>CM040117.1:77355608-77892958 GCA_022559845.1 Amorphophallus konjac | reverse complement strand
CTTCGTGGGCTGTCGAAAGGTATCCAGATCTGCGGTAACCTTGCTCGCCCTCAGGCAGGGGAAGGAAGAGGCACTATGGGACTTCGTCTCCCGCTTCCACGCGGAGGCGCTTCGGATCCCCCATCTCGACGTTGGCATCGCCACCACGGCGCTCACCCAGGGGACGCGGGACCACATCCTCCGACGCGCGCTCAGAGTCGAAGCGCTGATGACCCTTCCACACCTCCTCGCGCTAGCCCAGAAGCACGCACACTACGAGGAGAACACCGCGGCCCTGCACCGCGCGACCGGGACCGACCAGCCCGACCGTAAGAGAGCCGCCGACCCACCACGCGAGGGCCGGAGCAAGCGAGAGCGGCGCGATGGAGACCACCGCGACCGCTCCGAGAAGGAAAGAGGTGGCTATTGCCACTACACGCCCCTGACGGCTCCACTTGACCAGATCCTGATGGAGATCCGCGAGGAGCCGTTCCCCAAATGGCCCTCACGGATGAAGTCGGACCCCAACTCGCAGAACAAAAAGAAGTACAGCAACTTCCACCGCAACCACGACCACGACACCGTTGACTGCATCAACTTGAAGGATGCTATCGAGGACCTCGTGCGCAGGGGCCTCCTCGACAGATTCCTCACCAAAGCCTCCGAAAGATGATAGAAGACACCTCCCCCGATCGACAACCGGCCCAACGGAAAGGAGATCATGATGATCTCCGGAGGGCCCGTCGCGTGGGGAGATAGCGCGAGCAGAAGGCATCAGTACGCGACGGCCATCAACACAACGGATCAAGGCGACGGCACCCCAAGGGAGCTTCCCACCTCAGGCCACCCGAGAGACCGCATAGTCTTCTCTGAGGATGACCTCGAAGGCGTCACGACGCCCCATTCTGATGCTTTGGTGGTTTCTGCCACCATCAACCAATGTACTGTGCGCTGCATATTGGTAGATAATGGGAGTGAACCCGATGTTATCGCGTATGACTGTCTTGTACTCATGAGTGTGGACGTATCACGACTCGCGCCATTGCACACGCCGCTGTATGGATTCTCTGGCACGACTGTCCACCCAGAAGGGCGTATCTTGCTCCCGATCACGTTCGGGACGGCACCGAAAGAGGTAGCCTTCCTCGCTGACTTTATTGTGGTCCGTGCAATGACAGGGTACAATGCCATCATCGGTCGAGAAATCCTCATCACACTCCGAGACATCCCTTCCTCCTACCACCAGAAGCTTAAGTTCCCCACCCCCCACGTGGTAGGGGAAGTCCGGGGTGATCAGCGGGAGTCCAGGAGGTGCTACCTTATCTCCACCCGCGACCGACGCCCCGAAGAAGCGCCTCCAGAGAAGAAGGCGAGGACCGAAGATCCGAGTCCAAGCACGAGTGCTTCGACCGAGGACTTGTACCTCATCCAGGTCGGGGACGACCCAAGTAGGTCATTGAAGATCGGCGCTACCTTGCCCGAGCACGACAAACAAGCGTATGCGAGCTTCCTCGCGGCCAATCAGGACGTGTTCGCTTGGTCCGAGGACGAGCTCCCCGGAATTCCCCCGGAGGTCATTACGCACCAACTAAGGTTGGATCCCAACTGTCGCCCGGTACAGCAACGCCGAAGGTGGTGCAACCCCGAGCGACAAGCCGTCATCAGGCAGCAAGTGGGAGAAAAATTACGATCAGGGCTACTCCGGCCTACCCAATACCCAGATTGGGTAGCCAACGTAGTCTTGGTGCCCAAGAGCAATGGGAAGCGGCAGATGTGCGTGGACTACACCGACCTCAACAAAGCCACGCTCAAAGACAGCTTCCCCATGCCATGGATCGACCAGCTGGTCGACGCCATGGCTGGGCACGAGATGTTGAGCTTCGTTGACGCCTATTCTGGGTACCATTAGATCCGCATGCACCAGCCCGACCAAGACAAAACCACGTTCATCACCGGCCATGGCTATACTGCTACACTCGCATGCCGTTCAGGCTGAAGAATGCCGGAGCCACGTATCAACGCCTAGTCAACCATATGTTTGACTCGTAGATCGGCCACAACATGGAGGTCTACATCGGTGACATGCTCGTGAAAAGCCTTCGAGCAGCCGAGCACTTGCGTGACCTGCCGGAAACCTTCGCCACATTCAGAAGGTATAACATGAAACTCAACCCTACTAAGTGTGCGTTCGGGGTGCGGTCAGGGAAGTTCCTAGGTTTCCTCGTTACTCACCGAGGAATCGAAGCCAACCCCGATCAGATCAAAGCAGTATTAGAGATGGAGCGACCAAAATGGGTGAGGGACGTACAGTGCCTCATCGGGCGCGTCGCTGCTCTAGCCCGGTTCTTCTCCCGAGCCGCCGAACGATGTCTACCCTTCTTCCGGCTGATCAAGCAAGCTAACCTGGCGCTAGAGAAGAAGGGATGGATCGACTGGGACCAGGAGTGCGAACAGGCGTTCGAAGAACTGAAGCGCTACCTGACGACCCCTCTTGTCCTCGCCAAGGGGGGAGCAGCTGCTCTTGTATCTCTCTGTGACACCCAGCACCATGAGTGCTGTGCTCACAAGGGAGGAAGCAGGAGTCATGAAGCCTGTCTACTATGTCAACTGAGCACTACAGGGACCGGAATTACGGTATTCACGGACTGAGAAGTTCGCCCTTGCCCTGACCACAGCTGCTCGCAAGCTACGGCCATACTTCCTGGCCCACCCGATCGCCGTCCTCACCGATCAGCCCCTCCGACAAATCCTTCAGAACCCTGATGTGTCCGAAAGACTGGTCAAGTGGGCCATCAAGTTGGGAGAATTTGACATTAAGTTTTGACTGAGGACAGCGATCAAGGCCCAGGAGCTCGCAAATTTCGTCGCCGAGTGCACCTTACCCGCTGAAGACTCACCCGAGAAGTCCTCGGATCCCACATGGGAACTATACATCGACGGATCATCCTGCGCCGCGGGCAGCGGCGCAGGGCTGGTCTTACTCTCGCCAGAAGGAGTGGATCTACAATACGCCCTACACTTCAACTTCTTGACCACAAAAAATGTGGAGGAATACGAGGCACTCCTCTCCGGGTTGCGCATGTCGAAACACCTGGGGGCGTCAAGCGTGCGAGAATACAGCGACTCCATGCTCATCACCAACCAAGTCAGGGGAGAATTCGAGGCCAGAGACCCCTCCATGATGAAATATTAAGAGAAGGCCAAGGCCGCGGCGAAGGAGTTCGCCCACTTTGAAGTAGTTCACATCCCACGCGAGGAGAACGCCCGGGCAGACGCCCTCTCCCGCCTAGCGTCGGCCACTATAGTCTCCAGCTCGAGGTCAGTCATGATAGAGGAACTGTCAGCACCAAGCATAGATGATCCAGCACTCCAGGTAAACGCCATCGACTACGAGCCATCCTGGATGGATCCTCTACTCGATTTCCTCCTTCGACAGCAGCTCCCCAGCGATCACGCCGAAGCACGGCGCACGCGGGCGAGAGCGGCCCACTTCACTATGGTGGATGGACGGCTGTATTGCCGGTCCCTCTCAGCTCCTCTACTCAAATGCCTCTTCCCCACGAAAGCCAACTAGGCCATCCAAGAAGTCCACGAAGGACTCTGCGGAAGTCATGTGAGAGGACGAGCACTCGCGAGGACACTGATCCGACAAGGGTATTGGTGGCCCACTTTGCAGCAGGACTGTTTCAACTATGTTCGAAGGTGCCCTCAATGCCAGAAGTATTCCCACCTTCACCACCGGCCGGCGACGCACCTCCATGCCTTGATGGAGCCTCATCCGTTCGCTCGGTGGGGAATCGACATCCTGGGGCCCTTCCCTGAGGCGCAAGGGAGGAAGAAATTCCTCATAGTCGCCATCGACTACTTCACCAAATGGATCGAAGCCGAACCATTGAGAAAAATAACAAGTGAAGCAGCTTGGAGATTTGTGCTGCGGAACATCATTTGCCAGTTTGGGATCCCCACGCCAACGGGTTGGTGAGCACTGCCTTTCAGGAAAAGTGCTCGGGTTGGGGATCTGGAATCACTACACCTCAGTGGGACATCCCCACGCCAACGGGTTGGTGAAAAATGCCAACTGAACTCTACTCCACAACATCAAGACTCGCCTGGACCAAGCAGGCGATGCATGGATTGATTCAATCCCCAGCATCCTATGGGCTCACCAGACCACCGCCAGAGTCGCCACCAGGGAGACGCCCTTTCATCTCGCCTACGGAGCTGAGGCAGTGGGATATCCAACCCCTCGTTACGAGTGGGACATTTTGATGAGGCCAGGAACAACCAGGCAATGCAAGAAAACCTGGACTTGCTCGAAGAAAGAAGAACCAACGCTCACATAAAGCTTGCGGCATATCAGTAGAAGCTGGCGCAGTATTACAATGCCCGAGTTAAAGAGCGACGCTTCTTCCCCGGAGATCTGGTCCTACGGCAAGCAAGCATGGCTGGCCCGCGAGGAGCCGTAGGAAAACTCACACCTAACTGGGAAGGCCCATACCGGGTAGCGGAAACACTCAGAAAAGGAGCGTACAGGCTAGTGACACTTGGGGGGAGAGAGGTGCCCAGGACGTGGAACTCCGTCAACGTCAGGAAGTACTTCCAGTGAAATGTCACTAGCCATACTCCACCAGGTTAAGTTGCCCACGAACAAAGAAAAAGGTAGCATAAGGGTTTTCTAGAGGCGAGCACTGCTCCCCTTGAAAACTAAGGTAGCCTAAGGGCTCCCTAAAGGCGAGCACCGCTCCCCTGGAAAATGAGAAGGTAGCCTAAGGGCTGGCTAGAGGCGAGCACTGCTCCCCTTGAAAATGAAGGTAGCCTAAGGGCTCCCTAGATGCGAGCACTGCTCCCCTCGAAAATGAGAAGGTAGCCTAAGGGCTCCCTAGAGGCGAGCACTGCTCCCCTTGAAAACGAGAGGGTAACCTAAGGGTTCCCTAGAGGCGAGCACCGCTCCCCTTGAAAACAAGAAGGCGACCCAAGGGTCCCCACGGAGGACATGAGCACCGTGGAAGATGAGCACGGAGGATCTCCCAAGAACGCATGCAGAAGAACTCCAGTAAAAGGTACACATCAGTATTGGCTCAGAATCAAAGAATTTATATTTCTTTAGTCAAAGTACAAGCTGCTAGAAAATTGGCAAAGTACCCTTACACGGGCCAAATACAAGTACATGGAGGGACAAAAACGTGCTCAACAGTGGCAACATGTTACCCCAGCAACTCGCTCTTTCGGCATCGTCCTCTATTAACGATCATGCCGAGTCCCTGAGCAGGCGCAGGTACCCATCTTTATTCTATGGGAGGGTACCTACGGAGAAGCCTCCTATGCCAGAGAAGAGGGACAAAACCCTCAAGCCAACAAAGGGCTTCTCTGGTAGAAGTCCTGCACGAGGAAAACTAGGCCAGTAGCCCCAGCCACCCACGCTCGGAGGAAGGCTAGCAAGGTCCACCCGTTACAGGGAACCAGCAGGCCCACACAAGCCAATGGGCGACAGCGGTACCACGAGGCCAACACATTAGGAAGGCCACCCCGGCGAACTGGCCATGTTTCCAAACTGGCGAACAAGGTCCCGCTGCCCCAACTGCCACCAGCACCTCCCTTGAATGGAGAGGTTGTCTTGTGCCTCACCGCGAATAGCGTACGGTAGCAACGGCAGAGGGGCCTGCTGGCCATGCCTACAAACCGAGGAGCCCACCGCCGTCGTCCAAGCCGCACGGCCAGGCCCACCGAGTGGAAGAATGTAAAATAGATTCCACCCTTCCTTACGATCCTTCCTACCAGGAAGTAGGAAGATGTTCCGGCAACGAGGTGCATCTCACCGAGCACCTACAAGGAGCAAATGACAGTTATATATCACGAAGACAAGTAAAGGAAGCTAGCTGAAATTCAAAAAGCAGCGCTACCCTAACACTTCTCGCCCCATCAAGGACGGATCCTATCCGGCTCAAGAAGCAGGACTCCCCTGCCGACGTACAAGCGATCGACCTTCTCCAGGGCCTCCCGCTAGCCATCCAGGTACCCGAGCCTGTATTGATCAGATGCCGGGCCACCCTCTCCGGGCGCAGGCCACGGCCGACACGGTACCGGCGCTGGGTTCTCCCGAAGGACCAAAGGTCGACGAGGAGCCTACAGAAATTCATCATCTGATGAAGTACCAGACTCTCCTGAGGACATTCTCTAAGAAGGCTACCTACAAAGGCTCTCTACTGTAGAATCTAATCGCTGGAATGCAGCGGAAGCCACCATTTATAGGGAAAGCGAAGTCCCCAGGAGTGTGAGGACTCTTACCGCCTCAATCAAATCCGTGGAAATCGAAGCGACGGATCCCGAAAGTCACGCTCCTTCAGAAGCCCTCATCAAGGATGCCGTTTCATATCCCTAGAGGATCTCGCGACGGTTCAGGAAGAAGGAAATACACGGAAGAAATCTCAAGATTTGCAGATAAAAAGGAAGGTTTTCATTTCCAAAAAGGAGAAATTACAAAAAAGAGACTATTGCCTCGGAAAGCGCAGAAAAAAAGAAAGGAAAAGACAGCTAGGGGCGTCCTATCAAGGACTTGCCCCGGTTATATCATCGCGTGCCCTGGGCTCAGTAGGCCACGCATATCAGTGGCACTAGGAGGAGGTGGCTCGTCACTCAAGTCCACCACGACAGCATCCGCGGGCGCCCGCTCGCCGTGCTCGACACCGATCGCTCGGCGCCCTCCTCCATGGGGTCGGGCCCCTCTTCTTCGTCCTCAGCCCCCGAGCCGTAGGGATCTGGAGGAGGAGGGAGGACCGGGGCCTCGAGGTCAAAGTGCCCTGCGGTGGCCTTCACAGCGGCACTCCAGCCCTCCCGGAAGCCCCGGTCACGTGCCGGCCCATAATACTCCAGGGCCGCCTCCGTCAGCTCGGCCCGGTAAGCCGAGGAGGAGCGAAAAGCCTCCACAGCCTCCTCGCTGGCCGAGGATAGAGACATGCGCAGCTTGGCGAGCTCCACCTCGATCTCCTGGCCGTGGGCCTTCATGGCTTGGGCCTCCGCCTCCAGCTTGGCCACACGCTCGCAGACCGCGTCAGCCCGCGCCCAGAAAACATCCTGGTCGCGCTCCATCTCAGTAAGCGCCGACTCAAGCTGAGACACCTGCTCCCGAAGTTCGGCGTTCGCGGCCTCGGACTCCTTCCAACGCCCTTCGGCCCCCGTCTGAAGGGCCTGGCTGGTCTCCAGCTCACGTACATCATCCAGGAAACGGTGCCTCCATAGCCCGAAGGTGCTAGTGACCAGGCCCACACTCTTCGTAGAAACGGTCGTCAACTCGTCCACGATGCCAAGACTCAGCTCCCCGACGCGCTCGTGCCAGCGAGCACTCCGCATCATGAGGTCGACGATGCCCGGGACACCAGACACCCCCGCTGCGGGGACTGACCGCGCGGGGGAACCCTCTACGGAGGGAGAGGGTCAACTTCAACGGCAGGGGCCTTGCCCCTTTCACGCCCCCGTCCGCCGGAGACAGATGCCGGGGTGGCATCCGCCGGCACCACAGGCGACGACGGTAGGCGAGCATTGGGGGGAGGCACCCCGGACGAAGGAGGAGCCCGGCTCCTGCCCGGAGTTGAGTCCCTCCCCCTCTTCCTCGATCGGTAGCGACTGTCCATCTCCGCCAACTCATCCTCAGTCGGACAAGCCCGACCACCACCAGCCATGGCAGACTCCTAGCCGGGAACGCTGGGGGTGGCCTCGGAAGAGCTCCGCCGAAGACCAGGCCCTCCACTGGCCACCGACGCCCACTACAAGAAAAACCGCGAGTAGCGACCGACCTCCCGGTCGCTATTCGGTCGCAGATCGGTCGCAAAGAGATACTGCGACCAAACAGACACCTATTAGCGACCGAACATGTCGGTCGCTATATAATAGTCGCTAAATGGCGACCGATATAAATCGATCGCAGAATAGGTCGCCGTTAGCGACCGATAATTATCGGTCGCAGAAGCAGTCGCGGATAGCGACCGATAATTATCGGTCGCAATATCAGTCGCGGATAGCGACCGATATCAATCGATCGCATGACCCGTCGCTAATATATACAGTCGCTATGCGGTCGCTAATTTTGTAGTATTTTTTTAAAATAAATTTATATAAACGACTATAAATCACCTGATAAATAATAATTTAATAAAATAAATAATAGAGACAGTCGCTATTCGGTCGCTATTCTGTCGCTAATTTTAATACTTTAATAAAATAAATAATAAAGACAGTCGCTATTCGGTCGCTATTCGGTCGCTAATTTTGCAGTATTTTTTTATAAATTTATATAATCGACTATAAATCACCTGATAAATAATAATTTAATAAAATAAATAACCTGATAAATAACAATTTCATAAAAACATATAAATCAACTACACAAATCACAATCTCCACGAACTTCAAATTCATCACATACAAACACACAAATTAATCATACATCCATAATAAAATGACAACATGCAAATAACTAAAATGAAATCACAAATCCTCCGCATATGTGTCATCCTGGTCGTCGTCTCGTCCAACATCTCGCGACGGATGATCCTGTATATCATTTAAAAAAATTAAAATCAAATCCTTAATAAAGAAATCAATTTTTCTTGAAAATTAAAAGCAAGATGTTTTTCATTTAAGTGAAATTGACGAATGACAATTTTAAACGTTTTGCTCAAATCGGTAGTCCAATTTGGACTCCGTCAGTTTCTACAAGTCACTCTCACCTTCCCGGTCGTGTTGGAGTCATTGACAAATTAATTGGACATATATTTCTTTATTTTTGACCCTCTTACACTCGATTAACTTGGTTCTATTTAGGAAATGTAAATTTGAGCATCGAGCTCAAATTTGGAGTCCAATTTGAACTCCGTCAGTTTCTACAGGTTACTTTCACCCCCCATGTCGTGTTGGAACAATCGATGGATTGATTGGACCTCTCTTTTCAATTTTGGACCCTCAAACCCAAGTTCATAGAGTTAAGAAAATGATATTTTCCCCTCCTCAATCTAAATTCTTATATTTTGTAAGATGATATTTAGAGTTAACAAATAGAAAATCAATCAAATAAAATACTTACCGGAGGCTGCTGTGCACGAGGTGCAGGAGGTGCTCTACATATTAACAAAAAATAAATTATATGTTACATAACAATAAGTGTGTTAAAATATAGCAGGAAAATGACTTAATATGATAAAATAAGATAAATACCAAGAACATAGTGAACAATAAATCCCGAACATCCATCGAAAATCAGAAAAGCGACGGATGGGGCCTGGAAAATGTGCTTCAATTGACTTTGTAATAAATTGTGATGCTTGGGCTGGCTCTATTTTATTCCTGAAATTGAAAATATTAATACCACAATGATGAATAGATAATAAAAATAATGCATTACATACCCTTCATTTATCCACACTGCCCGCATCGTCTCATTATAACTGCCCTCCCCCTCGTGATGACTCGTCTCGTCATCAGCACGTACTATACGAAATGGACAAAAATAAATAAAACAAACTATCAAAAAAATATAGAAATGTAAATAAATATACCTGACTCAGCTGGAGGAGGTGTAGATCCACTCGCCATGTGTGATGACGGTGCAGAGGCCGTCAATCTACCTGTTGTCAGTGGTAACGGTGCAGAGGTCGTGGGTCCTGTAAGGATAAGAATCAGATAGCACAAAAACATAAAGAATTATTTTAAACAAATACTACAATGCATTATACATGAAAGTATACATACCTACTACCGGTGGTAGCGGTGCAGAGGTCAGTGGTAACGGTGCAGAGGTCGTGGGTCCTGTGAAAATAAGAATAAGATACCACAAAAATATAAAGAATTATTTTAAACAAATACTACAATGCATTATACATGAAAGTATACATACCTACTACCGGTGTAGAAATGGAAGTAAATCTCCTCCCGCTACCCTCTCCCCTCCCACCTGAAGAAGTCCCACGCCGTCCTCGAACCATATCTTCAACTGGTAATAAAATACATGCATATTCATCAAATAGTGAAAGAAAGAAAGTTATAGAGTATTAAAATTTTAGGTAAAATTGTATACCATTAATCAAACATTCTCCATTTCATCTTCAGATGTTGGAGATATATCAAATTCAACATTCACATCTTCATTATCAGATTCATTTTGATCACTAATATATTCCTCCTCTTCGGAGTCCCTCAACTGTATTTCAGGTTGTTCTGGATCGACTTCTTCCACTTCATTCTCTTTAGATAAAGACAGTGCCTCCACAGATTCATCACTAGAAGCAGGCAACTCTACATCAGCACCCAAGTCTGATTGAAAGAATTCGGCATTCACATCCAACTCTACTGTTTCAGTCAAATCCAACTCATAATCCGGGAAAAGCCTTGTCTTAACCTTGCAAACTGCCCACCAATCATTTCTTTCTTTATTTCTAGATGATGGATACTTTGTATAATAGACCTGCTGGGCTTGTGCGGCCAAAATGAATGGATCATAAGTATTCAATTTAGACTTATGTCTGATATCGACAATCTCATATGTTGTGTCATTTCGAACAGAATTGGGATCAAACCAATGACACTTGAACAGAAATATATGGTTGTCATCTCTGAGATATTGCAATTCTAAGATCTCCTCAATAATACCATAATAATCACGTTCGTTTTCATTATATGTACTTCCTTTCACACATACCCCGCTGTTCATTGTTGACTTATTCTGCCCATATTGTCTAGTGTGAAATCTATACCCATTCACAATAAATGCTGGATATGTACGTGCAACTTTCGATGGGCCATAACTTGTTTAATCTGTGCAGCTCCAAGGGCGTAAATTGCTTTCGGTTTAACTGTTTTACCATTTCTATCAATAAGTTCCAGTTCTGGACCAGCAGCATCTATGACCATATCAACATATGAACTTCCACTTCCTCTATTGGCAGGCTCGTAGGACCACAATGTTTCACCATGACATATCCAGTTTGTATAATCTTTAACAAACCCCTTTCTGTATAAATGACGTTGTACATCCCATGTTGTCAGCCACTTCAAATTCTTACAGACTACACAAGGACATCGGATACGACCCTCACAATCTACAGCTTCAATAGGATTTCTCAAAGCAAACTGAATGAATCTCTCAACTCCATTTTTAAATTCCATAGACACCACCTGATCAACTACTCTACGGTACATCCATGAACGATCTTCAGACATTTTCCCTATGCGAATGAAATGTAAACACACAAAACTTTAACATGTTTAACAAAATAAAAAGTCCAACCCTTTCCTCACATCGTCCATCTCTGCCATTTTAAATAGGACGGAAATATCATTTAGATTTTCACTTTTTAACCCATCTGTGAAGGTTTGATCGCACGATTAATTACTATATGTGTTGTGTTATTTGCTAAAAATTTCGGCAGCATCTCCCCACACCTCTCCGATATACCACAAAATATTTATTGATTAAGAAATTTTCTTAAACACTTACTAATAAGTGGTTAAGAAATTAATCAAAATCAATAAAGGTATATCAGAGAGGAGTGAGAAGACGCATCCAGCCAAAATTTTTAACAAACAACACAAACACATATAGTAATTAACCACCTAAGTGCGATCAAACATTCACAGACTGTCCAAACGGGACAATTCAAGACTTTGAGTTAGATATACACATTCTCATCATTCAAAATGAGAACGTGCACATCAATCCCAAAGTCTTGAACGGGTAGATTGATTGACACGGGTTTAACACGCTCTCCTAAGATGCGTGCAATGTTAGGTTGCACCCACGCATCTCAGCTCACATACAACACCCAACTAATTAAATATTGACAAGATAATAACACATTCTAAAAACATAGCAGTAACATGTTAAAATAAAATTCATGCTCTTATGAATGTGCTGGAAATGCTGCAAGTAACACCCAACTATCTCTAGCTTCATATATAATTACTATTTTAGAAATGCTACAAGTCTAAATAACAAAAAAGAAAAAATAAACAACGGAACAGTGGTCTTCAGACACAGTATTCTGATTAGACAGAGCATGGATATATTGCAAGATACGTGATCAAACCGCCCAGCATCTAAATAAGGTTAGGTGCATCATTCTGTTTTAGAAATCTGATTAGAAGCGCCACAGGATCACAAGAGCCTTCTTTAGGAATTCTCATCCTCATGATTATATGCCAACTGAATTACATTTCATAAAGAAAAAATAAAATCAGCAGCAAACTCTCTACATCATAAGGTTGTGATAGTCAGATATATATCTTGCATATCATTCCATTTGGACTACGGACAAGGGAAAAAGGAAAAAAGATTCTGACTGAGTGCATGCATACGAATCTATGATCCACTCCCACAAACACATGAAGAAATCATGCTGCCAGATGCTTTTGAACATAATTGAATCTTTAGATCCAGGCTAAGGATGAACAGGTCTGATTTTGGTGCAGATATGGGGTGCGGGTGCATCCAAATCCAAGTCAACAAGGAAACTACCATCTTAAACTGTCTTATAAGACCCTATAGTTCTATCGAAAAGCTACAGTATTATAGGTATCATATAAATATCAGATAATTGAATAATACTTAAATTACTATTTTATCCTTTAATATCATCCATTAATTTAATCTAATGATCAAGTATACATAAAATAAAATTTAAACATCATATTAATACCTATTATATTAGTTTATTTATTTTGGGTACACCACTGATTATCAGCTCCAAATACATATACATCCATTACCAGGATTCTTCTTTCCCTACAACAGCAGTTGCTTTCACCTTAGGACTTGGAAAAGAAAAATAAAGGCATCTAATCTCATGTGCATCCATTTGTTGGATAACGTGATGAATTCTAAAATTGAATACATCATCTGAAAAGCAAGGAAAAGGAAGTAACTTGTTCTATCGACCCACTCGGGGTCCTCAGAATGCATAATGCATTGCTCACCACTGTTAAGTATCAACATAATGTAGCCAATTAAGGCTCAGAAGAAGGCTCAAAAATGGTTAAAATTGGGAGCATGTACACAAATGGAAATTAAGGAACCCCAATGTGACTAGCTTGTCTAATTGTGAAAGCAAGTACATGATCAGCATCCCCTGAGCCCCAAACCACATGCACATGCATGAACAAGTCAAATTGTACATGTACATTATACATGTGGAAATGTAACCTACCCAGCTAAATGCAAAAGGAAGATTGTTCCCAGTTCCTAATGGTACTATAGCAACAGGAGGTGGGTGGGCTAGTTTGAGATCAGAGACCACTCCAAGCATGAATTTTATTTTAATATCCAACACATTCATAAGAGCAGAAATCAAATATAGCAGGATATTAAAATTTAATACCGGAGCCGGAGGGGGGGACCGGAGCCGGAGGGGGGGCCCTGCGGAGGGGGAACCGGAGCCGGTGGGGGGACCGGAGCCGGAGGGGGGACCGGAGCCGGAGGGGGGCCCTGCGGAGGGGGGACCGGAGCCGGAGGGGGGCCCGGAGCCGGAGGGGGGGCCCTGCGGAGGGGGAACCGGAGCCGGAGGGGTGGCCCTGCGGAGGGGGGGGCGGAGCCGGAGGGGGGGCCCTGCGGAGGGGGGACCGGAGCCGGAGGGGGGACCGGATGGGGAGGGGAGAGCCGCGCCGGAGGGGGAAACCAGATGGGGAGGGGAGAGCAGCGCCGGAGGGGGAGGGGGGGCTCGGGCGGGAGGGGGCCGCAGGGGGAGGGGGGGCTCGGGCGGGAGGGGGGCCGCAAGGGGAGGGGGGGCTCCGGCGGAGGGGGGCTCCGGCGGGAGGGGGCCGCAGGGGGAGGGGGGGCTCGGGCGGAGAGGGGCTCAGGCGGAGAGGGGCTCGGGCGGGAGGGGGCCGCAGGGGGAGGGGGGGCTCGGGCGGAGGGGGGCTCCGGCGGGGGTCCGCCTCACTTACCTCCGATGGCCGGTCCCCGCCGCCGCTCGCAGTCGTCCGTCCACCACCGCTCGCCACGCCGGTCGTCCGTCCACCGCCGCTCGCCACGCCGCTCGCAGTCGTCCGTCCACCGCCGATGGGAGCTGGTCGCGGGGGGGAGATGGGGGGGCCGCAGAGGGAGGGGGGGCTCGGGCGGAGAGGGGCTCGGGCGGGAGGGGGCAGCAGGGGGAGGGGGGGCTAGGGCGGAGAGGGGCTCGGACGGGAGGGCGCCGCAGGGGGAGGGGGGGCTCGGGCGGAGAGGGGCTCGGGCAGGAGAGGGGCCGCAAGGGGAGGGGGGGCTCGGGCGGAGGGGGGCTCCGGCGGGAGGGGGCCGCAGGGGGAGGGGGGGCTCGGGCGGAGAGGGGCTCGGGCGGGAGGGGGCAACAGGGGGAGGGGGGGCTAGGGCGGAGAGGGGCTCGGACGGGAGGGGGCCGCATGGGGAGGGGGGGCTAGGGCGGAGAGGGGCTCGGGCGGGAGGGGGCCGCAGGGGGAGGGGGGGGCTCGGGCGGAGGGGGGATCGGGCGGGAGGGGAGGGGGCCGCAGGGGGAGGGGGGGCTAGGGCGGAGAGGGGCTCGGGCGGGAGGGGGCCGCAGGGGGAGGGGGGGCTCGGGCGGAGGGGGGCTCGGGCGGGAGGGGGCCGCAGGGGGGAGGGGGGGGACGCGGGGGGGAGGGGGGGAGCTGGTGGCGGGGGGGGGGGGGGGGAGATGAGTGATCCGCGACCGCTTCGCGACCTAAATAAATTCGGTCGCAAGATCAGCGACCGATTAGAGACCGAAATAAATTCGGTCGCAAAATGGGTCTCAGACGTGCGACCGATTATATCGGTCGCTATATGGTCGCTATTTGGGACCGACTAGCGACCGATTTATTCGGTCTCTAATTCGGTCGCTATTGCCACTTTTTCTTGTAGTGGCCTCGAGTGAACGCACCAGAGGAATGCCGACATGGGCCGGATACTGCAACCTCCCCGGGGCGAAAGCAACCTGAGCTGGGGGGGCGACAACCAACACCTGGCCGGTCCCTGGAGTGACGTGATCCACGGGACGAGGAGCAAGCCGCGGTAGCCGGACGATCTCAGGGGTCCAACCTAGCGCTTCAGTCGCCCCTGAAAATGCAAAGACAGGGTTAGTCTAGCATCAGCCACTACTTCCACATCCCTACGGGGAGACAAGACCAGTACCCTGCGGCAATGGGGGACACAACCCCAGCTCTCAAAGCAGTATCGGGGTCAAGACATGGTCTGCATCGATGAGAGGGTACCGGGAAACCACCTTTAGATCCCGACGACCCTCGGCGTTCAGAGAAGGCTTCGTATCACGCCAAGGGCTAGGAAAGTCACTCCACATCCAACCATCAGAGGCTCTTTCCCAGTCCTTCGACTCGATCAGGTATACGTACTGCTCTACCCATCTCTTACGGTTGGACGTGGTACGAGAGACAGAGATAAAATGGTCACAGACACGAGCCTTGAAGTAGGCGAAATAGGTGTCGGATGGACAACTCTGGAGGAGGAAAAATAACCGGAACAAGTCGACGCTCGACTCCACCGATGCTCTACGGAAAGCATAGACAAACCCGCGGAGGATTCTATAAGAATTGGGAGTTATGCCCCCAGGGTTCCGCCCGTAATGGCGGAGGACAGCCAAAATGAAAGGATGGACCGGAATACGAAGACCCACCTGAAAGGAGGCCACCGGGATCATGATCCCACCAGTAGGGTGACTCATTATGTCGTCTCCCACAGTGGGGAAGATGATGTCATACTCGGGGGGGGGGATCTGGAAGGTCTCCCGCAAGCCGTAGAATACCCAATAGGCCACTAGGGGCTGGGAGTCAGGCCGACTAGTGCCCGCACATGAAGTGCTCGGCACACCGCCTTGGCTCCGAGGCATCTCCTCCAAGAGGAAGACTCGACCCTAAGAACTCTCCTACGTGGAGGCATCACTATCGAAGAAAAGAAGAACTGAGAAAGAAAGATCCTCACTAGGTAAAGGGAGGAAGAAGCCTACGATGAAGCGAGGCGACCAGCGAGATGTGGATATGGTTTTCGAAAAGCCTCACGGCACTCCTTATAAACCGCCCACTACAGTTCGACGGTTGCCCCCTAAGGGTCAGACGAAGAGATGTCTGCCGCTATGGCGATACGACTACCAAGACCAGACGACCGTTCTGAGCCTACATCCCTAGAACAAGACAAGATCCGACGTCATCATTGCCAGCATGGCTTCTGCCACCGCCAGAGGCACCTTACGTGCCAAGCAGCTCTCGAAGCCACCAACTCCCACCGTATGAGAAAAATCATCTTCGGATCACAGCCTCCAGAAGAACCCTCTCTTGGGCTACTCTCAATCCCCTGCGAGTGCTCGACAACTAAGAGTAGGGGGAAGTGAGGAGGGTAAATTTGGTTTAACCCAAAAATGGCCCACGCACGCGTGGCCCATTAAGGATTGGAAGTGCTAAGCCCAGGCAAGGGATGAGCGTGTAGGCTCAGCCCAATAAAGAAGGATACCGGCCCAACAGAGCATCGGATCCCACGACGTCGATAATGCCGACCCAAGCGCAGTTCTCGTCGGTGGACACTCCGACGACTGACTGTTGCCCCCACGACGCCGGCCTTGACCCAGTAATGGGCGAGCACGCGCCATGAGTGCTGTAAGACTCGCCCAGGGAACGGCCGATGCTAGGGCTATCGCCCTCCAATGGGAAACTCCCGCCAACATAGCGGAGGAATGTTACTCCAACTAAACGGACCCTTCCCTATCAAGGGATGAGGTCCTCGCTCTAAGACAACCCATATAAAAGGGATATCGACGGAAGAGAAGAGCACGGTAGATCCTTCTACTAAACCCCACGCTACTGCGCAAGAGGATATTCTGGCCCCAGAGCTTTCTACTGAGAAGAGAGCAACTCGACTAAGCAACCACAATGAGAGGGACGTTTGCTACATCCAGAGAGCCTCTTCCTCCTGTGCGTCCTTACCGCCCAGCGAGCACTACCCGAGAGCCCACTGGGAGCGGCGAGCACGCGTGCAGAGGACCTACACGCCTCCTGGATCGATGACTATGACCCCTACTTCTCTCTTACTTTGCTCCTCTCTATCGCTCATTAATCTCTTGCTGACTTAAACATCGGAGGGTTGTCCCCTGGGGTAACACCCGGGACTCCTTCTGACGCCCTTCTGGTTTCTTGGTGTGTGCAGGCATCCACGAGCGTGAGATGACTTCCCTAACAAATAAATAGAGAAGGTGGTACATGGCCTAGGAACCATTTTTCTGCCACTACAAATAATAATAAAATAATGTTAAAGTGAATAAATAAATAAAAAAAGGGTCAAAACAAAAAAGGAGAGTAATGACATAATAAAACTGAAACAAAAAAGGACATTATAATAATATCACCACTTAAAAAATGAAGAAATATATAAATATACATCCATGTATGTGAATAAACAGTAAAATTCAATACCTAAATAATAATAACAAAAAGCATGATAATGTCTATTTCGGACCCAGCCTCTTCAGACCCGGTGAATGGAACATCGATGACTCCCCGGCAAGCCGTGTTCAGACCTTGAGAATTATCCCCAATATGATCGCAACTCAGTATCACCGCGGGCTAATAGCTCAATAGACAGGACTCGTTCTCATTGGGATTTAATCCCGCTCTATCATCAAACTTGCCGCACATTCGGCATACATTTGCATGTGTTTGTATCCGTCTCTATCGTGCTTTCAACACGGACTTTTGTCTGAATACGAAATGGCCGGTAAGTGACCAACATGATTTAAGCATTTTCACCCCCACCGAGGGGCATTTTAACGTAATTTGAGATTCTTGTTATCTCATTTTATTAATGTTGTTCTTGAGGCTGTGGGGCCCTTATTCCTGGCGTTTAATCAAGGGTGTTCTCTCCTCCGGGGAGATTTAAATAACGCCGTGACCTTTATGGCACGGCGGGTTTTGGTCCCGACACGAATCACACAATCATCTGATCAGTCAGATCGAGCGCACCAAGGGCTTCCATGAAGCCCGAATAAACTGTCACTTTGTGACTGGTACGCCCTCGCACTAAACAAAAAAATAAGCCCAATCAACCAAACTATTAGCACCAGAATTTAATTCCTTTCGAATTTTTAGTGCGTCCACAGGGACTTGGTAGGGTTGTTTGCCCCAGAGCATAATGATATGGTTGTCCTAGGGAAGGTGCCCCCATTCTCTTCTAGACCTGGTGGCATGCTTGGAGGAGGAAGCTTCAGCTTGATTTGCCTCTGCCGATGTGAGGCATATTTCTTCATCATCCTCTTTCGAGATCCGGACTATGTCAAACAGGGCTGAAAGAGTGTTGCAAGGTACGACAATACCTTTTCTTTTGGCCTTTGACCTCTTCTTCTTTGTCTTCACAATCGGTGGCTACTCCTGTGGAGGTTCATCCCATATGCCTGGTTCTTCAGCTTCCACTTTTTCTATCAGTTCCAGAGATTCAAAATGTTCCCATGAAACATATTAATCCTTCAATTGGATAGGCCGGATTTCAGGCTGTTCATATTCATCTAGCTCGTCTATAATTTCTTGACGACGTTCAACTGTCAGACTGGCTTCTTTGTGCACTCGTAGGGGGGTTTATTTCTTCTTGTTGCCGGTGAGCCTTCTAAAGACCACCTGAGGAGCTGTCTCATGCTAGGCGGGGGTCACGGGAGGGGGAGCTGACTGAGGTGTGACACCCCGCATGTGAATTCTTGGGCCACGACGAGGCACTGCCATTCTTCTTGTTTTTGCTGGCACGGTCTGCTAATTCCCCTGGTCTTTTATCGGCGTCAGGACATAGGCCTCATAGGTGTGTTGAGTGCAGGCCTCTGCCACTTCTTCAGGTAGCTGCTGATATAAAGATATCATATTAACTGTTGCCCCCAGAGTGGGCATTTCATGCGGGCGCGGGGGATCAACTTTATGCTCCCCACTTTACAGCTCGCCTTTCTTAATTAAAGACTCAATAGTGTCTTTAAAGACATAGCATTCCTCGATAGCATGCCCGAGCATCTGATGATACGAGTAGAAACGAGGGTCATCTTGTCTTCTGAGGTCACTCAGCTCTGGGAGAGTGATCTTGTTGTATCTAGTAGCCCATTCGAACAAGACTCGAGTTTTATCTCGAGGGAATGAATATAGATTTTTCATTTTCTCCCGTAGGGAAGGGCCTTCTCTCTGCTCAGCGGGCTTGGCCGGGGGAGGCTCAGCTACCCCTTTGTCTTTTTCTTTTTGCTGCTTGAAGGCTTTGAAGTCAACCGTGTGCACTTCGTGAGATGCCAGTCGTTTGTCCACTGGCTTGACCTTCTGGCTTGAGGTGGCAGGAGAGAGGAATGCCTCGACGAGTGCACACGGTTGTCTCATGAAAATGTTTTGATAAATCAAATTGATTTAAGTCTAATGTATTTCCAATGTTTTGATGTAAAAGTCTTGAAAATATCTAATTCATTCTACTTAATAAATCTTAACCAGTTGTCTCATGAACTTCATGCAAAACCTTCTGAAATCTAAAGTTTTAAAAGACATGGCTTTCTTTGGTTAAGATACATGTAGAAGGTATTGTTCTTAAACATTTCAAGTGTACTGAGTTTTGTTTGAAAAAATCTGAAAACACTTAAAGATTCAAAGCAAGAGCAATGACTTTGGTCACAGAGAAACTGGGTTCTCTATCAATGAAGTAGAGTAAGCCCATGTCATGAAGTGCCATAGTTAACTCTCTTTTCAAAATGCTTGAAAATCTGGCAGAGCAATGGCATGGTTGTGTTGAGTCACTGGGGATTCTGACCTCTGATCAAGGTGTCTCCTCATGTAAAAAGATACTCCATTGCTAACTCTGTTTTCTTTAAGAGGCAATGTGGTTGTCACACTGAGTAACTGGGTCACTTCACCTAAGACGTGTTGTGCCTCATGTAAAAAGGTGTAGACTGAACCAAACTTGCTCAGGAAAAATGAGTGATGCTCAATAGAAAATTCTGAAAATTTAAAGAGAAGTTCAGTCTCATTTATTTATGTTTAATCTCAATACTATCTTATGTAACTTCCATAGGAGCCATTGAATTTAAATGAGTAAGATGGAATGAGATTCAACATGAATAACAAATGAGTTGATGGTTCATCTTTATTAAAAGATGCTTCTGATATGAGTAATGAATTTTCCTGATAAACTTTAAATACATCACTCTTAAATCATGATGGTAAGCTTAAACTCATTCATAATCTATTATAATTGAAGAATCTGAAATTCGTTTATAAAGATTTATGAATTTGGTGTGCTAATGAAAATCCTGCTTTCTCATTTATTCACTGTAATTACAGACTGTGGTAATTCTTGAATACCCATGTGCTTTGCTGATAGATGCTCATCGCCTCTTTCACTCCATCTAATCAGGGGGAGTTTCCATGTCATGCTGAGTGTTTTTCATAAAGGGAGAGATCTAGTCAGCGTTCTTGAGTGTCCCTGTGCTCTTGTTGATATAACATTCCTGTGCTTTACTGAATTATTTCCCTATTTCATTTTTTGATGAAGGCAAAGGGGGAGAAGAATCTAATCTGAGTCAGTGTAACTCATAGTGTTGCCATCATCAAAAAGGGGGAGATTGTTGTGCCCCTGTGTGGTTTTGATGATGGCTGACACATCATGAGTCACACTGAAGTGTGCTAATTAATTTAGATGACTGTTTGACTGCTTAAATATCTGATTGTTTGCTTGAATAGCTAATTCATGAATATGGCTAGATTGGGTCAACGCAGTGACTAATTGTTCATGCAGTGCGTTGACGCAGTTGGAGATTGGGTTGACGCATTGGCTGTCTGTTCACTAGCTGCGTTGACGCTACAAGGATGCGTTGACGCAGTAGTTGCTGGTTTACTTGCTGCGTTGACGCAGTGGATCAGCTGGGTTGACGCCATGCTGCTTTGTCTATTTTTTGTGTGAAAGTCTATACAGTGTCTCTTCTTTTACCTACGTTGCTTGAAACGAAGTCCATACATTCATTTGCATTGAATGAAGTCTGTACATTGATTTTTGTTATGCTCAGAATGCTTAAGTCTATACACTGCTATGGCTTGTTCCTGAACGATCTTCAAGTCAAAGTCTGTACACTCCCTCAGTGTACACACTTATTCTTTTGTTGCTCTAAAGTCTATACATTGCTGCTTTGGCCAACTCTGTACATCCGTTTGCCTGACTCCTATTTCAAAGTCTACACATTCATTGTTAAGGCAAGTCTATACATTGTCTCATGGTCTTCAAGTCGATACAGAGTCTTCATCTTCTGAAGTCTGTATAGCCAGTCACTTGACAAAGTCTGTACAGTGTCTCATATTGGCAAAGTCTGTACATCGTCTGATCTGTGGATGCTTTGTCCTTTGAAGTCTATACACTCGATTGTTAGGCCTTCAACTCTATATATTCGAGTGTTAACCTTTAAGTTCATACACTGCTTTTGTGCATCGTTCAGAAAGCAAGTCTATACATCTGTTAGCTACACATAAACTAAGTCCATACATTGTTGCATGAAGAGTCTATACAGTGTGCATGGTTTAACAAGTTTGCACAGTCATTGTATGTTGGCATCACGAAGTCTATACACTCTTACTTCACACGAAGTCTGTACACTCAGTTAAACTTTCAAGTCTATACATCATCTGATACTATCTTCGACTGATTAACTGACAGGTTATTCAACTGATTATCTGACAGGTTTAATGGATGAGACCATCAAGACTTGCACGTGATCCTAGAGGCTGAAATGCTGACACGTGGGCCACTGAAGCTTGGGCGGGAATCGAAAAGAGCATAAGCCCTAGCTGCCTGCTGCTGGTATATATATGGAGACTCCTCCATCGGCTGAGAGCGATCGAAATGAAGAGAGCCATCGAGAAAAGCTGAAGAGCAGAGAGTGCCTCCACGATATAGAGAATAGAGAAGAAGAAGAAAAGAAGTGAGAAGAAGGAGAAGGCTGAAGCAGTGAGAAGAAGAAGAAGAAAGAAAGAAGAAGAAGAAGAAAAGAGAGTTCGTGCTGGGAGAAAGAGAGAAGCAGAAGAAGAAGCTCCTGCTGGACTGTGGATCAAATCCAGGCCAGCCAGCTCCTGCGAGAGCCACATTTGATTTTATCTTTTCAGCTTTCTGTTGCTGCGTTTTTATTTTTCCTTTGAACTATTCACTTGCTGTTCTTCCGATCCTCTAGTGTGAGGTCGGGTTCCCTCCGGTGTGGAGGAAGAGAGACTTGCGTCTCTGGTTGCTTTTGACTGGACGTCATTGGTTGTTTCCCTCCGATTGGGAGGAAGAGAGGTCCGAGACCTCTAGTCGGCAGGTGACTTGGTGTCACTTGTGTTTCCCTCTGGGTTTCAGAGGAAGAGAGACTTGGGTCTCTAGGTTCCCCTTCGGTTTTGAGAAAGGGAGGTTTGGTCCTCCGGTTCTGGGCTTGTGGGTAGCAAGTCCAGGGGTTCCCTCCGGGTCTGGAGGAAGAGAGACCGTGTGTCTCTGGTTTCCAAGTGGCTGGGAGTCACTTGGGGTGTCCCTCCGGTTGGGAGGAAGAGGGGAGGGTGTTCCCCTGGTCAAGCTGTTTGGCAGCATTTGTTGCAGACTGAGTCTGCTGTGCTAGTGTTACTAGTGGAAGCCTCACTCAGGTTGGGAGTGAGGGGTGGACGTAGGTCTTTGGACCGAACCACCTAAAAATCCTTGTGCAGTGGTTTGTTTGATTGCCTGCTTCTGCTAGATGCATGCTAGGATCGTGATTTAATTGATTATCTATATCCTAGAGTTTAATTGAGTTTGCATATCTTATGTTTGATCAATTGTCCACTGATTTTGTTGTTATCATCTCTTGCGAATTTTAAAATTGGGTAGAATTCTTTGAAAGATCCATTCACCCCCCCTCTGGATCTGTGTTTATCAATCGCACCTAACTAACAAGATATATAGATTTGATATCTCCCTCCACCCAAAAAACATCACTATGTGATACCCCTTATAAATGATAAATAGGTATGATACCATGTATAGAAAATTTCTAACATGTGTGATCATGAACATAATGTCATTTTATGTGTCAACCAGACATTATTCCTCTCAAATATACTTATCTATACACATAAAATAAGTGGCCCAATGCACTTTCAAAAAAAAATAAGTGACCTAATGAATTTTTTTTCAAATGTTAAACACAATAAAGTATGATACAACGAAACATAAAATTGATTGATTAACTAATGGGAAGAGAATAGTATACTGACATGTTTGTCTTGGCATGGTGGTGATCATGCTTAAACCGCCAAGGCTCATAAGGGTATATTAGGGGCATAAAAGTCAGTGTTCCAACAATATCTTTGACTAATTTATTCCTTGAAAATGACTTGTGAGCACAGTCATGGCCTATAACAAAATACTTCATGTGGAAAGAAAATGTCAATAACTATGACCAAAAGTATACAACATATCAGAAAAATAAGAATCTTTAATTTGTATTGCTGAAAACAAAGGCCATACGAATAAAAAACTAACCCCTGTCACTGCAGTGCCAGTCCATGCCCAAGCCAGAGGGAGAAAATACCATGGAGCTTTAGAAATCATAAAAATTCCCAATGCATAAGAAGTAGCAGATATCAAGATTGATTTTCAAGCTTTCAGATCATCAATTTCAAATACCTTGGGAACAAAAGTTGTGGGTGTGTCAATGCAAGCAGAAAAATTAGATGAACATATAAATAAAATGGCATCTAAGCATAATCAACACACACCTTCTTAGGTAGTGTTTCCATAATATCCCTCAAAGTTTTATCATTTGGAAGTGGTTCTCCAATCTGTGTGAACCCGTAACTTTCACACATCTGCTTCCTTTCCTCATTTCTTTCTTCATCATTGTCTACCACATGTGCGGAAACTGGAACTGCCACAGCATGAATGACCATACAATTTGAACGTGCATTCTTCTAGGACAACAATTGATGAAAAGTTTTTTGTTGTAGATGGCCTCCCCATTTTAAATGACATTGACTTGTAATGTTTGTATGTGTTCTCTCCATCATAATCAAAGCTAAAAGCATAAATAGGGGTTTATATATATTCTCATAGAAATCAAGTTCCAAAATTTGGAAGCCTCAAATCCATCTGGAGTTAATTTCTACGGACAAAAGAAGGGAACATCTTTCAAGCCCAGGCTTCAATATTGCATGAACCCCACATAATGCAATATGAATTAATGGCAAGAACAACTCTCAAATGGACAAGATAACATATCTTTTTATTGGCTATGCAGTTTAGTGGTTTCTATGTTGATTGATTATATTACCGATAGGAAAAAAGATCAGTGTAGTTATCCCCAGAGAATCCAAGCCAGTGACTCAAACAAGCTTAAAATGGCTTCTAAAGCACATAATTTTGTCTTCAATAAGCATCAATCTGGAAGTCGGAGAGCAGAGCTTATGTTACTGAATTTGCCTCATGTTGGCTTCTGGAAGCTCCTCACTATGGATCATTCGTTTTCTAGTCTACTCAGCTGACATGCATGAAAGATTGAAGGGTTTTCCATATTGTCTAAAGGTGCAATTTTTGTTTTTCTTTTTTCCTTTTTCCTCTCAAGGGCTTACGGTCCCCTTGGAACTGGATGCTCTCCAAAATTAAGTTTCGCCGTCGCTCACCACTCCTTTGCCTAAAAGTTGCCAGAATATTGCTTAATGGACAAGAAATTGCAACGCATAGAAACCTAACAGAAAGAAACTTACAAACGCAAAAGGGATACTCTTGACAACAAATAAAAGCAGTCCCCAGGGAAGCTAAGCTCATAATTGGGAATCCCCCGCATAACAAAACATAGAGAACCAATGCATCGGATGAATGGCATCTAGCTCCGGTGAATGGTGTCAAATTCTAAGCTAGACAAAGGAAAACATGGCATTGTTGAACGAGAACCCATTGTTCTAGACATACCAATAGAATCTTCGGCCCTACTGCTGCAAGCTACGCTTTGCGGCGGCGCCTGAAACCCCCAAATGGGTCAGAAGAAGTTTCAGCACACAATGCGAAAAACACCAAAAAAAAAGGATTTTGGAAGATGATTTCCCATCGTGAAAGAAAACCCAACATAAAAATAGCCCAGGAAAAGAGAAGGCCGGCCAGCTACCGGAAGGCATAAGATGGAATCCGCGAGCCCGACGGCCATCTGTAGAGAGGAATGGAGGGGCGACGCCTCCAGATGTGGTGCTCGTGCGGGGCTCCCGAAGAGCAGCGCCAGGGGAGGCAAATTCCCGTCATCCCATCGTAGGGGCCCTTATATGGATGGGAGCACAGCAAATGGTGGGGAGGGAAGAGGAAGGATGGAGAGCCACACCGATACAGAAGAAACCCCACAACCCCTCCCTTCAAAATTAATTTGTGCTTGCAAGAACCTTATCCGCATGCTCCATCGACAATGAGGGAGAGAGGGGATAGAGGAGAAGGCAGGAGGGACGACCCTGCAGCCATCGCCTGGCCCGACACCGGTGATTTTGTCACTGGACGCTGGCGAACACGACCTCAGAGCCCCAGCTAACCAGTGCCGAAGCGGGGCCCCTCCCCCGCCTCACCTTCGTCGGCCGTAAATGCAAGATCCACCGCCCCCTTGCACCGCACACCAGAGGACGTGCCATCGGAGCCACTTGCACCGGACACAGCAGATGGTCATGCTGGAGCACCCACCCTCCTTCGTCTGGTCGAAGCCCCCTTCAGCCAATCCCTATAGAGCATGTCGCCGGATGCCGCATGCGACTATATCAGACACCACAGATTATGGCGCCAGAGTCCCTGCCGGGATGCCTCGAGCGGCATTCTAGACTCCCATCGGTGAGCCTTCCGATCTTTTTTTTGGGACGCCGACCATCGAGGGAGATCACCGGAGACGGAGAAAGAAGGGAGCTCATCGGTAGGATGGGGTGGAGGAGGTCGAGATAGGGAAGACGCATTTGAGGATGGGGCGGCTAAAAAGTGGGGGAGGGGAGAAAATCAAAATTTATCGGGCTCCCCAAATACACTGTACATTGGCGCCATCAGATTAATATGTAATTCCTACGTTTTTAATTTTTTTATTATTTTTTTAAAACATTTTATTCCTACATTTTGTTAAAAGTGAAACAATATCTATAACCTATTCTCACGTTTACATAAAAAACGTCAGAATATATGATCTTTTCGTACATTTTTTTGTAAATCGTCGGAATAAGATGACCATATAACTACGCTATAATGAAATATAGGAAATTTACCTATGTAATTTTAAAAACGTCAGAATATGTCGTATATACCTACGATTTTTGACAGCGTAGGTAAAATTTGTGGCTATATGCCAGTTTTCTTGTAGTGTATACATCATCTTTAAACCATGTGTTGACACCCGTTTTATGCCGATAAGCTGAGTCATTTCTCTTACTCCCATTAGTTGATGCCCTAAGTTGTCCATCATTCATCGGGCCATTTTTTGTGGCACGTCCTGGGCCCATTTTTGTGGCCTCCCTCCTTGGTGAAGACCGTATCGGTTCAGGGCTTATTGGGCCTTGGCTTTGATTAATTGAACGTGTTTTATGAAAGTCAAGTATCCAAGAGCATGAACGGTCCAACATCAGCCGTTCAGGACTAAGGCGGTTGAACCCACACCGTTCATACATTTTGGTTAATTTCTGAGGATTTTCTGAATATTCACCGACATGCTTTTGTGCGGCCCTATCAGGCCCGTTCAAACAAATGGACGGGTGAATTCAAATCGCCCATATCTCAGAGTCCTACGCGTGCCAATTTTCTCAGATAATTATCCAATTATTTGAATTATCACCGACATGGTTAGAACGGTCGATGGTTGGCCGCTCTACATTTGAACGGGCTTATTAGAACTGTTCATCTTTGAGTGTCCAACGGCGGACGTTTCGGTCAGTTCGAGCGATAATTTTTTGATTTTCTGAATTTCCACCGACAGTGTTGGACGGTCTTTACTGGACCGTCCATCAGCTTGAGCGGTCTATCGTAAGACCGTTCATCCTTTCGATTGGTGATTTTTAACAGATTTTATCCCTTTTATGCATGGTTTTATCCCTGACTTCTCTTGTCGATTTCTCTGTGGATAATCAACCTTTTTTGATGCCGTTTCGACTGGATAATAGATTATGATAATATCTAGGATTTATCTTTTATAATTTTAACCTAAAAATAGCTCTAAACCCTAGTTTCGGGGCTGGCTTTCTAGGCTCTATAAATTGACCCTAATGGCCGGACTGAAAGGGGGGGAATTTTCGGTCGACGGCGAAGCCCTGCCGCATTCTTGAGCGACCTAGTACCAAAGAGGAAGGCTTTCTACGTTCATACAAGCCTCCGGTTCAGGGAGTAGTTTGGTCTTGAATCTTTTCGTTTATAGTTTTCATCACTTTCCCTTCATTGCATGCATCGTTTTCTCCCTACGTCCCCATTCTTTCTCATTATCATGCACACATCCGCCCACGCTTTTGTCACCCTAGGGGTTTAAAAACCCCCAGGTATCCCCCTTGCCATTCGTTTATGTTCATTTCTTCTGTTATTGACATTTACTACACCGTCCAGTTCTAATTTAGGTCTTTTCTGTGTGTTTCTTACGTTGTTTTGCAGGTCAGCAATCATCAGCACGAGGCCCATCCCCTCTGGCCGGCCAGAGAGGGTGGAGGTTGGACCCCTTGCAACTTACTGCGTGGTGGACTTGTGCGGTTTTCTGACAACCGTTCAACATCATGTGCGGTGTAGAAAGCGCCGTTCATCCTGTTGGTGCGGTCAACAGAGCACCGTCCGTCCTCCCGTGGTAGTTCCTCCCGCACCCTTTGCGGCGCACTTAGGCGGTCTATCGTAAGATCGTGCATCCAGTAGGCGGCCCTCCAGGAGCCGTTCATCTCTCCAGCGCTGCAGCTTAGGCGAGTACTCCCCCTCTTTCCAAGGTACGGCGTGTCCATCACGTCCGGCACCTTGGTGGTGATCACGGTCCTTTTGTTCTCTATTCTCCTCTTATCCTTGTTATTTGCTCATCGCATATTGTTCCACTCATGATGCATATTGATCTTTAGTAGGAGGAGAAAAATATATCTACACCATGCAGTTCAATAAAGTTCATTCATAAACCCTTATAATGGGAGACATTTAGATTTATGAAATTGGTATATTCTTTGAAAATATTGTTGAATTTCTCATGAGCTTGAAGCTTAATTGATCATCATGTTCTCAGTTTGCATTTACTGAGTGATATGCACCTGAGCTTACTCTTGACTGCACATGTGACCTTTTTCAATCTGAATGACTGACTATCTGCTTCAATTTGAATGTCCCTGTGGTTCACTGATCATTTATTTCTTTCCACTCCATCTGCTCTGTAGAAAGGAAGTGCATCTGTTTAGGGGGAGTTTAGTAAACAGTGAATCCTTTTACATAATAGCATCCTTAATGTTCCTTCATTTTTGATGTTGTCAAAGGGGGAGATTTTTTGTGAGTCATTGGTTGGGTTATTCTAACTGTTGGTTATTAGTCATTTTGATGTATGCTGTTGTGACAGAGCCATTCTATGTTCATACTTGTTATATGCTGCATTGTCATTATGATGCATGCTGCTGCATTCTGACAGAGCTATTCTACATGCTGCTGCATTCTGATAGAACCACTCTATGGTTATACTTGCTTGATCATCATGCGGAATTATTGCAATGACTCATAATATTGCCATCATCAAAAAGGGGGAGATTGTTGTGTCCCTGTGATTCTAAAGTTTTGATGATAACAAATATTATGACTCATTATATATATACATGTACTCTTGATGATATAAATTTTGATGGATTTATTACTAATCTCATCATCTTTATATAGCAGTGTGAAAATATGTCAGAACAGGTTCTGAGAATGACTCAAAGTACTAGCTATTCAAAAAGGTGACAAAAAGTCAACGCTAATGACCAGTCAAAAAGGTGACAAAAGGTAACACCAGTTAGCCATTGCATTAAAGCTTACAGGTCAGTGCATATATCACTTGCCTTATCAGGTAAGATCAATGCTCATTTTCAACTTAGTCATATAAGGTCAATGCATGTTCCATATGTTACTTAGCTCAGGTCGGTGCACATTTACTGTAGCACATGCTAAGGACGATGCATGTTGCATTTCTAGGCAGAGGCATGTCAGTGCACATTACTGTTCATGCATATAGGTCGATGCACATCTTTATCAGCCAGCATCTAAGGTTGATGCACATTTTGCATCGTGCACACACAGGTCGGTGCACATTTTGTTAAGTCTACGTATGGTCGATGCACATCGTCCCTTAGTCATACTAAGGTCGATGCACATTCTACCTTAGTCATTCTCAGGTCTACGCACATATCAATTTGTGCATGCATCCATGTCTGTGCATGATTGCATTATAAGTCTGTGCATGTTTGCTGAAGTGTACACAAAGGTCGATGCATATGTGTCCTATGCACATAGAAGGTCTGAACACATGTACAACATAGGTCTATGCACATGTAATGTCTGCTATTTGAAGTCTATGCACATATGATAGCAAAAGCATGAAAGGTCTGAGCACATTTGATTTTAGCAAGGACAAGTCTATGCACATTTGCAAAATTGCATTCTTAGGTCGGTGCACGTTCAGTAGCATGCATTGTCAGGTCTGTGCACATTCTACCTGTGTACCTATAAGGTTGATGCACATCCATTCATCATGTGACCAAGGTCTGTGCACATTTGCTCAACATGTTACCAAGGTCTGTGCACATTTGCACAATTGCACTACAAGGTCTGTGCATGTGTGCATCTAGACTTATATGGTCTGTGCACATTTCCACATATGCATAATAAGGTCTTTCCACATTTTCATATAGGCATTATAAGTCTGTGCATGTTTGTATATCGCACTATGAAGTCTGTGTAACTTTCACACTTAACTGAAATTCATTTATGTACAGTGACTTTCATATCAATAGGTAAATGCACATTATCTATCCATTAATGGTTACAACGTGTTTGATGAAATGTTTTGACAGGAACTTTATAAAACATGTGAAGGGCAAAATGCATCAAGACTAAGGCAGGCACATGAGCTCGTGAGGGTTAAGTGAACCTATGACTGGCACGTGATCCAAGGCGGACCATCCCAGAAAAGAGTTGCCACGTGGATCCTCTCTTATCCAGATTCTGACACGTGGCTGAGATCTTCCAGAAACCTCTTGGCAAGAGTATTCCCTCCACACGCTCGAAGCGTGAGCCCGTGGAACCCCAAGGCTGAAGCTCTATAAAGCCCTTCTACGATCGGAGCAAAGTACAAAGAAGAAAGAGAAGATAGACTATTACAGAAAAGAGAGAGTAAAAGGCTGAGAGCAGAAGAGCCAGAGCTCGAGAGAGAGAAGAGTTAGAGAGAAAATTGAGAGAAGGGGCTGCAGAGTTTTTGAGAGTAAAACAGAGTGCCGTAATTTAGAATAAATCTGAGAGAAAGAAGAGTGTGAGTCAGAGAGAGAAGAGGGATCGTGAGATAGTGAAGAAGAGGGATCTCGAGAGAAGAGATTTTGGAGCAATTGAAGTAGTTCTTGAAGATTTTTCTCTACTGACCTTTGGATCAGATCCAAGCTAGATTGGCTCATGCGTGAGCTATATTGTTTACATTTCATTTACAGCTTTCCGGTGTTGTTTGTTCATTGTTGATTTCTTTCATTTTCTTATTGAACTTCAAGCTATGTGTTAGCGTTTGGAGAGGGTTTGTTCCTCTGGACGGCAAGTTGTTTGGCAGCGGGTAGCCAAGCTGTAATGCTGAGCGGAAGCCAAGCTGTAATCAAGCTGTTAAGCAGCAGTAAGCCTCACTCTAGTTAGAGTTGGGGGATGGACATAGGTCTGCGGGCAATAGGTTGAACCATCTAAAATTCATTGTGCAGTGGTTTGATTCCTTGTTTCATAATTCACGGTAGATGTATGCTTAGGCTTGCATACACTAGTGAGGTGTTTGTCTACATACCGAGCAGTTGATATTGGTTCTGAGAGAGTAGTATATTGAATATAAGACTTAGTCATGATCTTCCATTTGGTACTGGATAGTGTTTTATTTGATTGATCCATCTAAGAGTTTTATTCCGTAAGATTTTATAAGTACAGTTTTATTTGGGCAAATTTTTAAAGGGGATTCATTCACCCCCCCCTTTGAATCCGGTTTGCACCATCTCATAGACTCAACAGTGACGATTTATTCGAGCTCCAAACCGGGATGGTATGGAGCCCTGGGTGCGCGTCATCTGACTAATCAGATGATAGTGAGTGTCGTGTCAGGACTAAAACTTGTCGTGCCGTAAAGGTCACGACGTTAATTACATCTCCCCAGAGGGGAGAAAACCCTTGATTAGTCGCTAGGAAAAGGGGCCCTATGGCCTAAAATTAGAATTAATGAAATGAGATAATAAACATCTTGAATCGCGTTAAACTGCCCCACATTAGGGTGTAAACATTCAAATCATGTTGGTCGCTTATTGACCATTTCATGTCCGGACAGAAGTTCGAATTAAAAGCGTGACAAAGACGGAGATAAAACCCGTGCAAATATCTGCCGAGTATACGGCAAGTTTTATAAGAGAGTGGGATTAGATCCCAGTGGACACGGGTCAGATTTAGCGAGCTATTGGACCGGGATAATGCCAGGTCATGAACATATTGAAATGGTCCCCGAGGTCCAAACTCGACTTACTGGGGCGTCATTCATATTCCCTTCACGCCGGGTCTTGGCGAAGCGGGGCTCCGGAGCGGACATTATTATATTTTTTGTTGTTTGGTTATTTAATTTTTTTTATTTAGATGCATGCGTGCACATTTTTTAATTTAACTATGTATATTGTCATTTATTTGTTATTATTATCATAGTTTCCTTTGATTATTAGTATTATTATTATTAGTAGTTTTTTTGTTATTCTTTTCACCATTTATTTATTTATTCATTTGTTATCATTTTTTGTTGTTATTGTTATTGTTGTTTTTTTCATCTTTATGTTTTCTTTTCTTTTTTTTGTTTTGAAACAAAGGGGGGGGGGTGATCCGGCGGGGTGACTGCCGTCGGATCAGTTCCCCACCTCTCTCTTTTTTTATTCAAAGGGTGGGGGAGGGTGATCCAACGGGGTGACTGTCGCCGGATCACTTCCCCTTTTTTTTATCTTCCTCCTTTTTTTTATTCGAGAGTGGGAGAGGGTGATCCGGCGTGACGCAGGGCCACCGGATCACCTCTCCTTTCTCATTTTCTTCTTCTTTTTCTTTCATTTTTTTTAACGCGGAGTTCGGTCGACTGAACTAATAAAGTCGGTCGACCAACCCTTCATGGGACAAGAAAGCCTACTAAAGGAGTCAACGTCGGCAGCGCAGTGCGTCGATCGGTCGACCGACCCTTCCAGGGACAGGAAAGCCTATTGAAGGAGTCAACGTCGGCAGCGCGGTGCGTCGACTCAACCGCTGGTCGGTCGACTGAAAATGCAATTCGGTCAACTGAACTAGCAGGTAAGTCGACTTGGGGGCGCGCAAGTCGACCCGCCTCACGCCAGGTATGCAGAGCTCCCTTCTTCTTATTCTTCTAACATGGTTTCTTATGCTCAGGCTGTGCGTTTAGTAAAAAGGATTAGGGGATCATTAGATGCCCATCTTTTATTAGCCATTCCATTATATTTCATTTGTTCTTTCTTCTATTTCCTCCTTATCAAATGGGCAAAACATGCAAGCGCACATGGCGTGCGTATAAAGCTAAACTCATATTTGTAAGGGATGGCAGCTCAAAAATGCATGCAGAATGCCTGGCATGCTCAGATTTGTGATGAATGCATGAAGCTCCTTCTCCCTTTTTTGTTTGTGTTCATGGGGGGAACAACATGGAATTTTTCTTTTACGCAATTTGTTGTGTGCATGAGGCCTTTATTGGTGTCCATGTTGGATGCATAAACCGTATGCATGCAAAGGAGATGTTCAGTATGCATAAATGTTCAGGGATGTAGAGGAATTTATATGCAGTTTGATGTATGCATGGGGTTTGTAGAGATTTTTTTTGTACAGATTTATGTATAGGATGATGCCATGCCTCAATGTATTTGAGAAAGGGGTGCTCAATATGCACTTAAGTTTAGAAATGCAGAGAATCTCTGCTCTTGGTCCATGAGAGTTCAGCAGAAATATTCAAGCAAATGCATATGCGCAGCTTGATTCCATGTCTGATCATAGTTTTATCTGCCTTCTGTCTATTCTTCATTCTGTCCTTTCTTGTTTATGGATCCACCCACATTCACCCGTCCATTATTGTCTTTAACAGTCTTGATTGGAATTTAGTTCTGTTTTTCCTTTGAATGTTTTGTTTATCATCAACTTTATTGTTATTATTACTGTATTCCTATATCTTTTCCAGAACTAGTCTTATTTCATTATTGATCTTTGGTTCATTTGCTACGACTCTGGTGGAATTCCAGGAGAATCTCCCCCAGACCCAGGGTTTATGGGGTATAAAATAGAGACTCGTGCACGGAGGGACCCAAGACGGCCTCAAAGATTATTGGGTAAGCTGAGGACATCTATAATTACCCATGATCCAGATACCGGGAAAGGAACCCGATACCATTCGAATCTTGGCCCGTCGCCCACGAGCCGGGGCACAGAAGGGCTAAAAAGGAGTGTGGAGGTACAAATAAAGAGGAAATTAAGCAAAACAATTCAACAATTAACAGAAATAAATAAACAACTACAGTAGAGTCTAGTCCAACAGAAAGTACAGTCTAAGACAGAAGAACGTATCCAACACTGAGTGAACACTCGACCCGGCGAGCTGGCAACTAAGAACCTCAGCATAGCACCCTCGACCTCGAGGAAGACCCGCCGCACTCGAAAAGCAGGGGTGAGCCTCCTGTCACTGGCTCAGTATGGATCCCGCGGAACCCCAACCAAGAACAACGGCGGTAACGGAAAGTAGTAACTACAGCAGGAACAGCAAACCGGTGGCCGGTAAAAATTCGGCACTACATCTACTCCTACCGTACACCGAAACACTCCTTGATCTCACGGTCGGGGGACCAACGAACTACCTAACACCACAGCTACCGAGGGAAAGCGCGCGACAACTCTGCCGAAAAGACCTGCCACAAAGACGGGGCCGAACCTGGACCACCTGGTCCACGGGTACAATCATGACCTCATTGTCGTGAACCCTGACCCAGCCAAGGGGGTGAAGCCTCGGTAATCCAACTGAGTGTCCTTGGTGACAACCTCGAAAAATCCATGGAAACGGTCCGGGAAACCACGCCTCGTGGCCAGAAAATGAACTCTAGGGTCACGAAAACTCATGTCCCGTGATGGGGCACCTGCCCACCAGAAGCAAGGCCAGATGCGTCTACTGACGTCTTACACCGCACCTCAGCTGTCTCTCTACAATGCCCTAGGCGGAGACAGAGACTCAGCAGTAACTAGTACCACGAACAAGGACTAGCTGGGGTCACGCTCGTCAGCGCGGGTCCGACAGCCCCCAACCATGTGTGCACACATAGACCATGTGCCCTAGGTCTGACCCTCTGGCTGGTTCTTCCCCCGAAGCCCGAACTCAGGCTGCACGTGGGGGCCCTGCGGTAACCAGCCTAAAAACCATCTCTCTCAGGTGTAGCTCTCCACCTACCCAATAGGTGGGTCAGCACACGCGTGCCCAGGTACCTACTGTACCTCTCCACCTAACTCCAGGTGGGTTGACACAAGCGTGCCCAGGAAGCTACGACCAACGGGGGTCACCACAGAAATGACTCTCGGTGGAAACCACCAGAACACGGACAGGCTACTCACAAGCCCTGTCACATCCCGCTCGAGAAACAGGTGGCACCGTGCCACCGGACTTTATGCAGTCCACTAAAACCTATTAAACCAATGGTCTTTGAGTCACAGGACTCAAGGTCAAGACCGTTGTACAAAGATAGCTCCAGGCCGTCAATCTGGCCTATCCCTTGGTCAGAAACCCCAGTAATATAATGCTCAAGGCAACTCGTGACCGCCGAGCACAATCCCTTCCAAAGAGAACAAGAAAACCCTCCAGCCCCTGGCTGGTTGACTGGACTCGTAGTCTAAGGCCACACACATGGCCCACTCGGAAACCATCTTCCGGAGAAACCCACGACGTGCAGGGAAACCCTACCGCACTCACACCGACGCACAGTGACTCGATCTAGCGAGAACATAGAAGCCTAGAACACAAAGGGTCACCCAGACCCTCCAAACCCATGGGTACGCTAATCGAGGTAACTCGGTACCTCCGAACACCCAAAACTCAGTCATGGAACCCACGGGGTGTCTGGGACATCCACGAGACCGAAGGTCGACCACTGGGTCACAACTGGGTCAATCGGGAGTCAACACAATGCAAACGGAACACGGCTAGCACAAGAACCAGAGTGGTGGTCCTCTCAGGGCGGTCACTGAGCCTGGCGTTCTGGCTAGGATCACAAAACCTAGCTTAGCGGTCCAGCCAAGACCGCATAGCCCCAAATGCCCTTGAAACCTAGGCGGTCACTCTCTGACCGCCAAGAAGGATGGCAGTCCATTGCCTGACCGCTGGGTGTCACCTAGCGGTCAGCTGCATGGCCGCTACCCCTCCTGACCTCGAATGACTCCAAAACGTAAAACGGTCGTGCCCTGGCCGCTATTCGGAGATTAGCAGCCAATCGTGAGGCCGCTGCGGGACCTAGGCAGTCACCCTCAGGCCGGCACATGCCCGTTACGATGAAGCCCGTAGACGGTCCTGGCCTGACCACTACAAGGTGCATGGCGGTCCACACCAGGCCACTAAACTCTTCAGGCGGTCTATTGCGCGACTGTAAAACCTACCGACATAAGGGGGACCTTGGCGATCTCAACATGACTACTTAACACCTTAGCGGTTTCTGAAACGACTGCTATGGCGGTCCGACCCCGAAAATGGCAAAAACGGTGGAAAACTCCATTCCACGCCCCATTCACGCCCACGTGAAGGGGAAAACAAGGGGAAACTAGTCCCCAACCCATTTAAATCCCAAAAATACGGTTAAAATGCTAGATCTGGCTCACTCTCCAAAAACATGCATTTCTCCAAAATACTCAAATAAGCCCGTTCGGCTCACGACAACCTACCAAAATCACAGGAATGGAAGTACACGAGCTGGGATCCATCTCCCTACCTCCATCGAATATTTGACGCATTGTGGACGCCGATCTGCGAAGAAAATGCCGTTAAACGCTTACGGCGCCCCGAACTCACGGTCGAGCTTCGCCGCGCCTCCGTCCCCCGATCCTCGACCCATCCTCTACCTCATGAACCTCACGGCCTCGCCCCCATCCCGCTCTGTCGGCCGCCGGAGAAGAGAGGGAGAGAGGAGAGAGCGTGAGAAAAGAGAGGGAGAGAAGAGAGAAATGAGAGATGGGAGAGAGAGAAAAGGGGGTTTATATATAGAAAATCCAAAAATTCTAGAAAATATCAAAAATAGGGAAAAATACTCCCCTCGATCCTCAAAAAATGCACAATGCAGTGGTAACGTCCCGTAGTCGGACGCAACGGTTCGCCCTACATGGGGTTCTGAAGGTCCGACAGGCAAAAACACGCGTAAACCACTAAACTCAATCCGGGACCCACAAAAGTGATCCAAAACCCACAAATCTTGATATGATAAATATCTAAGAGAATCCAGGGCATTACAGCCTCCTCCCCTTATAAGAATGTCATCCTAAAAATTCAAGACAAGGGCCAGGTCACAGGGGAAGAACACCGAACCAACTGACAACGCTGTCAGGGCCCCAGCACAGAAAACCTCAATTCTCACGAAAACACCGATCCTGAGAGATATGGCCAGACTTTAATCACGAACAACGCCTCGCTCTGTACATCGCACACTCCGATCATCAGAGTAGGCATAACATAAAAGCACAAGTCTGGCATTTCCTCAGCTGCACGGATACCAACTCTGCCAGAGGACAAACTTCCACAATTCCTAGATCCAATCAAGGAAAAAGCACATCACGAAAATGGCCACCAAAGACCTCACATGCACACGATTCTCACCGTTCTCGAAGCGCAACCACCAGCATCTTCTGCCTGTGAAAGACCAATCATCGGTCACCAGACACTCGTCAACGGGAAGCCTTCACCGGCCCAACAGGTGCGATCCAAATCACGACAAGCCATCCGCTGACTCTCGCACAGACCAACACCACATCCAGACATATCATCATGCCAACTCTACCCTCTCAGGGGAACATGTAGAAACCATATGATAAGGTCTCTCCTCGGTCCTCACGTCACTTGACTCAGACTTACAGAGGAATCCTCCCTTGCTGGTCATGGACCAGGGACCACCATTCCCACGTCAACCTCTCTTCAGAGACCTCCACACACAAGCATCGACCACCGTCCTATATCATCAAATCCTATCTCGATCATCTCAATTACTCCAAGTGGACGCCTACCAATCTCGATTCCGCTCTTACCACAGGGCCACGGGACACAACCTGAGCAATTCACAGCACACAACTCTAAAATAGGAACGTGCCACCTTCCACCACAGCAACATAGTCAACAGCGCCATGACCAATGCACACGGATACACATCTTACCATGGTCGACCACTCGGCCAACCTCGCCAGCCGCTCGCACCTACCAACTGGGACCCATAATCTCTCAGAGATCACTTCTCCAAAGCACAATCTCAACCGAGAACACAACTTCCAACACAAAAATTGGGCACTCATGCGGCACACTTGCCAACGCATTTCTCCAATTCTCCATCTTTCCAGTGCCACGAACCATAATACCTCTAGCAACGGCACGACAACAACACATCTCACACCGAGAAACCAATCCTCTGATGCCCTACGCATGCTCAGGAATCTGCCCGTAGCAACCAACGCTGCGATCCTAAACCTGTGGGTTATGGCCCACTAGGCTTCCGCTACGCACTCTAATCTACGCGCACAGTCAACCACAATGACACGGGATCCACCATCCCGATAATCCTCTGCAACTCCGCAGGCTTCAATCCTCAACACATCAGGAACCACAACACCAGCCACAAATTTTCACGAACACCACCCAACCGGCACACATCCTTCTAGAGTAACACCAACACCCTTACACACCAAGGGAAATGGGAACGACTTCTCACAAGCAACCACCTTGCCAAAACACAGGACGTGTCTCGCATGGACTTCATGGCACACAAAGGCCAACCAATCCGATCACACGATGCAAGATGACGAACCTTGGCAAAACACGACATCTTCCAACCAAGGGAAACACTCAATATACCTCCGACCAACGGAAGGAAAACTCCATGCTTGACCTGACCTCGAATCTTGCACACGCTGGGAACAGCACCTTCCAGCACCAAGAAAACCATCACTTCCAATAGGTCAGCTCCACCGACAACACTCGCCCAGTGTCTCGTCGGACCACGATCACATCATCTCTCGATGGCCCACCGCTACAATTCCTCGAATTGCGACACACCATGCCTCGAGCTGCAACACGAGCCATAATCGGCAACCGCCAACGCTCATCCTTGGGTCTCAAACTTACCACGAAACCTTCACATCTCAAACCAAACCCAGGGTAAACACAACCCATTGACACGCAAAAGCGCAGGAGCAAGAACTTACTGGGACAACTCCGCCCAATCCTGCCTCATAATCCACAAAATAATCGGGACCGACACATCATTTATGACGCCATAGAGCATGACAAGAACATCAGGCTCGGCAAATCAATAGCTCAATAGAAGATCCTCTGCTCGCCAGAGCAATTTTCTCGACCAGAGCACCCGCTCCGACACGTCAAACCACAATATTAACACCTCAGGGGCCAGATAAACCTCAGAATGGAGTGGCCAAACCAATGACAGCTCCCTCAGAGCACGCTCATGGCTTCTCAACCATGAACAATCCTCGCCAGCCACCTGACCTCGCTGCAAATACCTCGAACGCAACACCGCGAACTCACGCTTGCCAGCAACCTCTGCCAACGCAGCACAACCGGGGCCACCACCCATCAGGAAGAAATCTCTCTATCACATCCCTTGGGCCCTACACCAGCACTCCACAAAATAGCAACCACATTCACAGCGCCAACGTCGCGCCCTCAAGCTCTTATGCGAGAAACCAAGCGAAAAACATGCACAAAACCCTATGCCAGCTGCCGACTGTACTGGACCTTATGGACTCTGATCACTACAATATCTCGAATTCCCATGTACGTCCACAATCATGCTCTGATACCAACTGTAACGACCCAAGATCTAGATACCAGGAAAGGAACCCGATACCATTCGAATCCTGGCCCGTCGCGCACGGGCCGGGGCTCGGAAGGGCTAAAAAGGAGTGTGGAGTTACAAAGAAATAGGAAATAAAGTAGGATAATTCAACAATTAATAGAAATAAATAAACAACTACAATAAAGTCCAGTCCAACAGAAAGTACAGTTTAAGGCAGAAGAACATACCCAACATCGAGCGAACACTCGGCCCATCGAGCTGGCAACTAAGAATCTCAGCACAGCACCCTCGACCTCGAGGAAGAACTGCCGCACCTGAAAAGTAGGGGTGAGCCTTCTGTCACTGGCTCAGTAGCGATACCGCGAAACCCCAATCGAGAACAACGGCAGTAACGGAAAGTAGTAACTACAGTAGGAACAACAAATCGGTGGCCAATAAAAACTCGGCATAACATCTACTCCTACCGTACATCGAAACACTCCCTAATCTCACGGTCGGGGGACCAATGAACTACCTAACACCATAGCTATCGAGGGAAAGCGCGCGGTAACTCTACCGAAAAGGCCTGCCACAAAGATGGGGCCGAACCTGGACCACCTGGTCCACGGGTACAATCACGACCTCGTTGTTGTGAACCCTGACCCAGCCAAGGGGGTGAAGCCTCGGTAATCCAACCGAGTGTCCTTGGCGAAAACCTCGGAAAATCCATGGAAACGGTCCGGGAAACCATGCCTCGTGGCCAGAAAATGAACTCTAGGGTCACGAAAACTCACGTCCCATGATGGGGCACCTGTCCACCAGAAGCAAGGCCGGATGCGTCCATTGATGTCTTACACCGCACCTCAGCTGTCTCTCTATAATTCCCCAAGCAGAGATAGAGACTCAGCAGTAACTAGTACCACGAACAAGGACTAGTTGGGATCGCGCTCGTCAGCGCGGGTCTGACAGCCCCCAACCACGTGTGCACACACAGACCATGTGCCCTAGGTCTGACCCTTGTAGACACGCCAAAATTGACGTTACTGTGAGTACATCTCATATTGCCTTGTAATGTCCCAATTTGACCCTCAAATTAGTTCTATTTGAGTGGTTTTTCCCACTTTTTTTAGATTTCTCCCTTTTTTTACCCTTTTCCTATTTTTTCCTATTTTTTTGGATTTTTCTGGATTTTATGGGCATTTTTTTCTATTTTTTAGAAATAACGACTTGATCTGGGGCGTCTTTTAAATAACGACTTATACATGGGCGTTTCTTAAAAAATTGACGACTATACTGGAGGGCGTCCATTCTTTCAAATTTCCATTTTTCTGGATTTTTCTGGGAATTTTTCGGAATTTTTTAGAAATTAACGACTTAACCATGGGCGTTACTTTGAATGTGAAAAGAATAAAAAATCAAAAAAATTAAGTCACGCCTTACTCACGGTCGTGTCTTTCAAATAGATTATTTTAATATTATTTTTAACCCCCTTCCAGAAGTGATTTGGTGGCCTTCCGGGTGTCAGAAAAATTCACAAAAATAGTCGTTGGAATCAGGGCGACGAGATGCACCTCCACCTAAAAAATGAGAAAATAATATTGAGAAATGAAAAATGGCCCTATTTCGAATTTTTTAATTAACGTCCTTTGTTAAGGCGTTTTTTAATTAACGCCTTTGACTCAGACGTGTTTCAATTTCATTTCTAAAAATGATCCAGGAGTTAACGCCCTTGTACAGGGCGTGTTTTTAAAAGACGCCCTTCGGGAGGTCGTCAATTCTTGAATTGACGCCCTGAGCCAGGTCGTGTTTCACTTTTGTGCTCCGAACGAACGTGGCCTTTCCCCACAGGATCCCTGCTTCGTTTGGGCTCTTGCCCATTCTTATCTTTTCCTCCTTTGGACTCTTTCCTTCTTATCCCTTATTCGATCTTATTAATAGAGGCTTTCGTCTCTGTTGATCGGTTGGATACTCCTCCCTCCGTTGTTTTCTTCGGTTCCACTCCTCCCTACTTTTTTTTCTTCTTCTGTCTTCCGTATTCTTCTTCTGTCTCCTTCTATTTTCTTCTTCTTCTTGTGTGTTTCTTTCTTCTTCTGTTTCTCTTCTTCTGCCGTCTTCTTCTTTTTCTTCTTATGCTTCTTCTTCTTCTTCTTCTTCTTCTTCTTCTTCTATCTTTTTCTTCTTCTTCTTCTGTCTGTCCCTCTTCCTCTTTTTCTTCTTTTCTTTTTACAGGAACCGAAGGAAGGCTGTGGCAAAGGAGGATTTTCTTCCGACGATCAACATCTTTCAAGCTTCCTCCCCATTGAGCATTCAAGCCAAGGAACCAATAAAAAGATTTTTTTTATCTTATCTCCCTTTTTTTCCATTATAGTTCATAGTTCATGCATCATATTTCATTGTTATTGATTTTTCTCAACCATCATATTGAGATCTCCCCTTAGTGCACTCTTGCACTCTTTCCACTTGTTTTCTTATTTTTTATGCATATCATCATTCATCTCCCCACACCCTCTTTGCATAGGGGTTTAAGGGCAACCACCCTTAAGGTGTGTTCTCACATATGTTTACATGCTCATATCTTTTAAGGATTGATGCTACACACACCATGTTCTAATTCACATCTTTTATTGGTGTTTGTTATTTTTGCAAGGGTAATCAAGAGAAAGAACTCTCTTCATCGGCCGGCCGATTAGAAGAGAAAGGAGCACTCACATCCCCGCACTTTCAAGGTATTCTTCGCGATCTCTCCCCTTCATTAATTGTTATATCTTTTGAGGCGTTCGCATCTCTGGCGATCACAACCTCCTTTTAGCACCTCGTGCTATTTTATTGCTTTCATCATATCTATTGCTTTTTATATTTAAGTGGATTTTTAAAGAGATCTACAACCCTCTGGCTGGTTCTTCCCCCGAAGCCTGAACTCAGGCTGCACGTGGGGGCCCTACGGTAACCAGCCTAAAAACCATCTCTCTCGGGTGTATCTCTCCACCTACCGAGTAGGTGGGTCAGCACACGCGTGCCCAGGTAGCTACTGTAGCTCTCCACCTAACTCTAGGTGGGTCGGCACAAGCATGCCTAGGAAGCTACAACCAATGGGGGTCACCACAGAAACGACTCTCGGTGGAAACCACCGGAACACGGACAGGCTACTCACAAGCCCTATCACTCCCCGCTCGAGAAACAGGTGGCACCGTGCCACCGGACTGTAGGCAGTCCAGTAAAACCTATTAAACCAATGGTCTTTGATTCACAGGACTCAGGGTCAAGACTGTTGTACAAAGACAGCTCCAGGCCGTCAATTTGGCCTATCCCTAGGTCAGAAACCACGATAATATAATGCTCAAGCCTGCTCATGACCGCCGAGCTCAATCCCTTCCAAAGGGAATGAAGAAAACCCTCCAGCCCCTGGCTGGTTGACTAGACTCGCAGTCCAAGGCCACACACATGGCCCACTCAGAAACCACCTTCTGGAGAAACTCACGACGTGCGGGGAAACCCCACCGCACTCACACCGAAGCATAGTGACTCGTTCTAGCGAGAACACAGAAGCCCGGAACACAAAGGGTCACTCGGACCCTCCAAACCCACAGGCATGCTAATCGAGGTAACTCGGTACCTCTGGACACCCAAAACTCAGTCACGGAACCCACGAGGTGTCCGGGACATCCATGAGACCGAAGGTCGACCATTGGGTCACAACCGGGTCGACCGGGAGTCAACACGATGCAAACGGAACACTGCTAGCACGAGAAGCAGAGTGGCGGTCCTCTCAGGGCCATCATTTAGCCTGGCGGTCTGGCTAGGACTACAAAACCTGGCTTAGCGGTCCATCCAGGACCGTATAGCCCCAAATGCCCTCGAAACCCAGGCGGTCACTCCCCGAGCGCCAAGAAGGATGGCGGTCCATTGCCTGACCGCTGGGTGTCACCTAGCGGTCAGTTGCATGGCCGCTACCCCTCCTGACCTTGAACGACTCCAAAACGTAAAACGGTCATGCTCTGGCCACTCTTCGGAGAATAGCGGTCTGTCGCGAGGCCGCCGTGGGACCTAGGCGGTCACCCTCAGATCGACACATGCCCGTTACGATGAAGACCATAGACGGTCCTGGCCTGACCGCTGGAAGGTGCATGGCGGTCCACACCAGGCCACTAAACTCTTCAGGCGGTCTATCGAGCGACTGCAAAACCTTCCGACATAAGGGGGACCTTAGCGGTCTCAATATGACTACTTAACACCTTAGTGGTTTCTGAAACGACCGCTATGGCGGCTCGACCCCGAAAAAGGAGAAAACAGTGGAAAACTCCATTCCACGCCCCGTTCACGCCCACGTGAAGGAGAAAACAAGGGGAAACTTGTCCCCAACCTCTCTAGCACCGAGAGGACCCATTTAAACCCCAAAAATGTGGTTAAAATGCTAGATCTGGCTCACTCCCCAAAAATATGCATTTCCCCCCAAAATGCTCAAATAAGCCCGCTCGGCTCACCACGGCCTACCAAAATCGTGGGAATGGAAGTACACGAGCTGGGGATCCATCTCCCTACCTCCACCGAAAATTTGACACGCCGTGGACGCCGATCCGGGAAGAAAATGCCATTAAACCCTCACGGCGCCCCGAACTCGCGGCCGAGCTTCGCCGCGCCTCCGTCCCCCGATCCTCGACCCGTCCTCTGTCCCATGAACCTCGCCGTCGCCCCCATCCCGCTCCGTCGGCCGTCGGAGAAGCGAGGGAGAGAGGAGAGAGCGTGAGAAGAGAGAGGGAGCAGTAAGAAAATTCATTCTCATTCCCTATGTACACGAGTAAAGTGGAAGTAAACATAAGCAGTGTAAACCGTTTACCCCAAGATTAACCATAAGACATCATTCAATCAAATTGAATAAATCTATGTCGTTGTGTTGGTACACGTATCAATCAAGTAAATCTTGTTCTGATGGATCGATAAAATAAAAGCAAATACAATTAAGAAAGTGACATCGGTCTTGAAACAATTCACTGGAGAAGAGAGAAATGAGAGATAGGGAGAGAGAGAAAAGGGGGTTTATATATAGAAAATCTAGAAATTTTGGAAAATACAAAAAATAGAGAAAAATACTCCCCACGATCCTCGGAAAACGCACAACGCAGTGGTAACGTCCCAGAGTCGGAGAACGCAACGGTTCGCCCTACACGGGGTTCCGAAGGTCCGACAGATAAAAACATGCGTAAACCGCTAAACTCAATCCGAGACCCACAAAGGTGATCCGAAACCCACGGATCTTGATCCGATAAATATCTGAGAAAATCCGAGGCGTTACAACAGCTACCCCATAGCCTGAACTAGGCTTGGAAACCCCGAGGACTAGCCTACGAGGGGGCTCCGATGACCCATGGGCAGTGATATCTAAAAGTTTGGGACAAGGATTTATTATGTTGAGGCCAACTAGTTGCGATGTTGATGACATTCTCAGCTTAGTAGCTGTTCTCGAAGGTTGCCGTTAATGGGCGTAAGAGGCGACTGAGCGAGTCCTCCAGCCAGTCTTCGAGTGAAGCCCGGGCTTTACCTGTTAGTTAATACGGCGGATAAACTGCCTGCGCAGGCGTCCTTCCATAGTCCGCCAAACGAGCATTAAATACCCTCCTTCTCTTATTCCTTTTTTATCTTTCTTTTCTTCTTCTCTTTTTGTTGCTTCACCCTTGACATGATCCGGCAGGAGACACTGATCCGACGCAATGAAATGAATAGTGCGAGAAGTGATGTTTCTCAATCACTGTTCATCCGTCTAAAGCATTTCCCGTTCTTTGTTTTTTAATTCTGTCCACCGGATGAGGGCCGCATGGGGCCATCGATTCAAGGGGGGTGTGGGCCATGCCACTGGCTCAGTGGGGAAGGCCGCCGGATAAATGGGGAGGGGATGAGTCGCCGGATCACCTCCGTTCTTCTTCTTTTTTGTGTTTTCCTCTTCTGTCACCGGTTCAATGGGGAGGCCGCGTCGGATCAATCGGGGAGAGTGGGATGGAGGCCGATGATACAAGGGGGGTGTGGGCCTCGCCGCCGAATCAATGGGGAAGGCCGCCGATTCAATCCTTTTCTCCTCCCCCCCGTTATCTTTTTATTTCATTGGCCGCCAGTTCAATGGGGGAGAGTGGGATGGAGGCCGCTGTTGTGCCCTAGGTTTTGATGATGCCAAGCTATATACCATTGAGTGAATAATTAAGTGAATAGCTAAGTGTTTATGCTTAACAGGTACAAGAGCCCAAAGTATGCCAAGCACAAGAAGGCATTGACCCAAAGAACTCAAGCTCAGCAGGAAGATAATATAACAAAGAGGTGAAATAGATTTGAAGAGCAAAGGAAATCATTTGAATGTCTTTATGCAGTTGCTGCCAAAAATAAAGCTAATCCCAACTCGAGTTTTTGTTTTCATCAAGTCGAGTTATGGCCTATTCACAGAAGCCACATTGTTTAGGAGTCTGCTCCAACTCGAGTTAAGGCTCAGCCAACTCGAGTTGCCTGACAATCCAGAAGCCAGTTCATGAGGCGACTGACCTCAAGTCGACTTGAGTCTCAAACAAGTCAACTTAAGGTCTCTTCCAGAAGCTGCCTTCACGTGGGATCAAATTCAAGTTGACTTGACAAAGGCTCAAGTCGAGTTAAACCGGTAGCAAAGTAAAATCCCCAAATCAAGTTATTCACCCCCACGTGGATTTAATTATTGGATGATGAACTCTATGAGCACGTGGAAGAATATTATCTAGAGACCAAATTGAGCTGAAGATTCCTATCCTAACTGCCTCTAACTCAAGGGGCCTACAGAAATATTCTAGATCTCGCGGATATGCTATAAAAAGGGTTTCTATTGCGAAGTAAAAAAGAACGAAAAAGAGAGAGCAACTAGAGCGAATTCAAGTGGAAAGATAGAGCGCGGGAAGAGTGATCCAGAGAGCATGGCTTACAATTCAGGGAAAGAATTGCATATCCAGATCGCACAGGTGCGGAAGATCAAGCTTATAATCTAAAAGAAAGAGTCCAGATTGTTCCCTCCCGTTGAGGAACAATCTACAAGTCAGATCAGGGGTCAACATCGTCCTTCAGGGAGAAATATCTAATCTTGATATGCATTTCTCTTTTTTTTAGTTCTTTCTATTTACTTGCAAACTGTATTGTGAATTGTGCTCCGTTTGGAGGCAGTGTTTTTCAGATCTTGCTTGGTAGAGCAAAAATCTGATTTCTGCAAGCTGTCAGGCAGCGAATTCTTTAGAGCTGGATAATTGCTCTGTGTTGGCAAGCTGTATGGCAGCTTTTGTAAGGGATTATTTTCCCTTGGTGTGTGTGTTGATTTCGCACATAGTGAAGCCTTGCTCTGGTAGAGCAAGGGGTGGACGTAGGTCAGCCGTGACGGTGACCGAACCACCTAAAAATTCTTAGCACAGTGGTTTAAATATGTGTGGTTGTATTCTATCATATCTGCATTTACAGAATAGTCATCTACAAGATTAAGTTCCTCTGAACTGGTATATAAAAAGGTGTGTTTACACACTTTGCGTGAGGAGTGTTTTGGGACCTGAACCTCCGCCTTGTATCACTATGAGTGACTTATCCTCTGTGGTGTGTTTCTATTGATGGATGTATGTTCAGGACAGTGGATTGTTTGAATTTTAATTAGCATCTGTTAGATCTATGGGTTTTCTGATATTTCTGGTTGATAGATTGTTAGGTGGCTCTTTCCAAATTTTTAATTGCTCAAGGATCTATTCACCCCCTCTTGATCATCCATTCCATGTTACAACACGTGGTATCAGAGAAGGTTTTTCCATTGAATAGGTCCAACGACCTGGATAGATCAAGCGGAATGGATCCTAAGGGGTATATGGCTGAAGGACATTCAGTGAATAGGCCTCCTTACTTTAATGGCACTGACTATGCCTACTGGAAGAACTGCATGCAGGTATTCCTCAGGGCTCAAAATCATGAAATCTTGAAGGTTGTTAGTAGAGGACCATTTCCTCTTTTAGAAGATGAAGATAAGTGGACTCCAGAAGAAATCAAGAAGTCAACCGTGAACTGGAGTGCGATGAACATAATGCAATGTGCACTGCATCCGACTGAGTTCTCCAGAATTTTGTCGTGCGAGACGGCTAAGGAGATGTGGGACAGATTGGAAGTTATATACGAAGAAACTTTCGAGGTAAAAGAAACTAAAGCCAACATGCTCACTTTTAATTATGAACATTTCAGAATGAAAACTGATGAAACAATCTCAGAGATGTATGACAGGTTAACTCAGCTAACTAATGGATTAAGAAGCTTAGGGAAGACCTATTCAGAACAAGAGATTGTTAGAAAAATCTTAAGGTCCTTAACCCCTATCTGGCATACAAAGGCCACTATCATAGAGCATTCACCTACTTTGTCTAGTATGACAGTAGACAAACTCATAGGCTCCCTCATGACTTATGAATTGAATCTTTTGAGAAAGGAAGAGGATTCGAAGAATAAAAGTCACTAGCACTAAAGGCAGTTACAAGCAGTAATGATTCTACTGATGAGAGTGAGTCTTCCTCAAGTTGTGGTGAAAAATCAAGTGAGTATGCCTTACTCACTAGAAAGTTCAGAAAATTCCTTAGAAGGGCAAGTAAAGGTCCAAAAAGAGAAAAGCAATGGACTGGTAAGAGTCCCAAGTTTAAATTATCATTCATCAAGAAATCTGATAGTGTAACCTGTTTTAATTGCAGAAAACTTGGACACATGAAAAGTGACTGCCCTGAGTTGAAGAAAAAGCAACCTAAGTGGAAAGGCAAGAAGTCCAAGGCTATGATTAGCACTTGGAGTGATGAGGTGGAAGACGAAGAAGAGGATACAGAATCTGAAGAAGAGGAGAAAAGAGACAAAATCTGCTTGATGGCTCACGGAGATGAAGAAGAAGAGGTAAACTCTCCTTTTGAGAATTTTACTATTGTTGAGTGGGAAGAAGTCTATACTGAATTACTTGATAGATTTGATGATCTTCGTAAAGATAACAAGCTTTTGAAAAAGAAAATAAACAACATGGTTCATGATACAAGTTCAAAGAAAAACAATGAATGTCTTGAACAAGAAATCATAAATTTGAAAGAGAAAAATGAAGAACTTGAAAAGGACATCAATGAGATGAATTTAAAGATGGAAAAATTGGAAAAAGAAAATAAACTCATGATTGAAAAATATGAAGCACTCCAAGGGGTAAATGAGCAACTTCTCAAAGATGCGCAGACTGCTCAAAAAGAACTTGATGACAAAAACAAAACCATTGAGAAAATGGTAAAAGGGAAGGAAAATCTAGATGTCATCCTTGGAATAAGAGTTAACTTCAGAAAGGAAGGTCTAGGTTTAAATCCAACTAAGAAAAAGGAGTTTGAGATGAAAACCTTCTCCTTTCATCCTGGATCAGGTCTACAAGAATTTACTCCCTTAATCAAAATGGAAAATGCGGTCAAACCAATTGAAAAAGGGAGCTCATCGAATCATAACAATAAAATGAAGACATCAAAGCTTCAAGGAAAATTGAAAAAACCCCAAGGAAAAAACCCCTCAAAATAGTTCATTAAGTTTGTGAAGTCAACTCAACTTAAGAATCCAGCTAATTCGAATTCTGGGTCCTCCAATAACCATTCCAGAAGCCAGGCTTGTTGTGTCCCCTGGTTTTGATGATAACAAACCATAAATCATTATTAGATCTTTGTGGTATGTCTAACAATTTTTTTAAAGTTCTATTTTGGACAAGTACAGGTGAAGTACATTCAAGGTGTCGACCTATCAGCAGGATGTGTCGACACGTCAAGAAGAAACTCGTTATTTAGCTGCTTCTGTTTGTGCTCTAGCATGAACAGTGTGTCGACACTCTTTACATAGCGTGTCGACACTTCAGTCCAACCCAGCGGTAAGTCTCTCTGTCTGGCGCCCATGACTCGACACTTCAACATGATGCCCCGACACGGAGGCTCAAGCCGCACGTGAGTGTGGCACCCTTGTCGACCTGCGTATATTGAAGTGTCGACATGTTGATGAAGGAAGGCATTTTTCTTCAAGTCTTCAATGAGAAGTGTCGACCCTTCAATTGGAAGTGTCGACACCAACAAGTTCACCCAGAACGGATCTGAATTCACTAGCGTCCGCTTTTCAAGATCCGCAATCGGTCTTGGAGTATCCGTTCGTACTTGAAAATCCTTCTGGAAGCTCTCCCTTTCAGAGGAATTGATTGGGTGTCAGAGGAATCTTCCAGGAGTGGGCCCTTTTGCTGTGTTGGTTCTCTACCTACCCACGTACATGGGGCGCATGGCAGAAAAGACAAGCCACGGTGAAGCAAATGAGGAAAGGGTATGCGATGTCCTGGTGACAGAGGAGTTCGTGTAGAAAAAGCTTGGAGGATAAGCAGAGGAACAAGAAGATAAGGTAGAGTATAGCAGCGGAGAAGTTTTCATGAAGATCTCACCTTCCTCTTGCCGCTGGCGTGAAAGCAATGCTACATCTCATCTCCTTCATCTTCTGGAGCTCGGACTGAAAGACAAATAACATCCTCAGTCACCTGTGAATCAGCTGTGAAGCTCGTCCACCATTCCTCTTGTGTTAGCTGTGAAGATCTGAAGAGAAAAGGAGGAGCATCCAGGCGTCGTCCATTTCCCAGATAGGATTCCTATTTTCTCCCACTGATTTCTATAGTCATACCCTGTCTATTTTCCTTTCTAGATTATTTTTTCTCAAAACTCATATTCCTACTTTGTTCCCTACCTGCGTGTAGGAAGACGGACGGTGAGTTCATAGGTCCGTGGGTTTTGGGTTGTGTACTCGCAAACTGTTGGACAGCGGATTGCAGAGAGTTTTCTCTCAATTGGAAGCTGTGTATCAGCGGTAGTGCTTTTGCACTAGTGAAGCCTCACTCAGTCAAGTGAGGGGAGGACGTAGGTCTCTAGATAGAGACTGAACCACCTTAAAATCCTGCGTCTCTGTGGTTTGTTTATCCTCTCGCCTTGTCGCTAGATGCTTGTGGAGGATCGTTGTTGATACTTTATCCATGCATTTAGCTCACTAGCTAGCATCTGCCCTTGCTTTACTACTCTTTAGTTTATATATTTTTATAGTTTTCGAAAAGAAGGGGCTGATCTATTCACCCCTCCCCTCTAGATCCGCCTATCACTGCACATCACATGGTATCAGAGCTAGTTTCTCTGTATGTGATCTAACGACCTTGAGAGAAGTGGTGATATGGCAGCAAAGAGTCCTATGCCCGAAGGGCATTCCATAAATAGACCTCCCTTTTTCACTAGGACAAACTATCCTTACTGGAAAAACAGTATGCAGGTTTTTATCAGAGCCCTAGATCATGAGGTTTGGCGGGTGATTAGCAAAGGTCCGTTTGAATTGCCTGAAGATGAAGACACTTGGACCAAGGAGCATATTAGAAGATCAACATTGAATTGGGGTGCCAAGCACAAAATGCAATGCTCCCTTCACCCAATATAGTTCTCAAGAGTGTCAACATGCTCCATTGCAAAAGAAATGTGGGACCGTCTTGAGGTAATCTATGAAGGGACATCCCAGGTACGTGCAACTAAGGCAAATATGCTGGTTTCTGAATATGAAAAATTCAGAATAAAGTCTGATGAGTCTATTTCAGATATGTATGCTTGGCTAACCATCCTCACTAATAGTTTGACTGAGCTAGGTAAGTGCTATTCTGAATAGAAGATTGTGAGAAAGATCCTCAGGTCTTTAACACTAGCTTGGCATACAAAGACAACCGTGGTTGAAGAATCAAAGGACATGGCAACCACCAAAGTAGAGGAGCTCATAGGGTCCCTGATGACCTATGAGATAAACCTGAAGAACAAGGAGACTGAGGTAAGTAAGAAGAAGCCCCTGGCTCTCAAAGTAGGGCCAAGTACCAAGGACACCTCTGATGATGAAGAACCTCCAAGTAGCAACTCTGACAAGGATGAGGTTGCTATGTTAACAAGAAAATTCAGAAGGTTTTTAAGAAAGGAAGGTAAAGGCTTCACAAAGAGGAAGCCTCATGTAAAGAAAGGTTTCAGGCCAAGACCTGAAAATGCTAAGAAATTTGAAAAACTTGTTTGCCATTCTTGCAGGAAATCTGGACACATCAAGTCTGAGTGTCCTGAAGGAGCTAAGAAGACAATGCCCAAGTGGAAGGGCAAGAAGAAACATGCCATGATTTGCACATGGAGTGATGAAGAAGAGGAAGAAGATGAAAACAACTCCACTGAAGAGGAGAAAGAAGATCTATGCTTAATGGCAAACGGAGACAAGGATAGTGAGGTAAGCTCTCTCTTTGAACATTTTTCTACTGATGATTGGGAGGAAGCTTATTTTGAATTGATGGATAAATATGAATTGTATAAGAAATAAAACAAAGCTTTAAAGAAGAAAATTGACTCCTTTGTGCATGATCAAAGCCTAAATGAAAAAACTGCTTCCCTAGAAACTGAAAATGAGGATCTTAGAAAAATGATTGAAAACCTAGAAGAGGGAAGAAAAGAAATGAAGGATTTAGAAGATGAGAATGAAAGCCTTAGAAATGAAATAGATGAGTTGAAGTTAAAAATGCAAAGCTATGTGAAAGACAACAATCTTTGTAATGAAAAATTTGATGCAATTAAACAAGTCAACTCTCAACTTCTGAAAGATAATGAAAAGCTTCAAGTAGATCTAGTAGATAAACAAACATCTTTGGAAAAATTTGTTGATGGAAGTGAAAATTTAAATGCTCTACTAGGGACTAAAATGAACTTTAACAAAGAAGGGCTAGGATATGATCCAGTTAAGAAAAAGACTTTTGGAATAAAAACTATAACATTTGTCTCATCATCTGAAGCATCTTCTTCTAAAACAAAGCCTAGCTAAAATCAAAAAAAAGTTAAAAACAAAGGAAAAGAGAAAGTGGGAGAGCCATTCAAGAAAAATTCTATAAAACCCAACAAAGTTGACCAAAACCACCAAATAAGCCGACATTAAACTCAGAACAGGTCTGCACATCCCAAGGGGAGGAATGGTTCCAACACTAGAACATGTATGCACTACCCTCAGGATAGGTCGGCACCATCCTGGACAGCTAGCAATCAGTTCGCTAGGTATACTCAAACAGGTCGACACATAGGTCATAGGGAGTCGACACGCCTAGCATCCAGAGACCGTTATAGATGGGCTGAGCGAGAGACAGGTCGACACGCACGCTACAGGAGGTCGAGACGCCCGATAAACAAAAACCGTTATGAGTGGTCAGAACATGGGACAGGTCAACACTTCACCTCCTACAGGTCGACACCATCATGTGTCTTGGGTAGTTATGAGCCTTACTATCACAGGTTTACCCAACCTCAATACCCATGGAACTACAACACTTTCTACCACTCTAGACCAACCAACTGGAATAGATGGACTAAGAATCAATCCTCTTTCAACATGCATAAAACCTCAAAAGCTCAAGAGGTTAAAAGAGAGGAAAGGAATGTAAACAAAGAAAAGAAGAACCAGAACATCCAACCAAGCCAGGAAAACATGAATGCTAAGAAAGTCTGGATTCCAAAGCCCATGTTATCTTATTTTACTGAGATGAAAAGATTATTGGCACCCAATTGTTCTTGGGTTCCAAACATTATCAATTAATTCCTTGTGCAGGAGTGTCATGCAGCCGTGCACAATCGTTGGTACCCTGATAGTGGCTGCTCAAGACACATGACTGGGGATAGAACCAAATTCTATCTCTTGGTAGAAAAGGAAGCTGGTCATGTCACGTTTGGAGGGAACAACAAGGGAAAAATCATTTGTATAGGTAAAGTTGGTAAGAATCCCTCCAATTCTATTGAAAATGTCTTGCTCGTTGATGGTCTGGAATATAATCTATTGAGCCTAAGTCAGCTATGTGATAAAGGTCACACTGTAGTGTTTGACTCTACTGAATGTATGATCTTGCACCCTAATTCAAAAGAAACTAAGTTTCCTGGCAAAAGAGCCAACAATGTGTATATGATTGACTTAGATGACCCTACTCACATAAATCTTTGTCTTACTGCACCTAAGTCAGATTTAGCATGTCTATGGCATCGTAGATTAGGTCATGCTAGCTACAATACACTTCATAAATTAGTGAAGCATTCTATTGTTAAAGGACTGCCTGAACTCAAATTCAAACAAAACACCAAAATCTGTGATGCATGTGTACAAGGAAAATAAACTAGGAAGTCATTTAAAAGTAGAACTGAAAGCTTAGCATCCAAATCACTTGAACTAATCCATATGGACTTGTTTGGTCCAACCAAAATTGCTAGCTTAAGTGGTAAAAGGTCTGGCTATGTTCTAGTAGATGAATTTACTACATTCACATGGGTATTTTACCTTGCACATAAGAATGATGCTTTTGATGAGTTTTACGCACTCTACATGCAAATGAAACAAGATGGTTGTTGGGTTCATTGCTTCCTCTTGGTTTTGATGATAACAAAGTATTGTGTGTGTGTGTGTGTGTGTGTGTGGAACAACTCATTGCTATGCTATTTTTTTTTAACTGAAAGGTAATACTTGCAAGGTGGAAAACGAGGGAGTCCGTTCATCCCTTCATTGCGGAAGGGACATGACATGCCACCCCGGCCACCAGACAAGCGATTTTCCATTAAGAAGTGCAGAAAGAAAGGACATAACATGGGGGGGATACAAGGGACGAGTAAGGTCCGGGGGAGGGGGAACACCCTATCAAGGATGACAAGAGGGCCAATCCAATGCAACGGCAAAGCCCAAAAAATCAAAAAAGAACACAACCAACTGCCATACACGTGGCCAAAACAAGGAACCACAATCAAGAGAGCGACAACAGTAGGATGAGCCCAAAACCAATAGGCCCAAAGACCAGAAAACCCCAGGACAGCCAATGGAGGAAGCAGAGTGAGAACACCGGTGAGACCTACAAGAGGTCGGGGGTGCTTGGAGATGCAAGCACTAGTGGCGGGGACGGTTGGATCTACGCCGGGAGCTTCTAGTGCTCGAACGATTTGGGCTGGCATTGGAATCGTAGAATTCGAAGGCCTGCTCATCCATAGAGTCCGCAAGAGAGGTGGTCTCGAAAGGAGGAAGATCGTCTAGGACTGCATCAAGCCTGCATTGAGATGATTCTGGAAGATCCCGAAGGCCGGACTGGACAGAGACATGGGTTGGAAGGGGTAGCGAGACGTAGGTCGCAGCAAAGCGAGCAGAAGCTTCAGAATCTACCTGCTTGGGGGAAGCATCACCAGAGAGCCAGATAGGGCCTGTCGAGCGCCCTACGTCTGCGGCAGCCCAAGGACAGTCCCGAGCGGCCCGATGACCCGCGCGACCGTTATAGGCCACAAAGGCACCAACAGATGGAGCGACAGGTGGTGGAGGACTAAGTAGAGACTGAGAGGACGTCGCAGCATGGGGGGGCAGTGACGGGCTTGCATTAGACGAGGCGTGAACTGGGGCAGGCATAGAGGCCGTGTGACAACCGTGGCCCGAGGGCGAGGGATCCTGCCGCTCCGTCTGGGGGGAGTGGGCCTCCAATGGCGGCCGGGCGGGTGCCAAAGAGGCAGCAGAAACGTAGGCTCAAGCAGGCGTAGAAGCCATGGCAGGGACGCAAGGGTCGACCCCCTAAGAGGGAGGGTCAACCCCTGGCATCGGCAGCTTGGTTGAGGGGGCTACAGCCACTAAGAGGGAGGCCGCGGAAGGCCCGAGACCTGCACACGCAGGCATACCGATGGAGTTGGAAGTGGCATGACCAGTAGGGAGGTGCTCGTCCACCCGCTCCCCACCGACAGTAGGGAGAGCAGCACCAGGGGCGTTCCGAGGAGGCCCAACAGACGTCGAAGGGAGGCCGGGAAGAACAGCTGCGGGTGAAGCAGCGAGCGGTGGCTGCACCACGATAGCCAGAGAGATGGGCGCCTTCGAGCAGGAAGGGTCTACCTCCAAACAATGAAGGTCGACCTCCTGCACAAATGCTGGCTCGAGCGGAGGTGGACTGCGGTCAACCCCTGGCGAGACAAGCACCCCGGAGGAGGGCTCCAAGGAAAGCGGAGAGGACGACGAGGGCTGCTGCGAGGCACCAAGAGCCACAGTGGGGACAGCAACCTGCGAGGCACCAAGGCAATGGGCAGAAGTAGTCTCAACATGGCGCTGGTCCACCTCCAAGGGGGCAGGTTGCAGAGATGCTCCACTAGCCGAAGAAGGGGCAGAAGACAGAGTCGCAATGGGCCCCAAGAGGGGGGGTGATGCAAATATGGATAGGCGGAGCTGGAGTAGAGCAGCAAGGTGGAGGCCCATCCTTGGAAGCCACGGTTGCATCAACCAAAGGAATAGGGGACACCAAGCCAGTGACAGGAACATGACTCCAAGCACGCACGGGCCCAGGAGGATCCATCGTACGGCCAGCACCATCAGCAAGCCGCCCAGTCGCCAACTTTTTGCATTTGATAGATAAATGCCCAAGCCACTTACAGTGATAACAAAATAGGGGGGGATTCTGATAAGCAAGAGACTGCCAAGACCCATAAGCACCAATACCCACCCAAACACGTTGGGGCAAAGGCTTTGATACATCCAGTTGAACGCAGACACATGCTACGTGCGTGCATGTTAGGCAGAGAGTATCCCTGACGATCTAGAGAACCGGCCCTAGACTCCCTGTGATGGAGTGGATTAAAGCTTTACAGTAGAAATTTGGAGGAAGACTTGGGAGGTCAATCCAGACAGGGACATTGGGGGAGTCCTCAACCGGTGAAAATTGGAGGGTCCATTTAGAAAATAGAAACAGTCTACCCTTCACAAGAAGTGACTCCTTTAGGAGAACTTGGAGGAAATCTTCCTTGTTGTAAAACCAGAGGAGGAGATGGCATGCATCTATGGCGCTAATGACGAAATCCTGGGCGAACTGAAACTGTTGCACAAGATGAGCTCTTATGTCTGGAAAAGAAGGTCTCCCCTCAGGGGTTCTAGAAACAATGGCATATTCCAAGGGCTTGCAGGAGATGTTGATCTCCTCCATGGTAAAGAATGCGGCCGGCTCACCTGCATCGGTCATGGCTGGGGCATGAGCTTTCAAGGTGGACGGCGGCGGAGTGAACGAACGTAAGATGGCTTGGGTGAAGGAAGGAGGTGGGGCCGAGCGACCTCCAGAAGCAGCAGGGAGATGTTGGTCGAAGCAAAGGCTAGCACTAGGGCCAGCTACACCAGCAACAAGGGCATGCAGGGGCCCAGACGTACCCAACAATGCAGGAGCAGCCTGTGAAGAGACGGCCAGAGCTGCAGCAGGCGGAGGGGGAGCGCCAACGGCGGCGATGGCCGATGGCGGGAGGCCTGAGACCGGAGGCGTAGAAGCCATGGGAGCGACGGTGGAGAAGGAAAGGCCATCGCAACAAAATAGAGTATCGTTTCCTTCCGGCGTCCCATCAAGGGCAGGGAACGTGGAGGGTAAAGGTGCACTGTTATATGGCAGGGGAACAATAGAAGTCAACGTTAGGGTAGGGTCAAAGCGTGGGGAGAACGAAGGAGAGTTTCTCGCCAGCAGTTGCATGTCGGGGTGGAGAAAGACGTGTCGTGCGAGGGTTGGGAGAGGCACGGGGGTGCCGACGGAGGGGACAGGCAAGACGTCGCCGGCGGCACTCAAGGATGATGACGACCGGCCAAGAAGAGGCACAGGGCCAAGGGCCAGTGCCTCAGCACCACGCGCAGACACCGGAGGGGAGAGCGAGGACGCGTCCTTGCAGTGAAGGTGAGGTGGGACATGAGGGTGGACGGCCACGACGGTGAAGGGGGAGGGGCCACCAGGAGGACCAGCGAGGGGCGAAGGCGCACCTGCAGAGGACGACGGAGGAGGAGGCCTACCACCCGCGCTGGTGACGACTAGGGTTGAAAGGGCACCTCCCATATCCAAACCACCATGGCCAAGCACGGTGGCGGGGAAGGCAGCAGGAGGGACGACAAGGCCACCGGCAGCGGGAGACAGCAGAGGGGAAGGGGGAGGCACAGGGCCTCCCCGCCCACCACTGGTCATCACCGGGCTCAGGCAGCCGCTCCTCAGATGAAGCGAGAACACATTTTGGGCATAACCCAAGTCCCTGAATGGACTCTTGCAATATTGCTATGCTATACTTGCTCTCGGTTTGAAGATGCATATGGTTGAGATTGTATGTGTATGAATGCATGGCTATATGAATATTGAAATGAGCAAGTTTCTTGTGCGAATGTGTAAATTGCAGTGAACAGGAAATAGCCAGTTATGAACTTCACATTGCTAACTTGGAAGATAAAATTCATAATCTGGAAAATTCAGCTATAGAGTCTGCCAAGATTAAAGGAAAAATGAAAACTGTTGAGAAGAGGAAGGATGATAACTCTGAAGGGGGAACAAATTGATGTTCTGATGTTAAGAAAATCACTAAAAACCAGCTATATACAACCTTTGTCCAAAGCACTAATGTAGCTGGTACTTCAAGGCAATCCCCAAAACAAAATGAAAATCAGAAGTCACCTTCAAAATCTGTCTTTCAGTTTAAAGCCCAGAAAATTGAAAAGCAAACAAAATCTATTGAGAATAATCAGAAATTGAAAAGAAAGAGTCAAACAAAGAAGGCTAAGAATACTTCTGGTTGTACTCTGAAATTTGCTAGTTCTGCTGAATCTGATGGGCCAATACATAATGCTCATGCTTCTTGTACTCGTTCACATACACCTAGGAACTCACATGATAGAAACCATGTTCCTAGGAAATCTGATGCCTATTGTTACTACTGTGGTAGGCATGGTCATTATATGGATGACTGCAGAGTAATGATAAGGGATGATATGATGCATGATAAAACTCTTCCAAATAATCATCACCACCCCAAAAGAAACATGTCTTCCTCAAACCAACATATCATTTGTTACAATTGTAACAGACGTGGTCATAAAGCTGTTGAGTGTTGGTTTAGGCCTTCATGGGGATTTACTGGCTCAAGAGGTAAGCATTCTAGGTGCATTGAATGTGGTAAGTATGGGCATGTAGTCAAGGACTGCTGGTTTGTTCAGGGAAATCATTTTAATTCCAAATTTGTAAGATTCCCTCCAAACAAAAATCTCTTGGGCAGAAATAAAACTAGTCTTAAAGAAAAGACTCTTGCTTGTTATGAATGTGGAAAACCTGGCCACCGAGCTTCTGAATGCTGGTGGGCAGGTAATGATAAATAAAAAATTCATGCTATTTATCATAGGTCTCATGCTGCTGTTGATATGCATCACAGGACCAGAAAATCTGCTGTTTCATGTAGATACTGTGATAAACTTGGTCACTCTATGGATAATTGTTTTCTGATGAAATCTGATGACCATGTTGCTAAGAAACTGTTTAGAACACCTGATAGGGGTAGTGCAGGACCCAAGACTGCTTGGGTCCCTGCAAGATCATATTGATTGACTTACTGCAGGTAGGGCCTTGGAAGGAGAAATAAAAGGGGTTAACCAAGGCACTCAAAAAGAAAACCCCATGATTCAATTCAGGTCAGTTCTGAAATCTGTTTTAAATTCATTATCTGAATTTGTGAGTATGAAAAATGAGAATTCCATGCTGATTTACTTGTTTGTTGTATGATCTTCTCTTGTCTAGTTGATCAGTCTGCATTCCAGACTCAGCTATTGAATTCAACTCTGCATATCTGATGCTCTTCTCGTACTATATGTTGAACTAAATTTGAATGCTTCTTTAGTATATACGGTTGATGCACTATACAGACTCTGCGTCCATGCATGTGTTTTGTGTCAATGCATTGCATGCTTGTTATTGAATGCACACTTGGACTGATTGTGTATAGACTGATTGTCATTACATGTGTCAATGATGCTGATTCAATGCATGAAGGACTGCTTTATGTTGCATTGTCATACATGATCATCATGGTATATTAAATGGAACAAGTTGAAGGGCATATGGAGTATGTCTGGATGCTACTGACATGTGTGAGGTGATCCTTGGACCAAGTCCTCCGCCTAGTACCATGGGTCTAGTCTTCATGTAAAACAGTGAACTGCATCATATGTTGAAAAATCTGAAAAAGGATAAAAAATACTCATGAATTGGATGCATAAACCTGAATTGATTGCATACTTGTTTAATGTATCCTTGGTGCATAGTCTGCATGTAGGACAGTATGTTGCATAGCAAGTTAATTCTGTGTTTGCATAATCATTCCTCATCAGCATTGTCTGAATTGATACCTCTGAACTCTACTCATCTGAAGTGCATATATGTGATTTGCATGTATGTTTAAATGCATATTGTAAGGGGGAGTCAATGCATTGCATATAGGTTGTCAAATGCATACATTTGTCAGATTTCATAGCATATCCCTTCTTATTGATTTTGTTGACAAACCTTGATCATATTCTGAAAACTTTATGCTTCAAAATCTCTCTTAACAATTGGTAATTCTCCTATCAATTGGTATCATTTGGCTTCAGAATTCTATCAGTCTTTCATGAAGATTTCAATGGGCTATCTCGATCATAAATCTGAAAATCTTGAACTAGAAATCTTCTATTATACGTTTTTATGAATGACTGAAATAACTCATGTGGTTTAAGTTTAATGTATTCAATGAGTTTGGCTTTAAAATCTCTTAAAAAATATCTGAAGCATGTTTAATAAACCTTAACCATCTGTTTCATGCGATGTCTTGTGAAAACTCTTGAAATCTGCACTTTTGAATACATAACTTTAATTGGTTAAGTACATGAGATTAATATTGTTTTGAAGCAAATGAATGTTTCTGAAATGTCTAAAGGGTAATATCTGTCAGAGCAATGACATTGGTCACTGAGAAACACAAGTCCAAAGGACTATGTCATGAGATGCCTTAGTTAACTCTGTAAAATGAGAATTCATTGAAAATCAGACAGAGCAATGGCATGCACACTGAGAAATACAACTCACTCATCCAGAAATGATTTCAAGTGTGTCATGATGTGTAAATGCTATCTCTGTTCATATATATATAGCATGACAGTCAGTCACACTAAGTGCTTTGGGATATTGGCCTCTGATCAAGGTATATCCTCTAGTTACAAGGTGTGAACTGAACTAGAGTGCTCGTAAAATTTGTAGCATGGAAAATTGTTGAACAAATTGAAATATCTGAATATTAATGCTAAAATCATTTTGCTACCACCCTAGACAAAATCATATGACTTCATAATTGCTTGATTTCAATACTAGTACATGTAATTCTGAAAGAAGTCAATAGATTTGATTGTGTAAGACAAAGGGAGGATAATCAAGATAAATATGAGGGCTTGGTTCATTTTTATTAAATCATGGTTTTAGATATCATTACAGAATTTTATTGATAAACTCTGCATACATCACGTTTAAACCATGATATTCAATAAATGTCATTCATAAGCCCTTATGATAGAAGACTTTGAAAACTTATGCTTTAGATTTATGAGATTGATATCTCTTTGAAAATCAGGCTGAACTTCTTGTGTTTGGAACATCCTTGAAAAATCTGTTAATTGAAACTCTTCTGCTCATGGTATTGACTCATTAACCTGAACCTCTTCTTGTTTGCCCCTGTGGTCTCCTTCTCATAAGAGTCCACTTATTGAGGGGGAGCTTCCATGTCATGCATCACGTGCATATCAATTGGCATCTCTTCAGGGGGAGCATTCCTTGTCATGCTGAATCATGCTCATATCATTTGTGACCTTGCATTCGTATACTCAGGGGGAGTATTGCAAAGGGGAGAATTTGTCTGAACTTTTATGCATGCTTTAACTTCTCAAATTATATTCTTTTTGATGAAGTCAAAGGGAGAGAATAATTTGAGTCTTCAGAATGCCTCACATCATCAGAATGACTCAATGTATTGAAATGACTAAATGTATTGAAAGTGTTGCCATCATCAAAAAGGGGGAGATTGTTGTGCCCCTGTGGTTTTGATGATGGTTTTGATGATTGGTTGTTGATGTGAGTTTATCAAATGTTCAGTCATCTTGCTGCTCAGTTTAGATTAACATATTTGATGTTCAGTCTTGTTACATGTTAAACTGATGCATAAAGCATTCATTCATTGCTGTGGTTTTGATGATTGATATTGTATTTTGATGATAGCAATGATATAGTGTTTTCATGACATTGTGCCTTGATGATTGCATCATGACTGTGACTGGTACAACTGATATATTATTCATGTTGGACTTATGTTATGTGCATAGTCTATACAGTGCTTCGTGGGGTTTATGCCTTAAGTCTATTCACTGCACAGCAAGCTCCAAGTCGATACATTGAGCGTCTCATGCATCATTCGTCTAAGTCTATACATCGGACTGGTTTGCATTGGCTAAGTATATACAACGTCAGCTCATGCCTTGTCTTAGACAAAGTCTATACAATGGCTTTGGGTCTCCAAGTCTATACAGCCTTTTTGCTTTGCCAAAGTCTGTACATTGGTCTGCATAGGCTAAGTGTTTACATCGTCTGCTGTGAGGACAGCAAGTCTGTACACTGGCCTTCTTTCATGATAAACTACAAGTCTACACATTCAACACTGGTCTTCCAAGTCTGTACAGCGTGAAGTCTATACTTTGGACTACTCTTCAAAGTCTGTACATCAGACTGTACATCTTATTCGTGCTGTTTCTGTACTTGAGTTTTCGTGTTGTTTCCCCTCACTAACACGAAAAGATCTCGTGTCGTATGAGCTTACAACACCTCGTGTTGATTTCCATGCGTAACAGGAAAGCTTGTATGAGGTTAGACTTCGTGTCGTTTCCCTTGTCTTCATCTTCGTGTTGTTTTAGTGTCTACGTCGTCGTGTTACCCCGTGTCAATTACTGTTCTAGACTTCGTGTCGTTTCATTTCTTGACATTTTGACTTCGTGTCAAATCACTGTTCTGTCTTCGTGTTGTTCCTACACTCCGTGTCGATTTCATCTTTTGTCTTTGTCTTGTGTTTTCATGACCTCGTATCGTTTTTCCTCTCATAACTTCGTACTGTTGTTTCTGTGACTTCGTGTCATGTTTCGTAACCACACTTCGTGTTGGTTACTGTTGTTTCTGTGACTTCGTGTCATGTTTCCAGACCTTGTGTCGTTTTCGTGTCATGATTTCCACACTTCGTGTCGTTGTTCTTCACTTCGTGCTGTTTTCACCGTCTTCGTGCTGGTCTTTCTCATTAGACCTCGTGTCGTTCTCGCTTTGACCACACTTCGTGTTGCTTTACGAAGACCTTGTGTCTTACTTGTTTGCAACCACTTCGTGTCGGTTTCTGCTGTCAGCCCGTGTTGTCCTCGTGTTGTTTTTCACCTCGCGTCGGTTATTGTTTTCATCTTCTGCGTGTAGTTCTCTTTGTAGTGTTATCTCTGTCACAAGTTGCATCTCGTGTTATCGTTTATGTCTGTATGGTTTTACTTCGTGTTACTTACTGTTGTACATCGAGTCTTTACTGACTTCGTGTCGTTTTCTCTATTGTGTCCTCGTGTTGTCTCCGAATCGTTGCTATTTGTTACTTCGTGTTGTTTCGTTTTAACCTCGTTCAGGTTTCTTCTAAAGTGCTGTTCTTCTGATAATCTATACAGAGTTGCTCTCTAAATTGATGACTTATCCGATACTCTGTTTTACAGGTGCCTTGATCGTGAAGCTTAAGGCAGCACGTGATCCGAGGCTGGAATGAAGCCTGCTGAGAGACTGCCACGTGGTCCGAATAATTAGGGCTCGAAATGTGGAGGTCACACGTCGTGGCTGATGCTGCTGCTGCTGCTGCTGCTGCTATATATATGAGACCTTTGTCCACAGATGAAGGCGATCGAGTTGGCAAGAAGAAAAGCGTATACAGAGAGCCACGATCCAGATAGAAGAAGAAAAGAGAAAGAAGAAGAGCAGAAGGAGAAGAAGAGAGGTAGAGAGCTCGAGAAGAGTGTGAAGAGAAGAAGAAGCAGAGAGTGAGAGGAGAGCAGAAGAAAGAGAAAGAAAGATAGAGAGTGAGCGAGAGAGCTCGTGGAGAAGAAGGAAGATCTTACCTGAAGATCCGTCTACTGGACCGTGGATCAAATCCAGGCCAGTCAGCTCCGTTGAGAGCCACATTGTGCACTTCATCTTTCAGCTTTCTGTTTTGCTGAAGTCATTTTCGTTTATTGTTTTTCCTTGTTTTCTGGTTTGCTGTGTTTCCGATACTCTGTAGAGAGGTCGGGGTTCCTCCTGTTAGTTCAGGAGAAGGGAGATTGATACCTCCGGTTGCAAGCAGCAGGTGGGCCGCTTGTGGGTTCCCTCCGGGTTGGAGGAAGGGAGATTTATCTCTGGTTGTGCTTCCCTCTGGGGTTCAGAGGAAGAGAGACTTGGGTCTCTAGGTTTCCCCTCCGGGTTGGAGGAAGGGAGACTTGTCTCCGGTTCTGGGCTTGTGGATTCAAGTCCAGGGGTTCCCTCCAGGTCTGGAGGAAGAGAGACCGTGTGTCTCTGGTTTGCTAGTGACTGGTGTCACTAGTGGTTCCCTCCGGTTGGGAGGAAGAGGGGAGGCTGTTCCCCTGGTCAAGCTGTTTGGCAGCATTTGTTGCAGACTGAGTCTGCTGTTTCTAGCGTGAGCTAGTGGAAGCCACACTCGATTTGAGTGTGGGGTGGATGTAGGTCTGCTGGACCGAACCACCTAAAAACCTCTGTGCAGTGGTTTGATTTCTCTATATGTTTTTGCTTCCGCTAGATGTTTGCATAGGGGCGCTCCAAGTGTTTGATCACAGGTTCATTAAATGATTTAATCAGATCTTGTTCTGAGTGTTTAATCTGTTGAGTGAGCGAAAGTTTATTTGAGTGAAAGAATGGTTTGAATGAATACTTAGGTGCGCTTTGCTTTGGTTGCTCACTGTCTGTTTGTTGAATTCCGCTACTGCTAATTAGTCTTTCAGATTTGATATATCTGTCTAGTTAGCATTCTAGATAGTTAGTGAGCATCATATTTTTAATTGGGTGAAGGCTTTTAAATAGGTTATATTCATTCACCCCCCCTCTGAATACTGCACCTAACCTAACAATTGGTATCAGAGCAGGTCTCTGATCTATCTGATCTAACAATCTGCAGAGGATCCTGCTGGTTTGTTTGGTGTTTTTCAGAGTGTGCTTTCTGTGTTCGTAGCTTTCATTCTCCGTCTTAGTGCTTTGTCTTGCTTATTTGGTTTAGGTGCTTCAGTTTGTTCTGAGCTTTCAGATTGTTTGCAATGGAGCCAATCGTGCTGAAGGCTAGCTCCAGCAAAGCAAACAGATCCAGCCACAGTGGATCATCAAGCAAGAAAAGTAGCCTCTCGCGGTCTGAAATTGATGAAGACCACATTGGAATGATGATTAGTAACTTCAGGAAATTTCTGAGAAAAAGAGAAGGAAAGCTTGACGGTAGCAAACAGCAAACAAGGTATAACTCTAATCCTGCCAAGATTGCTGACACTAATGTTTGCTACAAATGCAGGAAGGCTGGCCACACAAAGGATGATTGTCCAGAGGTATTGAAACTCAAAGGGAACACCTCGGACATTGATAGAGAAGGAAGAAAGTCCATATGCTTAATGGCCAACCGGGGAAGTGATGGTGAGGAAACTTCATCTCAGGTAAGCTCCGAATCAGATGGATACACTTTTGATGAATTGATAGTAATGTATAAAGATCTGTTCAAAGTATCCAAGAAATTAAAATCTGAAAACAAGAAATTGAGAAAAGAAGTGAAAACCTTGAAATCTGAAAAGGAGCACATTAGAGAAGATAATTCTTGTAAAGGTTGTGCCATTCTCGAAGACATAATTAATGAGTTTGAGTCTGATGACATTCTTTAAAAAGAACAAATAAAATCTCTAAAAGAAGAAAATGTCTACTTAAAGGATCAAAATAAAAGGCTAATGGTTCTTAATACTGTATTCTCTGAGAAATGGCTGTCAATTGAAAAAGGAAAAGCTGTTTATGATGAAAATTCAAAAAGTTTGAACAGTCTAGAACAAGAAATTGAGAAGTATAAAACTGCAAACCAAGTTCTAAGCGAATGTGTAAATTGCAGTGAACAGGAAATAGCCAGTTATGAACTTCACATTGCTAACTTGGAAGATAAAATTCATAATCTGGAAAATTCAGCTATAGAGTCTACCAAGATTAAAGGAAAAATGAAAACTGTTGAGAAGAGGAAGGATGATAACTCTGAAGGGGGAACAAATTGCTGTTCTGATGTTAAGAAAATCACTAAAAACCAGCTATATACAACCTTTGTCCAAAGCACTAATGTAGCTGGTACTTCAAGGCAATCCCCAAAACAAAATGAAAATCAGAAGTCACCTTCAAAATCTGTCTTTCAGTTTAAAGCCCAGAAAATTGAAAAGCAAACAAAATCTATTGAGAATAATCAGAAATTGAAAAGAAAGAGTCAAACAAAGAAGGCTAAGAATACTTCTGGTTGTACTCTGAAATTTGCTAGTTCTGCTGAATCTGATGGGCCAATACATAATGCTCATGCTTCTTGTACTCGTTCACATACACCTAGGAACTCACATGATAGAAACCATGTTCCTAAGAAATCTGATGCCTATTGTTACTACTGTGGTAGGCATGGTCATTATATGGATGACTGCAGAGTAATGATAAGGGATAATATGATGCATGATAAAACTCTTCCAAATAATCATCACCACCCCAAAAGAAACATGTCTTATTCAAACCAACATATCATTTGTTACAATTGTAACAGACGTGGTCATAAAGCTGTTGAGTGTTGGTTTAGGCCTTCATGGGGATTTACTGGCTCAAGAGGTAAGCATTCTAGGTGCATTGAATATGGTAAGTATGGGCATGTAGTCAAGGACTGCTGGTTTGTTCAGGGAAATCATTTTAATTCCAAATTTGTAAGATTCCCTCCAAACAAAAATCTCTTGGGCAGAAATAAAACTAGTCTTAAAGAAAAGACTCTTGCTTGTTATGAATGTGGAAAACCTGGCCACCGAGCTTCTGAATGCTGGTGGGCAGGTAATGATAAATCAAAAATTCATGCTATTTATCATAGGTCTCATGCTGCTGTTGATATGCATCACAGGACCAGAAAATCTGCTGTTTCATGTAGATACTGTGATAAACTTGGTCACTCTATGGATAATTGTTTTCTGATGAAATCTGATGACCATGTTGCTAAGAAACTGTTTAGAACACCTGATAGGGGTAGTGCAGGACCCAAGACTGCTTGGGTCCCTGCAAGATCATATTGATTGACTTACTGCAGGTAGGGCCTTGGAAGGAGAAATAAAAGGGGTTAACCAAGGCACTCAAAAAGAAAACCCCATGATTCAATTCAGGTCAGTTCTGAAATCTGTTTTAAATTCATTATCTGAATTTGTGAGTATGAAAAATGAGAATTCCATGCTGATTTACTTGTTTGTTGTATGATCTTCTCTTGTCTAGTTGATCAGTCTGCATTCCAGACTCAGCTATTGAATTCAACTCTGCATATCTGATGCTCTTCTCGTACTATATGTTGAACTAAATTTGAATGCTTCTTTAGTATATACGGTTGATGCACTATACAGACTCTGCGTCCATGCATGTGTTTTGTGTCAATGCATTGCATGCTTGTTATTGAATGCACACTTGGACTGATTGTGTATAGACTGATTGTCATTACATGTGTCAATGATGCTGATTCAATGCATGAAGGACTGCTTTATGTTGCATTGTCATACATGATCATCATGGTATATTAAATGGAACAAGTTGAAGGGCATATGGAGTATGTCTGGATGCTACTGACATGTGTGAGGTGATCCTTGGACCAAGTCCTCCGCCTAGTACCATGGGTCTAGTCTTCATGTAAAACAGTGAACTGCATCATATGTTGAAAAATCTGAAAAAGGATAAAAAATACTCATGAATTGGATGCATAAACCTGAATTGATTGCATACTTGTTTAATGTATCCTTGGTGCATAGTCTGCATGTAGGACAGTATGTTGCATAGCAAGTTAATTCTGTGTTTGCATAATCATTCCTCATCAGCATTGTCTGAATTGATACCTCTGAACTCTACTCATCTGAAGTGCATATATGTGATTTGCATGTATGTTTAAATGCATATTGTAAGGGGGAGTCAATGCATTGCATATAGGTTGTCAAATGCATACATTTGTCAGATTTCATAGCATATCCCTTCTTATTGATTTTGTTGACAAACCTTGATCATATTCTGAAAACTTTATGCTTCAAAATCTCTCTTAACAATTGGTAATTCTCCTATCAATTGGTATCATTTGGCTTCAGAATTCTATCAGTCTTTCATGAAGATTTCAATGGGCTATCTCGATCATAAATCTAAAAATCTTGAACTAGAAATCTTCTATTATACGTTTTTATGAATGACTGAAATAACTCATGTGGTTTAAGTTTAATGTATTCAATGAGTTTGGCTTTAAAATCTCTTAAAAAATATCTGAAGCATGTTTAATAAACCTTAACCATCTGTTTCATGCGATGTCTTGTGAAAACTCCTGAAATCAGCACTTTTGAATACATAACTTTAATTGGTTAAGTACATGAGATTAATATTGTTTTGAAGCAAATGAATGTTTCTGAAATGTCTAAAGGGTAATATCTGTCAGAGCAATGACATTGGTCACTGAGAAACACAAGTCCAAAGGACTGTGTCATGAGGTGCCTTAGTTAACTCTGTAAAATGAGAATTCATTGAAAATCAGACAGAGCAATGGCATGCACACTGAGAAATACAACTCACTCATCCAGAAATGATTTCAAGTGTGTCATGATGTGTAAATGCTATCTCTGTTCATATATATATAGCATGACAGTCAGTCACACTAAGTGCTTTGGGATATTGGCCTCTGATCAAGGTATATCCTCTAGTTACAAGGTGTGAACTGAACTAGAGTGCTCGTAAAATTTGTAGCATGGAAAATTGTTGAACAAATTGAAATATCTGAATATTAATGCTAAAATCATTTTGCTACCACCCTAGACAAAATCATATGACTTCATAATTGCTTAATTTCAATACTAGTACATGTAATTCTGAAAGAAGTCAATAGATTTGATTGTGTAAGACAAAGGGAGGATAATCAAGATAAATATGAGGGCTTGGTTCATTTTTATTAAATCATGGTTTTAGATATCATTACAGAATTTTATTGATAAACTCTGCATACATCACGTTTAAACCATGATATTCAATAAATGTCATTCATAAGCCCTTATGATAGAAGACTTTGAAAACTTATGCTTTAGATTTATGAGATTGATATCTCTTTGAAAATCAGGCTGAACTTCTTGTGTTTGGAACATCCTTGAAAAATCTGTTAATTGAAACTCTTCTGCTCATGGTATTGACTCATTAACCTGAACCTCTTCTTGTTTGCCCCTGTGGTCTCCTTCTCATAAGAGTCCACTTATTGAGGGGGAGCTTCCATGTCATGCATCACGTGCATATCAATTGGCATCTCTTCAGGGGGAGCATTCCTTGTCATGCTGAATCATGCTCATATCATTTGTGACCTTGCATTCATATACTCAGGGGGAGTATTGCAAAGGGGAGAATTTGTCTGAACTTTTATGCATGCTTTAACTTCTCAAATTATATTCTTTTTGATGAAGTCAAAGGGGGAGAATAATTTGAGTCTTCAGAATGCCTCACATCATCAGAATGACTCAATGTATTGAAATGACTAAATGTATTGAAAGTGTTGCCATCATCAAAAAGGGGGAGATTGTTGTGCCCCTGTGGTTTTGATGATGGTTTTGATGATTGGTTGTTGATGTGAGTTTATCAAATGTTCAGTCATCTTGCTGCTCAGTTTAGATTAACATATTTGATGTTCAGTCTTGTTACATGTTAAACTGATGAATAAAGCATTCATTCATTGCTGTGGTTTTGATGATTGATATTGTATTTTGATGATAGCAATGATATAGTGTTTTCATGACATTGTGCCTTGATGATTGCATCATGACTGTGACTGGTACAACTGATATATTGTTTATGTTGAACTTATGTTATGTGCATAGTCTATACAGTGCTTCATGGGGTTTATGCCTTAAGTCTATTCACTGCACAGCAAGCTCCAAGTCGATACATTGAGCGTCTCATGCATCATTCGTCTAAGTCTATACATCGGACTGGTTTGCATTGGCTAAGTATATACAACGTCAGCTCATGCCTTGTCTTAGACAAAGTCTATACAATGGCTTTGGGTCTCCAAGTCTATACAGCCTTTTTGCTTTGCCAAAGTCTGTACATTGGTCTGCATAGGCTAAGTGTTTACATCGTCTGCTGTGAGGACAGCAAGTCTGTACACTGGCCTTCTTTCATGATAAACTACAAGTCTACACACTCAACACTGGTCTTCCAAGTCTGTACAGCGTGGAGTCTATACTTTGGACTACTCTTCAAAGTATGTACATCAGACTGTACATCTTCTTCGTGCTGTTTCTGTACTTGAGTTTTCGTGTTGTTTCCCCTCACTAACACGAAAAGATCTCGTGTCGTATGAGCTTACAACACCTCGTGTTGATTTCCATGCGTAACAGGAAAGCTTGTATGAGGTTAGACTTCGTGTCGTTTCCCTTGTCTTCATCTTCGTGTTGTTTTAGTGTCTACGTCGTCGTGTTACCCCGTGTCAATTACTGTTCTAGACTTCGTGTCGTTTCATTTCTTGACATTTTGACTTCGTGTCAAATCACTGTTCTGTCTTCGTGTTGTTCCTACACTCCGTGTCGATTTCATCTTTTGTCTTTGTCTTGTGTTTTCATGACCTCGTATCGTTTTTCCTCTCATAACTTCGTACTGTTGTTTCTGTGACTTCGTGTCATGTTTCGTAACCACACTTCGTGTTGGTTACTGTTGTTTCTGTGACTTCGTGTCATGTTTCCAGACCTTGTGTCGTTTTCGTGTCATGATTTCCACACTTCGTGTCGTTGTTCTTCACTTCGTGCTGTTTTCACCGTCTTCGTGCTGGTCTTTCTCATTAGACCTCGTGTCGTTCTCGCTTTGACCACACTTCGTGTTGCTTTACGAAGACCTTGTGTCTTACTTGTTTGCAACCACTTCGTGTCGGTTTCTGCTGTCAGCCCGTGTTGTCCTCGTGTTGTTTTTCACCTCGCGTCGGTTATTGTTTTCATCTTCTGCGTGTAGTTCTCTTTGTAGTGTTATCTCTGTCACAAGTTGCATCTCGTGTTATCGTTTATGTCTGTATGGTTTTACTTCGTGTTACTTACTGTTGTACATCGAGTCTTTACTGACTTCGTGTCGTTTTCTCTATTGTGTCCTCGTGTTGTCTCCGAATCGTTACTATTTGTTACTTCGTGTTGTTTCGTTTTAACCTCGTTCAGGTTTCTTCTAAAGTGCTGTTCTTCTGATAATCTATACAGAGTTGCTCTCTAAATTGATGACTTATCCGATACTCTGTTTTACAGGTGCCTTGATCGTGAAGCTTAAGGCAGCACGTGATCCGAGGCTGGAATGAAGCCTGCTGAGAGACTGCCACGTGGTCCGAATAATTAGGGCTGAAAATGTGGAGGTCACACGTCGTGGCTGATGCTGCTGCTGCTGCTACTGCTATATATATGAGACCTTTGTCCACAGATGAAGGCGATCGAGTTGGCAAGAAGAAAAGCGTATACAGAGAGCCACGATCCAGATAGAAGAAGAAAAGAGAAAGAAGAAGAGCAGAAGGAGAAGAAGAGAGGTAGAGAGCTCGAGAAGAGTGTGAAGAGAAGAAGAAGCAGAGAGTGAGAGGAGAGCAGAAGAAAGAGAAAGAAAGATAGAGAGTGAGCGAGAGAGCTCGTGGAGAAGAAGGAAGATCTTACCTGAAGATCCGTCTACTGGACCGTGGATCAAATCCAGGCCAGTCAGCTCCGTTGAGAGCCACATTGTGCACTTCATCTTTCAGCTTTCTGTTTTGCTGAAGTCATTTTCGTTTATTGTTTTTCCTTTGTTTTCTGGTTTGCTGTGTTTCCGATACTCTGTAGAGAGGTCGGGGTTCCTCCTGTTAGTTCAGGAGAAGGGAGATTGATACCTCCGGTTGCAAGCAGCAGGTGGGCCGCTTGTGGGTTCCCTCCGGGTTGGAGGAAGGGAGATTTATCTCCGGTTGTGCTTCCCTCTGGGGTTCAGAGGAAGAGAGACTTGGGTCTCTAGGTTTCCCCTCCGGGTTGGAGGAAGGGAGACTTGTCTCCGGTTCTGGGCTTGTGGATTCAAGTCCAGGGGTTCCCTCTAGGTCTGGAGGAAGAGAGACCGTGTGTCTCTGGTTTGCTAGTGACTGGTGTCACTAGTGGTTCCCTCCGGTTGGGAGGAAGAGGGGAGGCTGTTCCCCTGGTCAAGCTGTTTGGCAGCATTTGTTGCAGACTGAGTCTGCTGTTTCTAGCGTGAGCTAGTGGAAGCCACACTGGGTTTGAGTGTGGGGTGGATGTAGGTCTGCTGGACCGAACCACCTAAAAACCTCTGTGTAGTGGTTTGATTTCTCTATATGTTTTTGCTTCAGCTAGATGTTTGCATAGGGGCGCTCCAAGTGTTTGATCACAGGTTCATTAAATGATTTAATCAGATCTTGTTCTGAGTGTTTAATCTGTTGAGTGAGCGAAAGTTTATTTGAGTGAAAGAATGGTTTGAATGAATACTTAGGTGCGCTTTGCTTTGGTTGCTCACTGTCTGTTTGTTGAATTCCGCTACTGCTAATTAGTCTTTCAGATTTGATATATCTATCTAGTTAGCATTCTAGATAGTTAGTGAGCATCATATTTTTAATTGGGTGAAGGCTTTTAAATAGGTTATATTCATTCACCCCCCCCTCTGAATACTGCACCTAACCTAACAGCCTAGAATGCAAATGGAAGTGTTTTTGGTAATCTTGATAGAAACCGGTTTGATGATGCACATTTATTGAAATGGATGCATGGGTTTTGGTATCATGTGCTCGTGAATGTCCATAGAGTGCTTGTAATGAAATCTTGATAAATGTCTGAATGTGCAAGTCCTCTTGTGTATGAATTAGGATTCCATGATTGAAATCACAACCTTGGGTTGATTTGAGGTCTAGCTTGAATTTCATGCGAACCTTGGTAGAAGTTGGCCAAATTGGTACACACACCTTGTTTATACTCACTGCTATGATGTTGGGTGTGTTACTCGTGTTTTCATGCTTATTCATGAGGGGTTTCATATAATTGAAATTGGTTTGTGGTTTCAATTCAAATCTTGGCCTCATGTGTGTTTTGTTTTTCAAGGTTCGTATTTAGTTAAGTGATTACATAACCATGGATATTCAAGGCTTATTGGTTGATGTCATTGAGTTGCATGTATAGCTCATTAGGTCTCACAAGATATGGTCTTCATTTGGGTTGTTTGGAAATGGGTTACTTGTGTTGATTTGGGCTACTTAATCTTGATGATGGAGTGTGTTAGGGTGCTAGGCCTGGATATAGAGGGGGGGTGAATGTATCCCGCTAGAAAATATGGCCCATTTTTTTAAAAAAACTAAAGCTCAGATATGCGGAATAAAACTAATGAGCTTTCTAAGATGAAATGATAAGGCAATCAAATGAACAAACAGTTGGGCTGCAACAATGCAGCCACCTGATCAACCAGAAACGAATGCAGAGTAAAACAACCCAACCACACTTAGCAAAAAATAATGCTAAAAAATAACTCTCTAGATAATGCGACAGGCCAAACATGCACAACCTGTGAATGGGAGGTAGAAGATATGGAGCTAATGCAAGGCAAACCACTGCACAGATAATTTTTAGGTGGTTCGGTCCTCCAGACCTACATCCACCCCTCACTCCCAACCGGAGTGAGGCTTCCACTAGTAACACTAGCACAGCAGACTCAGTCTGCAACAAATGCTGCCAAACAGCTTGACCAGGGGAACAACCTCCGCTCTTCCTCTCTACCAGAGGGAACCCACAAGCAGCACCCAGCTACTTGCAACCGGAGATCAATTCTCCCTTCTCCTGACCCACCAGGAGGAATCCACAAGTAGCATCCAGCTACTTGCAGCCGAAGATCAAATCTTCCTTCTCCTGACCCACCAGGAGGAATCCAATCCCCAACAGGGCAATCGGAAGAATCACAAGGAAATGTAAACGAAACTAAGAAAAGGAAAATACAGTAATCAGAAAACTGTAGCTATGGTAGCACAACAGTGTCTCTCAACTAGAGCTAACTGGGATGGATATGATCCACGGTACAGCAGGAACAAATATTCAAGTAGCTTTGCTTCTCTTCTCACTCTGCTCGAGCTCTCTATCTCTTTCTTTCTCTCTTCTTTCTCTTATGCTTCTTCTCTTCTCTCTCTTTTCTTTTCCTTTCTTCTTCTGGATCGTGGGAGCTCTCACTCTTCCTCTGCCTTAGTCGATCACGATCAGTCACATTCAGACAGAGGAGTCTTCCTTATATATCAGCAGCATTTAGGGCGACATGCGCTCTCCACGATTCCCGCCAAGAGGCCTTAGTCCACGTGTCAGCATCCTTGTACCTCGTCCATCCTGGGATCACGAGCCAGTCACCTCGGATCACGTGCCCTTCATTAGCACGTTCAGCAACTACAGTCTGGTGGCGTCAACTCACTTGCTCCAAAAGGTTGACGCAGCCTTCAAGGGCATTCTACCAGCAAGACTAAAGTCTGCTGCGTTGACTCCATCAGCCTGCTACGTTGACGCATTGATACATTCCAGCGAGCAACCAGCCTAGCCTTTTTAACTGCTGCGTCGACGCTTCCAACCCGTGGCGTTGACGCATTGATGATCCAGTGATCAAGTCTTCAGCAGATGGGCGTGCTGCGTCGACGCTCTCATCATGCTGCGTTGACGCATTGCAATTCCAGCAGCTGAAATTTGGATGGCTTCAGCCTTCTTGCGTCAAGGAGTGCGTTGACGCATTGTGCAGCTGCGTCCACCCTCTGGTCACCTTGTCGATCCATCAAGCTGCTGCGTCGACCCAACGAGCTGCAGCGTCGACGCTGCCAAGGTACTCCAGAGGTTGCAAGGAGATACTTGAACTACTGCGTCCACGCTGCCAGTTGGTGGCGTTGACGCACGAACATGTACTTCAAGCCTGTCTTGCCTTGTATATTGGCGTCTCTTAAGCCGCTGCGTCGACGCTGCTTCATAGTGGCGTTGACGCATCGAGCACCCTACATCCTTTTGTTCATGTTAAACATTCATTAAAACTTAAGTGTCTATATCACTTAGCTTATCGTTGTCATCATCAAAACCAGGAGTACAACAATCTCCCCCTTTTTGATGATGGCAACTCTGGACTGTTTTAAGGATGAGGCACCAAGCAAACGCATGGACAGGTATCTAAGATTCAAGAAGCTTCATTACATTGTATCACAGTTGTATCATTACATTGTATCACAGTTGTATCATAGATAAATCACAGGTAAACTATATGCTATCATTCATCAATGCGTTTGTCATTACAAAAAGAACTCAAGCTGCTTTAAACTCTTTTCTCCCCCTTTGACATCATCATGAAGGGGGCAATATGTGATCTGGCACAAGGCCTCAATTGAAAAATCTGGCATGACTGGAAGAAGATCCGCGAGCCCTTGGTGGTTGACTTGGAGTAGAGTGAGATCGTGGAGTGGTAGATTGATCTCTGCCCAGCAACGTGCGAATGTCTTGAGATATAGCAGCTAAGTCATGTTGCAGTGTGGTCCTCACATGTGCAATAGCAGAGGACATATCATCTTGGACATTTTTGGTGTTCTTCAGTAGATTTCCAAGAGAGTTAAGCGTGTTTGTCACAGTGTCAATCTTGCCTAAAATAGCTTTGATGCATTGGGGAAGAGCATTAACAGGACCCTTGATCATTTCAACAGCAATCCTCACATCAAAACAAAGATCAGTGATCTTGGCAAGGCATTGACAAAATGAAGATTGATTGCTGTGAATGTCGGTCACCAATGTTGATAGTTTGTCAAGTAGAGATGATAGGTTTTTCAAGACGGACCTTGTAGCTTGGTCAGATAGCATCTTGGAGAGTAAGAATTTTTGCCACTCGGATAAGACAGAGACTTCAAATTGTATAACCCTAGCAGTCAGTTTGTTGAGATGATAATTTGTAAACTCCATTAGCTTGTCCATCTTTGCATCCTGATGCTGCAGCATCATAGACATGTGAGCAAACATCTCTTCAACAGTGGCTGGTGGTGGAGCTGCATCAGAAGTTGGAAAAGGCCTCCTATAAACACCAATTTCCATTGTAGGTGTAGAGCCATTGGGTTCCCCAGTTTCCAACTGAGGGCTTGATGATCTCACAAATGTTTCTTCCACCTCATGCTCTCCTCTTGCTGAACTATCCTCCGGTCTGCCTTCTCTCACCACAGGTGGAATTGGTATCTGTGTCCTGTTCACTTGACTATCATCCACAATGACTGTTCTTGATGCCTGTCCTATCTCTGATTGAGCTGATTTCTGACTGGGAAGGATTCTAACAGCCTTACCATCAATGACTTGGAAGCCCATAAATCTCTGAACGTAAGACATTGAATATATGTTTCCTTTAGGGATAACATGTTTCTTTTCAGTTCCAAAATCCACTCCTACCTTTTTGAAAATTGATGTGAGGTGTGCTGCATAAGGTAGTGTTCTAGAGTGGTAAAGACAAGTTCCAATTGTCTGAACTACAACATAAGTTAAAGAAATCTTAACTTCCTTTAGCATGCAGTACAACAGGAATCGCTGCATATCTGTGACTCTTTCTCTACCACTACTTTGAGGAGTGATGATAGACGTGCATATGTGATGAAGTAGTCTGACAGATGGTATAAATCTATTAGCTTTCAGACTGGACAGGTATGTCTGTTTCACGTCAGAGGGGTCTTTGGTTAACCCAGTCAAAATAGCAAATGCCTCATGTTCATCTAGCTCATACGAATGAAGCTTTGCTCCTCCCATTGGTATTTTCTAAACTCGAGCAAGCAGGGCACTAGTTAACTCAAAATGAACATTTCTAATAGTGGAGGACAATTTGGGAATCTTCGGTTCATATTTCAAATTCTGATAAAATTCCGTAACGAGAGTAGGATAGTAAACAGTGTGCTTCGTCACAAACTTCCACCACCCTTGAAATTCTAATGCAGGCCGTACCTCAGGAAATGCAGTCAGTAGCTCTTCATCGGAACTTACAATGTACATGGGGATAAGAACCTTGAGAGGTTCTTCTATATTGATGACAACAGAAGACATGGATTTCTTCTTCCCCGTTATACCAGAAGAGGTGCGTGGCTCAGCTGAAATCGATTTTGAGGACTTTCTTCTCTTGACCGGTGGACTAGGGCTCCGAGGACGTCTCTCCTTCTCCTTTCCTTTGCACTTCCTGGAAATAGCTGTAGATGGTGTCGCTTCTGGAGGGTTGGCCACTGGAGCATCAGGCGCATCCTCTGTGAGTGAGTCCATCGTCAACTATATCGCACTCGAATCCCTCAAGTTCTGCTCCATCAACAGCTTTCCCGACTGAGCACCCTTGCCGAAGATGATCGGAAACAAGAAATGGTGTGGGAGGGTGTTTGGAGAACACGGAAGGTAAGCCGTCCAAGGGTTTCGAACAGAGTGGAGACGAGTGGCGGTCAAGCTACTCTTTTAAAGAGACTACGAAGACCCTTTTAGTGAATGGTTCAGCCGGTTCAAGTCGGTGAACCGGGTTGAAGAAAGTTGCATTAGAGGCAATGCGTGGACACCAAGGGGACATTGCGTCTACGCAGTGAGGCATATGTGAGTAGAAAACACAAGACAAGTAGTCAGAAAGACACAAGGCGTGGACGCCAAGGGACATTGCGTCTACGCAGTGAGGCTGATGTGAACAGAAGAAGCAAGACAAGTAGCCAGAGGGACATCCGTTCAAGGGATTTTCTTAAGGTACTAAGATAGTGAGATAATCAGGCTTATATTCAAGGAATTTTGAGTGTTGCAGATCGAGTTCCCATGAGAGAGATGAAAGTAAATAGGCTCTAATTCATTTTAATGATAAAGAGAAGAGATAATCTTAAAACATTGAATTAGAGGCCATGAACCACTACAGCCACCTGCCTGGAGAAAAAAATAGAACTCTTTTCATACTAGAACCATTTTCATTTCTGTCCCTTATATCTTTTAATTTTAAGAAGCCTTTCAGATAGAGAGAAATTTAACTGGCATTGAAGATAGACTCAGTTGAATAAGGAGCATCAGATCAACCAAACTCACATGTTTTAATTGTTTTCACAATTTCAGCATTTTCAACACTTTTTACATTTTCATTTGCAGTCAAGTATTGCTAGCATTTTGACACGGGTACACATGTTTATGAGACACCCAAGTCCCCGGTTACTCAGCATAGCAAACTATTCTGCATTGACTAACCAGAGGTGGCAACTGACTTCATGACATGCCTATCAGCACTTCAAGTGCTTGAAGGTAGTTTCTCAGTTGATAGTTACCATTGCTCTGGAAGGATTTGTTTTTCTCTTGAAGACAGAGATAGTAGTGCACCTCATGACTTGCTCTTCAGCACTTCTTTGGTGCATAGGGCTAATTTCTCAGTGAACAACTACCATTGCTCTGCATTATATTACATGTGAATAAATTGCATCTTTAGCGTTTATAACAATTTCTGAGCTCATCATCAATACAATTATTAAATTCCTCTACACACATTGGTTTCTTTACTTTTGAACAATAAGGATCGAGAGATGATGAGGTCCTGGTTTTATTAAATTGTTCAGCTTTTGCTCCATACAGTGCCTAAATGGGTTCAAAAGTTCTTGAATTCAAACATCATAAGAATTATGGATCTCCTATCATTAACATATCATAGAGCAATTCAGAAAATATCTCATATTTCACAAGAATTATCACTGTAACTCCCCCTGAATTTAAGACATCATCTACATATCTCAGTGCTCTAGAGATTTTTCCCATACACGGATGTCGAGGAAGCTTTATTGTGGGATAAGAACGAAAAGGACAAGATATATGGACAGAGCAAGTTGATGTGAGAAGGAAATTTCCAAAAGAGGAAGATGTAACCCTGAGATTCCAATAAGGCACAGCCGCGTTAACTCACCCTTTTCACTGCGTCAACTCATCCATCTAGACATCACAACCATTTGTTCAATTTCAGAACCCAGTTGCCCACAGCGTTAACTCAGTTTCACATAGCGTCAACTCACTCTACCAGCCACAGACACTCCACATCAAGGTTCTCAAGGAATAAGCTGTCCGGTGCGTTAACTCTATTTCCACACTTAGTTAACTCAGTTCTCCAACCAGCAGTAACAGCTCTGTACTTTATTCAGCATTTTATCACCATGATTTTTATCTTAAGCTAACTCCCCCTTAGATCATGCAATGTTTGTCATGAAAACTAAATTTGTGAAATTATGATACATGCACATTCAGACTGCCCTAATAAGTAAAGTGACCCATGGTACTAGGCGGAGCACTTGGTCTAAAAGACCACTTCACACATAGTAAGAACCTCCAGACAGATCTCCCTGCCTTTTGGTAGCTTACCATTTAATATACCACAGACGTCAATCATAATAATTCAACATGCAGTTCTGATTTCCAATCAATTCTCAATCTGAATTATGCACTGATATCTCAACATGTGCTCATGAGAAACAAGGTAGATTTTTAAATGTGAGCATGCATGCATGGATCAATTTTCAGCTTTTCAGATTTTTCAGAATGTAAGTTTATTCTCTTTTCAATGTCTAAACAGACAATTAAGTATGAGCATTGAGAGACATGAATGTTCATAGTGTTCAATAGATGACAAGTGTGATGGAACACAACAAACAAGATATGCAGTGAATTTCATTATAGGAAATGCAGAGAATTTACCTGAAAATTTCAGTCCTAGGGGTTTTCTTCTTGAGTGCCTTGGTTTATTACCCCTCTTTATTCTTCAGCTTCCAAGGCACACCTGCAGGTAAGCAAACTATTTTGCACAGATAGGCACCCAAGAAGTCTTGGGTCTTGACATGACAGTATTACTTCTAGCAGGTTTTCTCAGCACATTTCTAGCAGCATGGTCATCAGATTTCATCAAGTAGCAATTGTTCATTGAGTGACCAAATTGTCTACAGTAATGGCATGAATTAGCAGATTTCAAATTCTTTTTATGCACATTACTGTTGTCATGAAATTTATTGACAGAGAAAAAAGTTTGTTTACTGAAGCCGGCCAGCCAACATTCAGCAACTCTATGACCTAGCTTCCCACAGTGATAGCATGCAAAAGACTTTTTGCTAATGGCAGAGAATTTATCAGTTTTAGAATTGAATTTACTACCCTGAGCATGCCAGCATTCAATGGTCCTGTGGCCTGTCTTCCCACAGTTGACACATGCAGAATATTTTCTATGTGCATCAATTTTATTTCTATCAACATCATTACGGTTTGCAGGGGATTTAGCATGATGTGAGAAAGACATTTTCTTACCACCTTTAAACCAGCATTGTGCAATGCTGTGTCCTAGTTTGCCACAGTGCAGACATTCAACTTTCTTTTTCTGGAATGAAGATTTTTTATCATGAAGTTTCTCAGCATTAATTATTTCAGCATTCAAATCATCCAGTTCTTTTAATTCACACTCATGCATCAAATGACCAATTCTATGGCAGTAATAACATGACATTTTCTTTTTCTGAACCTCATGATTTCTGACATGAGTTTTCCTAACATGCATTTCACTGGCATTCATGTCATCTTTTCCTTTCAGTTTGCATTCATGCATTTGATGACCAGCTTTATGACAATTAAGGCATGACATGAGTTTCCTGTTAGCATGAGGTTTAAAAACAGGATGCATGTAAGTAGTAGAAGCCATTTTGTTCTTTCCCTTTTATTTTTCAGTTGGCATCAAAATTCTTTGAGCAGCAAATTTCAACACTGAAGGATTGGCTGAACTAGTAGAGGCAACATTTGGAACAGCTGAAGTTTGAATCTTATTTTCAAAATTCTTTTTCTTGGTTGGATTATAGCCCAACCCTTCTTTTTGAAAATTGACTTTAACACCTAGCAGTTTATCTAGATTTTCTTGACCATGAACAAATTTGGACAAGGAATTTTTTAAGTCATGAATTTCATTTTCCAAGGAGGTGATTTGTAACTCATAGCTGGCGATTTCTTGCTCACTGCAATTCACACATTCAGTTAACACCTTGTTAGCAGTTTTATATTTTCAATTTCTTGTTCCAGATTGCTCAATTTTTCAGGAGTTTCAACACAAACCATTTTTCCTTTTTCTAAGGTTAGAAGTCTCTCAGACATTGCACTGTTTAACAGCTTCAATTTTTCAATTTCTTCTTTGAGCTTATCATTTTGAACCAATTCATTTATTAGAAGCTGGTCTTCTGAATTGACTTCATACTTTCTTCCATTTTCAGTTTGTTTCATTTCTCTTTGTTGTGTTTCACACTCTTTCTGTAATTCTATGTTTACAGATTTTATGGCATTCCTTTTTTCAATCAGCAAATCATTCTCTTGTTTGAGTTTCTCAAATTCTTTATCATTTCCTTTAGCAGATTGTTTTAGAGAGTCATTTTCAGATTTTAGCTTGCTTAGTTCTGAGTTAACAGAATCCTGATTCTTTTTCCTTAGCAATTTAACTTGACTCTCAAGCTCACGAATTTCAGATATAGAATCATCATTTGTTTGTTTCAATTTTAAACAATTTTGACATGAAGAGGAATTTACACTGTTTAACATAATACCCTTTTTTAGTTTCTTATGTTCCCTTTTTAATTTTTCATATAGCCCCAACAAGTCAGCATAAATATTTTCCCAATCATCTGAAGTGTAGTTTTCAAAGGGATTTACCTCATTATCATCATCATCTTCATCTTGACTGCTGCCTTGATTATATCTGTCTGCCATCATGCAGCTGTCCTCATTTGCCCTGTGAATTTTCTTCAGCATATCCAAGATGTCTTTAGCGGACCTGCAATCATGAAAGCAAGACCATAGAGCTCTGTCAGTAGCTGCTTTCATCAGATTAAAGGCTTCCCGATTTTCTCCGTCCTTCGATCTGTGTCTGTCGGTCCATTTGGACACTTTCGTAGGTAAGGTGTGAGGACCTTGTGAAATTAATTTCCACAGATCAGGATTAACAGCATTAACATAAACATGGAGAGCAGTGTGCCACTGATTAAAATCAGAACCACTAAAGACGGGTGGAGGAGCCATTGAAACAAATTAGCACCTAAGACAGCAAGATCGGATCTGCAGGTCGCGGGACCTTCTAAGCAGACACCGCTCTGATACCAATTGTTAGGGTGCTAGGCCTGGATACAGAGGGGGGGTGAATGTATCCCGCTAGAAAATATGGCCCATTTTTTAAAAAACTAAAGCTCAGATATGCAGAATAAAACTAATGAGCTTTCTAAGATGAAATGATAAGACAATCAAATGAACAAATAGTTGGACTGCAACAATGCAACCACCTGATCAACCAGAAACGAATGCAGAGTAAAACAACCCAACCACACTTAGCAGAAAATAATGCTAAAAAATAACTCTCTAGATAATGCGACAGGCCAAACATGCACAACCTGTGAATGGGAGGTAGAAGATATGGAGCTAATGCAAGGCAAACCACTGCACAGATAATTTTTAGGTGGTTCGGTCCTCCAGACCTACATCCACCCCTCACTCCCAACCGGAGTGAGGCTTCCACTAGTAACACTAGCACAGCAGACTCAGTCTGTAAAAAATGCTGCCAAACTCCTTGACCAGGGGAACAACCTCCCCTCTTCCTCCCTACCGGAGGGAATCCACAAGCAGCACCCAGCTACTTGCAACCGGAGATCAAATCTCCCTTCTCCTGACCCACCAGGAGGAATCCACAAGTAGCATCCAGCTACTTGCAGCCGGAGATCAAATCTCCCTTCTCCTGACCCACCAGGAGGAATCCAATCCCCAACAGGGCAATCGGAAGAATCACAAGGAAATGTAAACGAAACTAAGAAAAGGAAAATACAGTAATCAGAAAACTGTAGCTATGGTAGCACAACAGTGGCTCTCAACTAGAGCTAACTGGGATGGATATGATCCACGGTACAGCAGGAACAAATATTCAAGTAGCTTTGCTTCTCTTCTCACTCTGCTCGAGCTCTCTATCTCTTTCTTTCTCTCTTCTTTCTCTTATGCTTCTTCTCTTCTCTCTCTTTTCTTTTCCTTTCTTCTTCTGGATCGTGGGAGCTCTCACTCTTCTCTACCTTAGTCGATCACGATCAGTCACATTCAGACAGAGGAGTCTTCCTTATATATCAGCAGCATTTAGGGCGACATGCGCTCTCCACGATTCCCGCCAAGAGGCCTCAGTCCACGTGTCAGCATCCTTGTACCTCGTCCATCCTGGGATCACGAGCCAGTCACCTCGATCACGTGCCCTTCATTAGCACGTTCAGCAACTACAGTCTGGTGGCGTCAACTCACTTACTCCAAAAGGTTGACGCAGCCTTCAAGGGCATTCTACCAGCAAGACTAAAGTCTGCTGCGTTGACTCCATCAGCCTGCTGCGTTGACGCATTGATACATTCCAGCGAGCAACCAGCCTAGCCTTTTTAACTGCTGCGTCGACGCTTCCAACCCGTGGCGTTGACGCATTGATGATCCAGTGATCAAGTCTTCAGCAGATGGGCGTGCTGCGTCGACGCTCTCATCATGCTGCGTTGACGCATTACAATTCCAGCAGCTGAAATTTGGATGGCTTCAGCCTTCTTGCGTCAAGGAGTGCGTTGACGCATTGTGCAGCTGCGTCCACCCTCTGGTCACCTTGTCGATCCATCAAGCTGCTGCGTCGACCCAACGAGCTGCAGCGTCGACGCTGCCGAGGTACTCCAGAGGTTGCAAGGAGATACTTGAACTGCTGTGTCCACGCTGCCAGTTGGTGGGGTTGACGCACGAACATGTACTTCAAGCCTGTCTTGCCTTGTATATTGGCGTCTCTTAAGCCGCTGCGTCGACGCTGCTTCATAGTGGCGTTGACGCATCGAGCACCCTGCATCCTTTTGTTCCTGTTAAACATTCATTAAAACTTAAGTGTCTATATCACTTAGCTTATCGTTGTCATCATCAAAACTAGGAGTACAACAGAGTGTGTAATTAATAAGCTTGCATATTTTCATTTCGTATGTTCATGGATGTGTTCATAGGACCCTTGAGCTAGAGTCTTATTCTTTTCATGTGAATCTTGATGGAAAGTGGTAAGGATGTGATTTTACATTGATTAAATGTTAGAAGGGATCAAAGTGGATGAACTTGCATAGCTTTAACTTCACTTATTCAGTTATGCAGGTCTAGAAAGAAATGTCAATCCCATATGCAAAGGTATCATAAATCATGGTGAGAATTTGGCACTTTGCATATGTGTGTTTTTGGAAAAAATGGTAAGTTTCTATTTGAAGTTTTTAATTTTGATAGAATGTGGTTAGGATGTGTTTCTACATTGTTTAATACCAGGGAATACTTGGTTAATCATGTTTTATCATCTAACCATTTTAATCTTTCATTGGGTTTCAACTTTTGGATTGAACTGTTGTAGTTTGTTGTACTGCAGAGTTATGTCGATCGACCCAGTAGCTTAGGTCGACCGAACTTGCCAGAGATCCCTATAAGTTTTCCTGTAAAACTTAGGTCGACCTCCCCCAACCTTAGGTCGACCGTTTACGGTGAAAACTCAAAAACATGAATCTGAAACCCATCTAAACCCAATCCATTTGTGCTCCAACCTTTACCCTTTTGCCCCTAAGTTCTTAGGAGTCATATTAGGGTTTTTTTGGAGGGTTCTAGAAGGGTTATAATGGTCTTTACATGTCTTCTATATATACTCTTGTGTGAACTCTGAATTTGAAAAGAAATCCCCATTTGAGCTAATGCTTTCTATCTTGTAGGTCAAGAAAGAGGAGAAGAAGAGAAAGGGGAAAAGAAGATGATATTTGATCTTCATCCAAGAGGTTTTGGAGATCGTGCATGAAGAGAAAGTGAAGCGGATTGAAGAGAGGAACGCGTTGACGTTCAAATCGACGGCATCCGACTTCCCTCCAACCCAAGCATCAAAGAACATCGTCATCCGGCTATGGAAAACAAAGGGGGGTGATTTCTATATGTCATTTGTGATGTCTTTCATGATTTGTATTTTGGGTTGAGCATGATTTAGATGTTTGTGTTTATTTTCCGAATCTAGAAATGCTCTATGTGTGTGTAACCGTCTGCGTACAGTTATGGATTTATTGTGCTGCGATTGTTGCAGCGTGTGTGTGTGTGTGTTGATCCATGGTCAGATCGTGTGGGAGACTCTGTCTTCGTGTGTGTGTGTGTGTTAGGGCGTGTCCCCGTGTGTGTTTTGAGCGTCACCTCCGTGTTGGGGATTTATCCCCGAGTGAAGCCTTACCGATTTGGTAAGGGGTGGACGTAGGGAGCCCGTCGTGGTCCTGAACCACCTTAAAAATCACCGTGTCCATGTGGTATGTGTGATTGTGTGGTTTGCTTGTCATATCCGTTTGTGTGATCATGTGGGAACGGAGAGATTGAGAGATCTTGGTTACTCTTTTTAGCTTCTTTCTATCAATCTCGTTAAAAGTTGTTAATTTCGTTGCGTAAGCATTTTAACTTGCCATCTAGTGTGGGGGACAATTCAACCCCCCTTCTTGTCCTCTCACCTACCCCGGGACCTTACAATTGGTATCAGAGCGAGGCTCTTGTTGGGTTCGGTGCGTTCGATTCAGAGGGGGGGTGAATGAATCTCCCCTTAAAAACTTTCGCCCAATTAAAAATTTTTTCTAATACAAACATAAGGCTAATAAGCAATTGCGGAATAACAATGTTAAAGGACACTCAATACCACTGTCAAACATATAGTGTGCGCAGCAATGAAATGAACACATCTAGAAAATCAACCCATATCGTCCCTATGCATTCATCTAGCGCCAAACACACAAAGAGATCAAACCACTGCACAAAGAGTTTTTAGGTGGTTCGGTCCTCCAGACCTACGTCCACCCCATACTCAAACCCGAGTGTGGATTCCGCTGACTCACAGCTTGAACAGCTGGGCATCACAGCTTGCCATACAACCGCTGATACACAGCTTCGCTGGGCCTTACAACTTGCCGACCAGAGGAACAAATCCTCTGCAACCGCTGGGCAATACAGCTTGGCCGTCCGAGGTATTCACCTCGCCCGCTGAGCAACACAGCTTGCTATCCAGAGAATTCCTCCGCTGCAAACCGCTGACTAACAGCTTGAAGAAATGAGTTCAAAAGGAAAACAAAAACATAGACAATAGCAATCGGAAGGCTGTAAACGATGAAGCACAATGTGGCTCAGAATGAGATGACTGGCCTGGATTTGATCCATGGTCCAGTGAAGGCAGATCTCTCTCGATCTCACTATCTCTCCTCTACTTCTTTCTCTTCTTCTTCTCTCGATCTCACTCTCTTTCTTTTCTCTGCTTTCAATCAACTCTGCACGAGCTCTGGCCTTCAGGTTCTGCTATTCCTCTGTCAATCTCTTCTGCTAGAGCTCTCTATCTCATGCTCAGTCTTCTTCAGATGGAAGAAGCTTCATATATATAGAGCAGCAGGAATTGGGTGTGTGCTCTCCACATCTCCCGCCCAAAGGCTTGAACACGTGGCAGCATCTCAGCCTGCATCAGTACACGTGTCACCAATCTGTCAGTCCTTCCAGCCTCGGATCACGTGCCAATCTTATTAACCTCGTCTAGTAGTCTTGTCAGATTAGTCAAACAGAAACATCAGTTTAAGGTTTAGACATTGTACAGACTATATGAAGTTGATATCATGTGATGTGCTTTCAATACATTTCATGCATACAGTCAGGGGGAGTCCAACTGTTTTTGATCAATGCATATCATAATAATCTATCTGTGCTAAATTGATTTATCTTGAAAAGTTGATTACTCTCACATGATTCTCTCTGAATAAAGAATGCTCTGATGTTTGAATAATCATCTTGCATAAATTGCATAAATTCAGGAGGAGTTTGTTGAGTCTTAAGTGTGTCACTGCATATAGACAGGGGGAGCATTATAATATTTTTGACACTATTTGAAATTCTCACTGTCTACACTCTTTCAAATCATCAATTGACTATTTTGAATTCATACTTTCTTGAATCTGAGAATTTGGCTGCTAATCCTCAATCTGTTGAAGGAGAGTTTCATTTTGTCTGTCTGAAATTCAATCTCTGCTATTGGCTTTAAACTTTTATTCTCTCTTGCTGATTGACTCTTCCACCAGCTTATACTCATCCTTCATATATCTCTTAGCTGGTGTGACTGATTTGGTTCTTCTATTGATTAGTTCATTAGCTAAATTTATTTATCTGTTCTGAGGAACTTAATCTGCATGTCATGCAATTCAATCTGAGAACTTTGTAGAAATTCCTAGCATATAGGTTTAAGAATTGCCACTGAATCAGACTGATATAAGATTAATGTATTCTCAGATTTGTAATTAAATGAATTGAAAATATCTGAATGATAAGGTTTAATAAACTTTAACCACATGTGTCATAAAAACCTTAGACTCACTCATCAGATATCTGAAAATTTGAAATCAGGGCTTCTTTGGTTAAGATGCATAGAGTGAGTATTGTTGTTAAACATTAACTTTGAAAATTTTGACAGGAAATAAAGTTTATTTCAAATTGCTTCAGCATCTTGAACCTTAAACTGACAGGAAATAAAGTTTATTTCATATAGTCTGTACAACGTCTAAACCTTAAACTGATGTTTCTGTTTGACTAATCTGACAGGACTGTTGGATGAGGTTAATAAGACTGGCACGTGATCCGAGGCTGGAAGGACTGACAGAATGGTGACACATGTACTGTATGGACTTAGTGTGTGCGAGCATGCTAACATGTAATGTTCAGACTCTACATATGTAGGGCTATGGCATTGTATAGACTTCATGAATGCAGAACAATGCCATGTATAGACTTCATATATGCAGTGCTATGGCCTTGTACATACTTCACGCATGCAAGACTGAAGCGTGTACAGACTTAGTGAATGTGACACTGAGGCATGTACAGACTTCACTTATGCAAGCGAAGCAGTACATGGCTATACAAACTTTGTGTAATGTATGGACTTAGTGTGTGCGAGCATGCTAACATGCAATGTGTAGACATTGAATCAAAGGATGCACAGGCTGTACAGACATTCTGTGCTTAACATTTAAGCCTGAATGCATGATGTGTAGATGTTGTATAGACTTGCTGAAGTGTGCACAAGGTGAAGTATGCACAACAGAACTGAATGCACTAACATGCCATCGACTATTGTACAGACTTCATGTTCACAATGCATTATGCAACCAGACGATGTCTAGACTTGCTCATGACTGTCTAGACTCTGCATGCGTGCTATAGCAATGTGCAGACTTGCTGTTGCTGAGCACAGGCTGTACAGACATTGATTAATGCATGCACAAGACGCTAAGTGACACAGTCCAATGTATAGACTTCAGGATGTATGGACTTGCCAAAGGAAGGGCTGTACAGACTTGAGCAAGGCAAGGGCTGTACAGACTTCAACTCAGTTGCAATGTATAGACTTGGCCAATGCAGCGATGTATGGACTTGCACAGTTCTAGCTAAAGGATGTACAGACTTTACCTGATAGCCCAATGTACAGACTTGAGAGCTGATGCATGCACAAGACAAAGATGTATAGACTTAGCCAAGACAACTGAATGATGTATGGACTTGCCAATTCAAGGGCTGTACAGACTTGAGCAATGAATGTGCAGACTTGATGCAATGCAAGGCAAACATTCACAATGTATGGACTTGCCTAAGCAAGGGCTGTACAGACTTGAGCAAAGCACGATGTATAGACTTGCCAAAGAAGCTGGACGATGTACAGACTTGAGCAAAGCAAGGTCTGTACAGACTTGATGCAATGCAAGGCAAACAAATGTATAGACTTTGGCAAAGTAGGGGCTGTACAGACTTTGAAAGTCAAGCTGTTGAATGTACAGACTTCACCGATGTATAGACTTGGAAAGTTAAACTGGTGAATGTACAGACTTGGTTTCGTGCATGCTACAGGCCAATTTATGGACTTTGAATGAATGTGCATGCATTGTATAGACTTACGAATCTGGGGGGGGGGGGTCGACCCATCTAAGAGGGGGGTCGACCCACTTCTGTCCAGACTATGCTGAGAGTGATGATGCATGGATGTATAGACTTGTGTTCTAAGCGATGCACAAACACAACACAATGTAATGTATAGACTCTATTGTTCATGCTGCAATGCAATGTGTAGACCTGCTATGAATGTATAGACTTTAAGAACAATGCAAAGGGCTGTACAGACTTTGAGACTTAATGCATGGTGGCGAATGTACATACTTTGCATGAGACGCTACAGTCAGACAATGTATAGACATTGGAAATGCTTGAAACACACAATGCAGCGATGTATAGACTTTGCATATGCTCTGATAGAATGCAATGCATCGACCAAGTGTTTGCATATGCAGTAACTAGCAAAAATACAGTGTATAGACTTTAGCGTGCAAACAGGACCTCACATGCATCAGTGTATAGACTGTATGCCTGATGGATGCACTGATGCAGAGTATGCTAAACACAAAGACTATAGTAATGAATAGATCAGACAAAGCAAACTCATGCATTCTCCACATAACAGATCAGTCATATGCATTCATGTTGCTATCATTCAATGTGATGTTCTTAGCAAAACAATATGGTGACTCATTCATGTTGCTATCATTAAAACACCACATAATCATCAAAGCACAAGGGGCACAACAGCTCTGCTATTTCAAGATCTAACGATCTTCAGAGTGATCCCTCGGCGAGCTTCTTATTAGCATCATGTCTAATACTTGTTTGTCTTCTCCTCCTCCACGTTTTAAAGGTTCAAATTTCAATGAATGGCTTAGGCACATGAGTCAATATGTTAAAACCATTGATCCCAAACTTTTGGATTTAGTTAAGCACGATTCATGTGAAATGCCTAGTGATGAGTCTAAGTGGACTGTGGAACATGTGAAGAAATACAAAGACAATGCTAAGCTTTTACATATTTTTAGAAGTTCAATTGATCTTCACAAATTTCCACTTATTTCCTCATGCAGGACGGCCAGTGAAATATTGAACTGCTTGATCGAGAACTACAAAGGAAAGAACGAAAGCAAGGGCTTGATGGCTGACAAGCATGATAAATCAAGTCAGGAAAGCTCCGAGCTAGATTCGAAAGGTGAGGAAATCTCTTTCGAAGAGCTTATGGAGTTGTATGATGAATTGGTTGAAAAGTATAAGAAGGTTAAATCTGAAAATAGAAAACTTAAAAAGAAACCTGAACATGCTTTTCATGAAAATGATTCTTGTGATAAGTGTTCTGAACTTGAAGAACTGAAAAAGGAAAATAATGCTTTGTTAATTCAGAACACTTTACTTGAAAGTAATGTGAAAAATCTTGAAAAACTTCAAAAGAAAAATTCGTCATGTGATAGATGCTTAGAATTCAAAACTGAAAATGAATCTTTCTTGATTGATATCAAAAAGCATGAAGAAATCATTTCATGTATGAGAGAAGAAAATGAAAAGCTGAAACATCTAAATACAACCATGTCTGAAAAATTGATTGCATTTGAAAAGGGAAAATGTTTGGTTGTGGATGAATGTGAAAAATTGCATGTACTAGAACAAGAACTTGAGAGCTATAAAACTGTAAATAGAGTATTGAATGAATGTGTCGTTTGCAATGAACAAGAAATAGCTAGTTACGAATTACACATTACATCCCTTGAAAAAGAAATTGTAGACTTGAATGCATCTCTGTCTAAATTTGTCCAAGGGAAAGAAAATTTGAACAAAATTTTGGGAACAAAGGTAAACTTTCAAAAGGAAGGACTAGGCTATAATCCGATGAATAAAAAGAACTTTAAAAATAAATTGTACACTTCTTTTGTCTCGAGTTTGGATGTTGTTAGTTCATCACACATTCACCCTATTCAGCATGCTATAAAGAAAACCCAAAATATGATGTTAAGCAAAAATTGAATCAAGATACAAAGTTGAAAAATAATTCTACTTATACAAATGTCAATGTTAGGAAGCACAATCATGCTACATACACACATGCATTCACAATGAAAATTTCATGTTTCTATTGTGGTAAACATGGTCACATGATACATGATTACTTTGTTAAGAAATCTGATGATTTGAGAGTATGCAAGAATGAATTTGTTTCCAAAAGAAAAGGTATTTCTTGTTTTAATTGTGGAAAGTATGGTCACAAGATGCATGAATGTAACATCAAGAAAAAGGATAGATTTCATGCATACAAAAATGAAACTGTGCTTGGCGAGAAAAGAAAATCTTTTGATCATTGTCATTCCTGTAGAAAGCCAAGACACCATGTGTCACAATGTTGGCAAGCCAATAGAAGAAAGAACTTCCATGTTAAAAACAATTACACTTTTGCCAACCCACAGAGATTCCATGCTTATCCTGTTAAGAAGAATGCTAGGTCTTCTGTTAGTTGTCACTATTGTAGCAATTTTGGACATACCATGTATGACTGTGCTCTAATGGATTTTGATGATCTGCATGCCCAGATAATGTGGAGAGCACCCACTAGAGGTACAACTAACCATCCGGGACCCAAGAAGGTTTGGGTACCCAAAATTATTGAATGAGAACTTTGTTGCAGGGATGTCTTGAGGCCATGTGGAAGGTTTGAAAATAATGGTTGCTCAAGGCACAGGTTTTGAAAATAAAATTTTGAATTATTTTTTAAAAACTAAAATTTATTTTATTTGAATTTCCATTCATGAAAATCAAGAAAATTCTATTTTTCTCATGCTAGTTTGCATTGCATCTATTTGTTCATTACTGCATGACTACATGGTATATTGAATGGTGACTTGAGGAAGGGCATGTCATTCCTATTTGAAATCTGTCACCATGCGTGAGAATGTGCCTCTGCCTGGTATTATGATTCAATTGTTCATTTAAGTTATAGGATGCATGATTTTCAGAAAATGTCAATTGTGAAATTTATGCACATAGAAAAGGGGAGTTTATTCTTGAATGGATGATTTGGAATTATGTATCTAACTCAGATTTTTGGGAATTGCATCTCTTGCCTATTGCTAAAGTTGAATTGATCATGATTCTATGCACATGATTCTTGAAAAGGTGAATCCCTGAAATCTCTGCAATGGCGTATGTCACTTGGTGACATTGTTCATATGACATGTATCACTTCTGAAAAACCTGACTTGTTATTCCTCTAGCTTGATGTAATGAATTTGTCTAATTGGTTGAACAGAATTCAAAAGCTTGAGGAGTGTTTATGAGATCATTGACCATTGAATATCTTTCAATCTGAACTGTATGTTTGATAGCACATTTGAACTTAACTGCATATCTGGTATAACAAATGGTGTTTGTGGAAGATTGGATTATGTCCAGTCGAAAACTCTCACTATGTGTGAGTAGGGTCTTCGGACCTTCACCTCCGCCTCGTACCAGAACTTGTAAAATCAGTTTGGCTTATGGATGATCTCTAAACTTCTGAAATGCTATTGAAAATATAGTTTTGAAAAGTTTCTGAAAACAATTAGGTTGCATTGCTTAATTTGGATCATTTTTGCACCCTTGTTTATAAAGCTCATGTGATGAAAAATGATTGTTGCTCATCATTTGAATTTGAATACTTTCTTGTGCAATCTGTCAAAATGTTCTGAAAATTAAACTTTTGCATCTTGTCTTTGCATCATGTATTGCATTCTCATGTCGTTATAGGTTGCATGCATTGGAATTGATGCATTAGGTGCATTTAGATCATTCAAATGAAAAACTAAAAATTTACATTTTGCAACCATGTTAAATTTTGCAATGAATCTGAAATTTTGCATCACATTACATTTCGCATTGCATGCTACATGTTTTTCCATTGTGTGCTTGCATGTTATTATATGCTATTTACCCCCGTCCTTGGAACTTCTAAGACTTCATTCTTCTTTTTAAATAATGTTACGTTTGAGTCATCACTGGTGTGTTTCATGTCACACACTCAAGGGGAGTAAATATTTGATAAGTGCATCTATTAGGGGGAGCTGCATTGTTATGTGTTCATAATATTTTTGGTGTACATGCTGAATCAAATTCGCACACTTCATGCATAAAATGTGAAAATGAGTGTTAAACATAAGGATATAGGAATTTTCTTTCAACACTCTAGAGATATTAAACTTGCTGCATGTATGTTAAAGAGAGAGTTGAGGAAAAAGCTACATGTCTATTTGTTGAAAGAAAATAAAAAATGAAAGGCAGAGTAATGTTTAGTCTCACTGAGTAAATTGGGCACATGTCACCTGAGACGTGATGTGGTTCATTTCAGAAAGGTGTTGTACTATAGTATCTCTACTCAAAATGAAGTGAAACGGTTAATACTCTGAGTAACCGGGGAGTATGGCATGAGCTCCATGTATCTCCTCGCGTAAAAATGAGTTATTTAAACTTGATCACTCAAGGAAAAATTCTGAATTCAATGTGATATGCTTGACTTGAAAAATAATGATGAAAACTCTTTATGGCAGAGCGTAGCCTCCAATATGCTGTTCTCGTAAATTGAAGTGCAGTTTGTATAATCTCTCATTGTGTTGATCTGAAAATCTGAATATCCAATTGCAACAATCTACTTTCATGTTATTCACCTACACATATGGAAATCTAATTTAATATGTATTCAAAAAATTGATTGGCTGCATTGACTATTGCATAACTCTTCTATATGTTTGCACAATCTCCCATGTGCTATATATGAACATTCTGGTTGTCATGACTCTCATGCACCTTTCTTATACATATTCCCTTATTAAATAAGTAAGGGGGAGATATGTTACATGTATATATACATATTTGCTTGGTTGCATTATGTGCAGCTCATATGTCATCATTTGTATGCATCTTGCTTCATGCATTTCACTAGAAAACTAAAAATCTTAAAATCAAAGAAAACCATTTGATGTCTCAAAAACATTCCATGAACCATCTTGTCCATATTTTGCTATTGCTTCATCTTAATTTTTGAAGTGGGCTATTATTGCTTCATCAATCTATCATGCTGAAATTTGATCTTCATTGCTTTAATCCCCACTTTTTGATAATGCCAAAGGGGGAGAAAAGATTACGATTGTGATGGAGGATTGATCGCCACAATATTTTATCATCATCAAAAGGGAGAGATTGTTGGGTTCATTGCTTCCTCTTGGTTTTGATGATAACAAAGTATTGTGTGTGTGTGTGTGTGTGTGTGGAAAAACTCATTGCTATGCTATACTTGCGCTCTGTTTGAAGATGCATATGGTTGAGATTGTACGTGTATGAATGCATGGCTATATGAATATTGAAATGAACAAGTTTCTTGTGCTTTCCGTGTTGTATATATTCATTTGGTATCTCCATGCATATTCTTTATGGGGTCATTGTGGCCTAGAATGCAAATGGAAGTGTTTTTGGTAATCTTGATAGAAACCAGTTTAATGATGCTCATTTGTTGAAATGGATGCATGGGTTTTGGTATCATGTGCTCGTGAATGTCCATAGAGTACTTGCAATGAAATCTTGATAAATGTGTGAATGTGCAAGTCCTCTTGTGTATGAATTAGGATTTCATGATTGAAATCATAGCCTTGGGTTGATTTGAGGTCTAGCTTGAATTTCATGCGAACCTTGGTAGAAGTTGGCCAACTTGGTACACACACCTTGTTTATACTCATTGCTATAGGTTCTTGATGTTGGGTGTGTTACTCGTGTTTTCATGCTTATTCATGAGGGGTTTCATATAATTGAAATTGGTTTGTGGTTTCAATTCAAATCTTGGCCTCATGTGTGTTTTGTTTTTCAAGGTTCGTATTTGGTTAAGTGATTACATAACCATGGATATTCAAGGCTTATTGGTTGATGTCATTGAGTTGCATGTATAGCTCATTAGGTCTCACAAGATATGGTCTTCATTTGGGTTGTTTGGAAATGGGTTACTTGTGTTGATTTGGGCTACTTAATCTTGATGATGGAGTGTGAAATTATTAAGCTTGCATATTTTCATTTCGTATGTTCATGGATGTGTTCATAGGACCCTTGAGCTAGAGTCTTATTCTTTTCATGTGAATCTTGATGGAAAGTGGTTAGGATGTGATTTTACATTGATTAAATGTTAGAAGGCATCAAAGTGGATGAACTTGCATAGCTTTAACTTCACTTATTCAGTTATGCAGGTCTAGAAAGAAATGCCAATCCCATATGCAAAGGTATCATAAATCATGGTGAGAATTTGGCACTTTGGATATGTGTGTTTTTGGAAAAAATGGTAAGTTTTCATTTGAAGTTTTTAATTTTGATAGAATGTGGTTAGGACGTGTTTCTACATTGTTTAATACCAAGGAATACTTGGTTAATCATGTTTTATTATCTAACCATTTCAATCTTTCATTGGGTTTCAACTTTTGGACTGAACTACTGCAGTTTGCTATACTGTAGAGTTAGGTCGACCGACCCAGTAGCTTAGGTCGACCGAACTTGCCAGGGATCTCTGTAAGTTTTCATGTAAAACTTAGGTCGGCTGCTGTTGACACCTAAAATATGTCATAAGAGATCATAGCAGATTCACAGTTCTGAAGATCAGACAAGGGCACAGCTCACGTACCCTCCTTGGGAGATCTGAGAGTCTGAATAGAAGAAACCCACTACCCCTATCATGTTATTCGACTAAAGCCGTCTTTGGCTAGGTCGCTGTCCAGTACTGCTGTCATTCAGATAGTCAGGCTGATAAAGCTATACCAACATTCAGGAAACCATATGCCTGCTGAAACAGATGTTCAGACATCTCTGATTCTCCGAAGACGGGATGCACAATGTCTCGCACGTGTTTGTGAATGCAAGGTGCAAACAAGCCCCACAGAGTCTTAATATATATATTCCAAGAATCCCACTGTCGAAAGGAGTCCACCAAGTGGATCCTGAACCGAATGGGCCGAACGACAGGAAAATGGGCCAAGCCCAAATGTGAAATGGGACGAGCCGAGGGCTGCCACGCCGGGAATATGATGCTGGCGCACCGGGAGGCTCAGGCCGAAAGGATGAGGGCCTGGCCTCTATAAGAGGGCTGCCCTTCGAAAAAGAAAAAAGGAGAGGAGGACAGAAGAGAAGAAAAAAGAAGAAAAGAAAAGAGAGGTGGGGAAAGAGGCGAAGAAGAAGAAAAGAAGAAAAGCAGAGCGGGAGAAGGAAGAAAAAAAAAGAAGAGTGAAAAGGGAGTGCCTAGCCACCGAAGAGAAGCAGGGAGCTCAAGAGCCCTTGAAAGAAGCTGAAGAAAGAAAAAAGGAAGAGAGGCAGAGGCTCGAAGAGGGATCCAGGTGGGAGTGCCGGGCAGCTGCAACTCCTTCTCTTTCCCCTCCCTATCTGTCTGAATATTTCTCTCTGTACTTCTGATTTCTAGCATCTTTGCTTCAATAGCATTGAATGCCAATGTAACCCTGCTTTCAGGGATTAAGCCTAGATTTCTTTCTCTGTTGAGTCAGATTTCTTTCTCTTAAGTAGCATGCGTGTAAGTCGTCTGGATGAAATAAAGAATGAGAGAATGGGTTGAACTCCGCCCTTTCATTACCCTCTTCTTTCTGTCTCTGCATCCGAGGTTCGCTATATGCTAAGGATACTGATAACTAGGCGTGTTTTATCGTTTGGTTTTCCAATTCTGCTGAAGCGTCTTCGCTACCATTATTTATCACCCCCCCTCCAGCCACATTTCGAGGGCCTGAGATAGTCTATCTCATGGCTCCTCGTATGTAAAATAAAGGGGGACGTGGTTCAAGGATTTCTGTCCGTGGTTCTGCTCCCAATGAGGCCCAGAGGAAAGGTGTTCCCCCAAAGTCTTCCCCCTCTGATCATCCAAAATAGTCGAGATTAAACCCCTCTCCTAACAACTCTCGAAACCCTGTTCGAAGACCTCCTTAAAATCCCTTCTGAAAGCCTCCTAGCGCTGGTATCTCTCGGCGTGAGTTTCGCGTCGAGAGCTCCCCACGCTGGTTGGACCTCCCCATCATGCCGAGCCTACCTAGTTTCCGTGCCGAAACCACCCCTCTTCTCTGCATTGATACCCTTACGTCGTCTGGCCATCCTGATGCCTTCGTTACCACGGCGAGCCATACATACCTCGTCCATTATATCCTACCCTCGTGGGTGTGCATTGCCCCTCCCTCTGGCCTCACGACAGCTATATCAAATGGGTTAATTCTCCCCCTACATCCTGTAACCCATTAAACCACGGGGTCCTGCCATTGCAGGCTTTCTGATGGATTGCATTGGGGACATTACAACACAGGGGATGAGGTCTTATATGATCCATACCTTTGAATCACGGGCTACGCCCGGCTCTCATTTAGGTTTCTACTCCGGCACTCGTGAGTGGATAGCCCATAGTATTCTCCTGGCATACTCCCAAAATAAGGGGAGATGCTGCCAAAATTTGCCTGAAGCTTTACTCCATAATATGGCACGATGTTTCATCGGAATCACGTATTTAATCCCCTGATATGGCGAGGGCCCGAGCTGTGTAATCTCATGGCATCTTGACATCACAGGGAATATATCCCGTAACTGGTAATCTCCTTGGAACCCCCCTCGTGAGTGGAGTCACCCTCACCCTCCATTCCTATCCGTTCATCACCCTGAAATTCCCACTGGGCGAGGAAAACCTCATAATACCTTTGGCAAGATCAACAAAATACTGTCTCTCGGCGCCACTACTCCCCGGCGCCACTGCCTCCCGGCGCCAAACCCGCGCTGAGTGGAGGGGGCGCCGAATGCCCTTGCCTTGGCGCGCCGACCACCGCCGTGCTGACTACCCCTCAAACCACTACCGTGCCGATTACCCCCAATCCTCCCATCGCGCCGGGAGCATGCCGTGCCGTTTGGCCTTCGCACCGACTCCATCGCTGTGCCGTCTCACCTCGGTATTGGTTGTCATCTGAATATCTGGTGTCTTCCCCACTTCACCAAACCCAAACATAGCCTAAATTCAATATTTTGTCACTATCAGCTGCCATGTCAACCCCCGTTACCTCACGAGGGGACTAGGGTTCTTCACCCAGGTCCATGGGAGATACACTAATGAGGAGGGTTTCACCCCTACATCACACCGAATACGACGTTTCTTATGTCACCTCGCTGACCCTCGGAGTTCTACCACCGCATGTCCTCCAATGGTTCTTCGAGGGGAATATTAATGAACGGCGCAATGGTGCACACTGTCCCGTCATATTTGGATCCTTCTCGGACCCAGGGCTACGCCCGATTCTCTTTTGGTTTCCATTCTGACTCTCCGTGGATGGATGTCCTATATTCCCATTTGGCATAGTCCAAAGGGAGGGGACATGCTGCCGAATTTGTGTTATAACATCATTATCACACCCCGCATATCACGGTTCCTCGTGCATGTCTGCATCGACCCTCGGGTATATTAAATGGTGACAGAAGGTCAGGTTATGCCCAACCAGAAGTCTCCGCTATGCGCGATGGTGGTCTTCGGACCTACGTCCTCCGTCACGTACCAAGGGTCCATAATTCGATGAACTATGCATCCCCTGTGTGATAAATAAATGCATCCTGCATGCCTTCATCATGGTCACCATGTAGCTCTTTTCATTCTGGCTTTGACAGCCCGCTATCTCGGCAACTAATCAATGGTGTTCCCTCCTCGTGGGGGATGTAATTAACGCCATAGCCTTTATGGTATGGCGGACTGCTGGTCCCGTCCGAACCTCACACTCGCCCAGTAGGGGTTAGCATGAGCGCACAATAAGATCGTCACTCATGTGACTGGCACGCCCGCGTCGTCAATCGGTCAGTTGACTACCAGTTAGTCAAATGGTTGATCGATACGTGAAATAAGACATGTATATATGCACATATACACATATATATATATACACGAAATAAAAACAACAAGATGGTCAGATAAAAACCCGTCGCAAACAACTGCCCCCAACCTTAGGTCGACCGTTTATGGCGAAAACCCAAAAACGTGAATCTAAAACCCATCTAAACCCAATCCATTTGTGCTCCAACCTTTACCCTTTTGCCCCTAGGTTCTTAGAAGTCATATTAGGGTCTTTTTGGAGGGTTCTAGAAGGGTTATAATGGTATTTACATGTCTTCTATATATACTCATGTGAACTCTGAATTTGAAAAGAAATCCCCATTTGAGCTAATGCTTTCTATCTTGTAGGTCAAGAAAGAGGAGAAGAAGAGAAAGGAGAAAAGAAGGGGAGATTTGATCTTCATCCAGGAGGTTTTGGAGATTGTGCATGAAGAGAAAGTGAAGCGGATTGAAGAGAGGAACGCATTGACGTTCAAATCGACGGCATTCGGCTTCCCTCCAACCCAAGCATCAAAGAACATCGTCATCCGGCTATGGAAAACAAAAAGGGATGCTTTCTATATGTTCTATATGCTCTTTGTGATGTCTTTCATTATTTGTATTTTGGGTTGAGCATGATTTAGATGTTTGTGTTTATTTTCTGAATCTAGAAATACTCTGTGTGTGTATGTGATAGTCTGTGTACGGTTGTGGATTTATTATGCTGCGATTGTTGCAGCGTGTGTGTGTGTGTTGATCCATGGTCGGATCGTGTGGGAGACCCTGTCTTCGTGTGTGTGTGTGTTGGGGCATGTCCCCGTGTGTGTTTGGAGTGTCACCTCTGTGTTGGAGATTTATCCCTGAGTGAAGTCTTACTGGTTTGGTAAGGGATTGATGTAGGGAGCCCGTCGTGGTTCCGAACCACCTTAAAAATCACCGTGTCCATGTGGTATGTGTGATTGTGTGGTTTGCTTATCATATCCGTTTGTGTGATCTTGTGGGAATGGAGAGATTGAGAGAACTTGCTTACTCTATTTAGCTTCTTTCTATCAATCTCGTTAAAAGTTGTTAATTTCGTTGCGTAAGCATTTTAACTTGCCATCTAGTGTGGGGGACAATTCAACCCCCCTTCTTGTCCGCCCACCTACTCCGGGACCCTACAATGGTAAGTTTAAAATTTTTAATATTCTTTCAGATCATGGTGGTGAATTCAACAATGCTGACTTTAGTAATTTGTGCAGGATTGAAGGAATAACCCATAGATTTTCATCACCAAGAATCTCATAACAAAATGGGGTGGTTGAGAGAAGGAAGAGAACGTTGAGAGAGATGGCACACACAATGCTTGCTGAAAGGCAGCTCCCTAGGAGGTATTGGGCAGAAGTGGTCAACACTACCTGTTATATTATAAACCGCTCCATGGTAAGATCCTTCACCAAGAAAACTCCTTATGAGCTGCTAAAAGGTAAAAAGTCATCCCTATCTCATTTGAAAGTTTTTGGTTCAAAATGTTATATTCATAATAATGACAAAAGAGAATTAGACAAGTTTGAGCCAAAAAGTGATGAAGGAACCTTTTTAAGATATTCAGATAGGTTTAGAGCTTATAGAGTTTATAATCTTAAGACTCTATGTGTGGAAGAGTCACCCCACATCACTTTTGATGAGACTAATGACGAAAATACTTGAAGGAAAAATGATGATGGAGAATTTTTGAATGCAAAAGGAAAAGAAGAACTTCCACACGAGGAGACACAAGAAAATGAAGACCAAGGAGAGTCAAGCAATGCCGGGTCACTGATACAAATAGAGGTAACACTCAGAATGAAATAAGAGTGCTAAAAGACCATCCTTTAGAAAATATCTTGGGTAATCTGCATGACTCACCTAGAATTAGGTCTCATTTTAGAATTATGGATGAAATTGAACAACTGGCACTTGTGTCTCAAACTGAACCTAAAAACATTGTAGAGGCTTTAAAAGATGAAAACTAGATAAACTCCATGCATGATGAATTAAACTAGTTTGAAAGAAATAATGTGTGGCATCTCGTTCCTAGGCCCCAAGGGAAGTCTGTCATAGGTACCAAATGGGTCTATAGGAATAAACTTAGTGAAGATGGTAGGATTATAAGAAATAAAGCTAGACTAGTGGCTCAAGGGTACAATCAAGAGTTTGGCATAGATTTTGAAGAGTCCTTTGCCCCTGTAGCCAGATTAGAAGCCATTAGAATTTTGCTTGCATTTGCATGTTCTCATAAAATCAAACTACAGCAAATGGATGTAAAGAGTGTTTTTTTGAAAGGTTTAATAAAAGAAGAAGTGTATGTAGAGCAACCCCCTGGCTTTAAATGCTCTCATTTTAGAGAGCATGTTTATAAGTTGGACAGGGCTCTATTTGGCTTGAAGCAGGCACCCAGAGCTTGGTATGATAGACTAAGCTCATTCCTCACCGAATAAGGCTACACGAGAGGTAATGTAGACCAGACACTATTCACTAAGAGACAAGGTAAGGACATCTTGTTAGTTCAGATTTATGTAGATGATATAGCATTTGGGTCCATAAAACCTCATATGTGTGAGGATTTTGCTAAACTCATGACTAATGAGTTTGAGATGAGTCTTATGGGTGAGCTTCAATTCTTTCTTGACTTGCAGATAAATCAAAGCAATGAAGGATGTTTCATTAGTCAAGTCAAATATGTGAAAGAGATGCTGAAGAGATTTGATCTGACCAACTGCAAATCAAAAGGAACTCCTATGGGGACTGCCACTTCACTGGATGCAGATGAACAAGGTACACATGTGGATGCAAAGAAGTATAGAGGTATGATCGGCTCATTACTCTATTTAACTGCATCTAGACTAGACATTCAGTTTAGTGTTTGCCTTTGTGCTAGATTTCAGTCTAGTCCTAGAGAGTTCCACTTGACTGCCGTCAAGCGTATCTTTAGATACCTTGTTGGCACTCAAGATCTGAGATTATGGTATCCTGCATCTTGTGAGCTTTCACTTATTTCATATTCAGATGCAGACTATGTAGGATGCAAACTGGATCGCAAGAGCACTAGTGGCTACTTCCAATTTTTGAGTGGGTGTTTGGTTTCTTGGGCCTCCAAGAAACAGCACTCGGTTGCCCTCTCCAATGCAGAGGCAGAATATGTCGCTGCAGGGAGTTGTGACACCCAAGTGCTGTGGATCAAACACCAACTCCAAGACTATCTAATAGATCTTGGATGTGTCCCTATTTTGTGTGATAACACCAGTGCTATAAACCTTGCAAAAAATCCAGTCATGCACTCTAGGACTAAGCATATAGAGATTAGGCATCATTTCATTAGGGATGAAGTCCTCAAAAACATTTTGAGCTCCATTTTGTTGATTCAGAAAATCAGATTGCAGATATTTTCACCAAACCTTTAAGCAATGATAGGTTTTCAACCTTAAGGAGAGAGCTAGGTCTATGCAGACCTCAATCAACTCAGGTTTGAGCTGTTGTACTATTTTTGATGCTTAAAATACTTGTCTTTGCTATGATGGTTGCTAGCATACCTAATTTGTCTTAAATGGTCTATTGATTGATGAATTGTAACATGAATGATGGTCACATTCAGGGGGAGTTTGTGTGCATATACTACCTTGTGTGCACTTTGAATGTTTTGCATTGCATATCATCTTTTGACCTCATGGTATGTCAAATGTCGAGTTGTGGAAAGACAGGTTACGCCTGTCCGAAAACTCTCCCCATGCGTGAGGACTGACCTCCGCCAAGTACCATGAGTCAATGTTGCATTTTAGGAATTGCATGTAAATCTTAAATGCTTAGGCATATTTAAAGCTTTAGCATCAAATAAGCATATCTCTCAGGCAGAAAGTAGGTGGATTCTATTGAATGATTGAAATCAGAGTGTTAGAGTATCAGATTTCAGAAATTGGCAGAGTGATTTGAAAAATTAAGCAGAAAAGGAAGGATCTAGGTCAGAGTGATTGGCTGAGTTAATGCATCTGAACAGGTCGACATGTTTAAATTGAAGTGTCAACACTATCACTAAAATGGTCAAGATTTGGTTTCTATTTTGCATCAGGAGGTCGACACCTTCAAATGAAGTGTCGACACTGCCGTCTAGCTTCTCTGCCCTCTTGAGTATGGAGAGTCTTCCCATCCAATCCTTTCTGGCTTACCTTGAGTTCTTGAGTGGAGATTATTCTTCATATTATTTATCCAATCTCTCACTTTCATACCATTGTTCAGTCACCGGCCATTAATTTAGGGGGAGTTGAGAAGGATTCAATTCTTTCATACAACCTTGGCTAAGTCATTCTATTCTACCTCTGTTAAGGAAATGGTTTAATGTTTATAACCCTCAATTTGGTTGATAATTGTGTTAAGTTGCACCCACCTTGCACTTATAATAGGGTTAAAACATTCATAAATTTTTTTATTATAACCATGGCCTAAGCTTCTGAAAGTTAATTGTAAAAAGGTTTTGGTTGGTTAAAGAATTGTTAGCTTGTATTGTCCTTAAACAAAACACTTAAATTGAAGCCATCTAAAGAATACGCCTCCAAAACAAATTATACTGTAATAATTTCAGAGCAATGGCATCATCTTTAGAGAAACTAGATCCTGCATCAATGAAATGCAACAAATCTAGTCATGATGAAGAGTGCTAACTCTGTTAAAAAGAAACAGAACGGTAAGCTACACTGAGTAACCAGGGACTCTAGCATCTGAACAACGTGTTTCCTTGTGTCAAAAAGTGAATGCTATATTAGACTGTTTAATCAAAAAAAAAATGGGGCTGACTCTAGGTTTTACTTCAAACAGATTTTTTTGTTTATTTTCAATACCCGCTTATTTTTCTCCCAATCTTGCCTAATGAACTTAATGAGTAAGATTAATAGGCTTGGTTAAGACATTTGAATTCATTTAACTATTGTAATCTTATTATTGATGTATAAACGGTTTTTTCTTAATCTTTCATTCTTCAAAATTGAGCTTATAGGCTTTAAACCGTTTAAACAATAAATAACAGGGGTATTTCAGCCATTACTTATCTAAAGGGTGTTATTTTAAAAGGAAAAATCTCTTCTCCACCTTTTTACTGAGCGGTGAATAGCTTTTTCATTTCTTTACCCATTCTAACCCTTCTCTCCGTAAGGCCAATCTCCGGAGCGTCTGCACGTTCTCACCACGGAAGGTCGACACTTTCCCTCTCGTCGCCCTCCGCAAGTGAGTCCTAGCACTACTGCTAGCTCTGCTATTTGCTACGACCTTCCAGCATCCTTTCCCTTCTCTTCCATCCCTTGCTACATTCCTCCAGTCAAGCCATGACTCCTCTGGTCACCCGAGGCAAAAGGAAAGATACGGCAACACCAAAGAGGGCTCCCATTCAAGCTCCTGTAGTAGGAGAAACAAGAAAGGAATCTCACTCGAAACGCATTCATGACAGACCAGCTACAGCTGCATCAGGAAAGAGGAAAGAAGCACTGTCTAGGGACACCGTGGCTGACGAGGGACAGTCGCGAGGGCAACCAGCAAAGAGAAAAAGATTGTCTGCTGCAGAAAAAGGGAAAGAAAAATAACAGCCTGCTCCACCGTAGCCCAGTACTACTCCAGCTGTCAGGGAAGAGGAGAGTGATCCTACAAGAATCTTGTTTCCGAGGTATGTGGATTTTGATGACCACAAGATGCTCGACGTTTTTCCTGAGTTACTTCCACTTATAAATTCCAAGATTGGAGGAAGTTTTGTACAGACACAGGGTCTACTACCCTTTCTAGTCCAGCACTTTCTACAAGAACCTTTTTTATGACCAGAACCAAAAGGCTCTCTGGACTGAAGTCAAGGGAGTAAAGATTAAATTGTCAACAAAGCTTCTTCACAAAGCTTTACGTATACCCCGGGATGGGTTGTTGGAGTCTGAATTTCAAATTGATTTATTTGATGCATACACTATATTGACTGGGAAGCCTAGCAATCCTGAGGATGAAACTCAAATTCATGTGACAAATTTCAACACTAACAGGTTTCCCCCATTGCAACGGCTACTGCACCACATGTGCACCACCATCATTACCCCACAAGGGGGTGGCAGAAGTCGGATTACAGAAACCCAGAGGTTCATCTTTTACTGCATGTTCAATAATTTGCAAATCTGTCTTCCAGAAATTATGCTGCAGATAATGGGAGTTGCACAGGGCAAAGAAGAAACCTGCCATATGCAGCACATCTTACTGCCATTTTTCAGAGAGTAGGGATCTCTTTGGAGAATGAAAAGAAGAAGGAAATCCCTCAAAGCAATGTCTATTGCTTGAGGTTTATTGAGAAATTCATGCATTTCAAGAAAGAAGGGGACAAGGTTATAAGAGACCTACCCGGTCATCTACCAGAACAACCAGAACAGCCTGCACAGTCAGCACAACAAGAGTTACAAGGTGATCAGCCAGCTCATGATGAGCATTTTGAACAGCATGAGGAACAATTTCATGTGGATGCTCATTTTGATCAAGACCAGCAGCAGCAGCATGTGCCACAGAAAATTCCTCCTGTTCTATGATAGGTTTTGGTATTCTTCCACCACTTTCTCCAGAATTTGAACCTAGAATATTTGCTGAAGGAGATGCTCCTTCTGGATCTCATGCAGAAGCCTCCACTTCAAGAGGAACAATATTCGCTGCCACTGAAGGTCTGATGGGTATTCACCCAACACTGATAAGGTTTTTAACTGCTAAGTTTGCAAATGTAAATTCCTCAATTATGCAGCTTAACATGAATGTTGAGAGACTGGATGCAAGGCTTGTTCACATTGAACAAACTCAGAATAGTAGATGGGAGAAGTTTGTAAGAGATAAGCACAAGTCTGATGGACAATTGAATGCCTTTATGAACTCACTGATGCACGTTTGTGAAAAAGTAGGGACTTTGATGAAAAGACTGAGAGAGGTTCACACTGAAACCCAAGAAAAGACAACTGAAATGCTTATGCATGCATATGACATTCGTGAAGATCAAGGCAATATGAATCTCAAGTATGCAACCCTTATTGATACCTCTAACAGAATTGAAGAAAGAGTGGACTGTTGATTCTATAACAATCAGAGAAAAGGTGACTGCTGAGGCTGCAAAAATTATAGAAGTCACCACTAGTCTGGAAACAGCAGTGCATGCCAACTCTACACGGGTCATTGATGAATCCATAAGGCTAAAAAGAAAAGTTCATGCTGACTCTAACAAGCTCATCCATGCCTCCACCAAGCTTGCAGAAAAAGTCAATGCTGACACAGCCACGATGGTGAACATCTCCACAAGAGCTAAGAAAAGATGGATGTTGTATATAACAAATTGGATATGGTTGGAGAAGAAATTCTTGAATTGATTCATCTTCACAAAGCTCAGCTTCCACCTAATTTGGAAGACACTGGTGAAGCTTTCTACCCACGTCCATCTGAAGCCACATCCTCCTATGTCTCTGCACAGGGCTCCCAACAGAAAGCCCAAACAGAGTATATCTGTGAAATGTTACACAACTGGCTTGATGCTATAAATGACAACATCAAGTCTCTTCACCATTTTGTGCAACAAAGAGATGAGCAGCTGACTCAAAAAGTGGATTCTCTGGCTGCAACTGTTCTCCATATGCAACAACAACTCTCAGAGGCACACCAATTGCCTGGTAGCTCTAGCACCATGCCTCCACTAGCGCCACCATCTCGTTCACCCCCTCCTTGCTGATGCCAAAGGGGGAGACAAGTCTTGCTACAAGCCTGGAAGCCTGCTGTGATCATTTCATATAGCATTAGGCATCTAGTTAAGTCATGCACAGTTTTTGATTGATGTAAATGAAACTTGTTTATGAAACTTTTTTGGTTGATCAATGGACTTCGTATCCTTGTTAGTGATCACAGATTGTATGAAACTCCTTGTCCAATGTGAATGAAAAGTTCTCTTCAAATGGAATGCCTTAAATGCCATATGAATGTTTGTAAATAATGACTCATGGTTGTCATCATCAAAAAGGGGGAGAATGTTGTGTCCCCTGGTTTTGATGATAACAAACCATAAATCATTATTAGATCTTTGTGGTATGTCTAACAATTTTGTTAAAATTCTATTTTGGACAAGTACAGGTGAAGTACATTCAAGGTGTCGACATGTCAGCAGGAGGTGTCGACACGTCAAGAAGAAACTCGTTATTTAGCCGCTTCTGTTTGTGCTCTGGCATGAATAGTGTGTCGACACTCTTTACAGAGTGTGTCGACACTTCAGTCTGATAAGTCTCTCTGTCTGGCGCCCATGACTCGACACTTCAGCATGATGCCCCGACACGGAGGCTCGAGCCGCACGCGAGTGTGGCACCCGTGTCGACCTACGTATATTGAAGTGTCGACCTGTTGATGAAGGAAGCCATTTTTCTTCAAGTCTTCAATGAGAAGTGTCGACCCTTCAGCTGGAAGTGTCGACACCAACAAGTTCGCCCAGAACGGATCTGAATTCAATAACGTCCGCTTTTCAAGATCAGCAATCGGTCTTGGAGGATCCGTTCGTACTTGAAAATCCTTCTGGAAGCTCACCTTTTCAGAGGAATTGATTGGGTGTTAGAGGAATCTTCCAGGAGTGGGCCCTTTTGCTGTTTTGGTTCTCTACCTAACCACGTACATGGGGCGCACGACATAAAAGACAAGGGATGGTGAAACAAATGAGGAAGGGGGCGTGCGACGCCCTGGTGCCAGAGGAGTTCATGCAGAAAAAGCTTGGAGGATAAGCAGAGGAACAAGAAGATAAGGTAGAGCAGAGTAACAGAGCAGTTTTTGGGTGGAGATCTCGCCTTCCTCTTGCCGCTGGCATGAAAGCAATGCTACATCTCATCTCCTTCATCTTCTGGAGCTCGGACTGAAAGGGAGATAGCATTTTCAGTTGCCTGTGAATCAACTGTGAAGCTCGTCCACCATTCTTCTTGTGTTAGCTGTGAAGATCCGAAGAGAAAAGAGGAGCATCCAGGCGTCGTCCATTTCCCAGACAGGATTCATGTTTTCTCCCACTGATTTCTATAGTCATACCCTGTCTGTTTTCCTTTCTAGATTATTTTTCTCAAAACTCATATTCCTACTTTGTTCCCTACCTGCGTGTAGGAAGACGGACGGTGAGTTCACAGGTCCGTGGGTTTTGGGTTGTGTACCCGCAAGCTGTTTGACAGCGGATTGGAGAGAGTTTTCTCTCAGTTGGAAGCTGTGAATCAGCGGTAGTGCTTTTGCACTAGTGAAGCCTCACTCAGTCGAGTGAGGGGTGGACGTAGGTCTCTAGATAGAGACCGAACCACCTTAAAATCCTGCGTCTCTGTGGTTTGTTTATCCTCTTGCCTTGTTGCTAGATGCTTGTGTAGGATCGTTGTTGATACTTTATCCATGCATTTAGCTCACTAGCTGGCATCTGCCCTTGCTTTACTGCTCTTTAGTTTATATCTTTTTATAGTTTCCGAAAAGAAGGGGATGCTCTATTCACCCCTCCCCTCTAGATCCGCCTATCAGTGCACATCAAGGCTCACCAGTCAACTCGACTTAAGAACTTTCCTAAGTCGAGTTAGGATTTTTACAAAAATAGATCTTTCAAATACCCTGACCTAGGTCTACCTAGACAAGCTCCTAAGCCGACCTGGACATTTTCCAGAGCAAGCTACAGACAGCAGGGTTGCTGGTCAAGCCGACCTAAGCAATTCCCTAAGTCGACTTACAGGTATAATAGTGAGCCTCCTTTTGCCCACATGTACAGGAAGGGTAATGCTAAATCTCAAAGGTGGTCTGATCGACATCAACCAAATTGGTCAAGGACATCTAACATGTTCAACAATCACAATAAAAGTTTTTCTCCTATTAAACAACTTTTGTGTGATGTATGTGGGAAACAAGGACATTAAAATTCATGATGCATGAATAAGGTTAAGCCAACTAATGTTAAACAAATGTGGCTTCCCAAGAATATTTTATCTTATCTGACTAAAATGGGAGGACCCAATCTTATTTGGGTTCCCAAAATAGTGGAATAATTTCTGTCATGTAGGAGTGTCTTGCAGTCATTCACAATCGTTGGTACCTCAATAGCGGCTGCTCAAGACACATGACGGGAGATAGAGAAGAATTTTTTCTACTTGTTGATAAAGAAGTAGGACATGTGACCTTCGGAGGAAAGAACAAAAGAAAAAATCATCGGGTCAGGTAACATTGGTAAGAATCCTAATCACTCAATTGAAAGTGTTTTATTGGTTGAAGGTCTTGAGTATAATTTACTTAGCATCGATCAATTGTGTAACAAAGGTCATAGATTAGAATTCGATGCTAAGGAATGCAGAATTTTTTAATAGAATTTAGATAAAATAAAATTTTTGGGCCATAGAGTAAATAATGTGTACATGGTAGATTTAGACGACCCATCTCATGAAAACCAGTGCCTAGCTGCCAATAAACATGATCTTGCATGGCTTTGGCACCGCAAACTAGGACACGCTAGCTATAGAGTTTTGCATAAGTTGTTTAAATTCAACATGGTAAGAGGGGTGCCAGAAATTTCATTCAATAAACTCAATAAAATCTGTCATGCTTGTGCACAAGGTAAGCAGACCAGAAGTTCCTTCAAATATAGAAATGAAAATCTGTCTTTTAAACCACTTGAGTTCATCCATATGGATTTATTCAGACCTACTAGGACAGCCAGTCTTAGTGGTAAATGGAATGGGTATGTTCTTGTGGACGATTATTCTAGATTTACTTGGGTATTTTTCTTGAATCATAAAAATGAAGCATTCCATGAGTTTCTGGTATTTTACAGGAAAATCAAGCAGGAAGGTAAGTACAAGGTATGCTCCATTTTGTCCGATCATGGCGGAGAAATTGATAACTCTGAATTTGGTGATTTATGTAGTGAAGAGGGAATTAATCACAGGTTTGCTTCACTAAGGACTCTGGAACAGAATGGTGTCGTGGAAAGACGAATCAGGACCTTGGTGGAAATGGCTAGAACGATGCTGGTGGAGAACAAACTTCCCCAAAAATTCTGGGCAGAGGCGGTCAACACATCGTGTTATATTGTAAATTGAGCTATGGTAAGACTGTCCCATAAAAGGACTCCATATGAAATGTTCAAGGGTAAGAAGCCTTCACTAGCACATTTCAAAGTTTTTGGTGCAAAATTCTTTATCCATAACAATGATAAGAAAGATTTAGATAAATTTGAGGCTAAGAGTGAACCCGGTATATTCCTTGGCTATGCCTCAGATTCAAGGGCATATCGAATTTTCAATGTGCAAAGTCAAGTTGTGGAAGTGTCTCCACATGTCTCTTTTGATGAACATGATGAAGGAACCAATATTTCTGACTATGGCAGGAAGGATGAGCTGAATGGGGATTTCTTAGATCCTAAGAAAGAACCTGAACATTCAAATAAGGAACTGTAGTAGGAAGAAGAAACCAGTGAAGCTAAGAACCAAGATGACAAAGCATGTCTTCTAGGTAAGACACTCTCAAACTTAAGATTTCTAAAAGATCATCCTTTAGACAATATTCTAGGAAATCTTCAAGACCCTCCTAGAACTAGATCTTATTTCAAAGAAGTAGAGGAAATAGATCAAATGGCATTAGTTTCATAGGTGGAACCCAAGAATGTAGAAGATGCTCTTAAGGATGAATCTTAGATTAATGCAATGCATGAGGAGCTGAACCAATTTGAGCGGAACAATGTTTGACACCTAGTTCCTAGACCAACAAATAAAACAGTGATAGGAACAAAATGGGTGTTTAAGAATAAACTCAATGAAAGTGGAATAATTGTTAGAAATAAGGCCAGGTTAGTGGCAAAGGGGTACAACCAGGAATTCGAAATAGATTTTAAGGACTCTTTTGCCCCTTTGCTAGGTTAGAAGCCATTAGAATAATGCTTGCTTTTGCTTGTTCCTATAGAATAAAACTCCAACAAATGGATGTTAAAAGCGCTTTTCTTAATGGACTAATAAAGGAAGAAGTCTTTGTTGAGCAGCCTCCATGATTCAGGAATTCAGATTTTTTGGATCATGTTTACAAGCAGGAAAAGGCTCTATACAGACTGAAACAAGTTCTGCGGGCCTGGTATGAGAGATTGAGTAACTTCCTCACAAGCAAAGGATACAAAAGAGGAATTGTTGATCAGACATTATTCATAAAGGTATGTAAAGATGATGTTCTAGTTGTCCAAGTTTAAGTAGACGACATAGTGTTTGGATCAACAAGGTCCACCATGTGTGAGGAATTTGCTAATCTCATGACTAATGAATTCGAAATGAGCTTGATGGAAGAATTACAATTTTTCCTTGGTTTGCAGGTCACTCAGACAAATGAGGGATGTTTTATAAATCAGTCCAAATACGTCTTGGAGCTGCTGAAAAGATTCAAGATGGGCAAGCTCAAGACGATTGCCACTCCCATGAGTACGAGTGCTGGACTAGATGCCGATGAAAGAGGTAAAATGGTAGATGCAAAGGTATACAGAGGTATGATCAGTTCCTTGCTCTATCTTATAACATCTAGGTCGGATATACAGTTCAGTGTTTGTCTGTGTGCGCGTTTTCATGCTAGTCCTAGAGAGTCGCACTTAAGTGAAGTTAAGCGCATTTTTAGATACTTAGCTGGAACTCATGACTTAGGTCTATGGTCCCATGCATCTTGTGATTTCAATCTCATCTCCTACATAGATGCAGATTATGTTGGGTGTCAATTAGATCGCAAGAGCACAAGTGGATATTGTCAGTTTCTGGGTGGATGCTTGGTCTCTTGTGTAATGTCCTGGATCTTTATTGGGTCTTTCGGATCCTTTTCGGAGAGTTTCGGATCGCTTTTGTAGATCCCGAGTTGAGTTTTACGATCCGTGTGGGTTTTTCTCTCGTACTAGTTACGGAACCCTGTGGTGAGTTTATCTCTCACTTCATCGACTCGTGGACGATACAGCGACGATGTGCTCTTCGAGCCGGTCGTTTTGGCTATTTTTGTGTATTTTTCTGAGATAGGGCCAAAAATCAGTTTTTTCAGAAATTAGGAAAATTTCCTAAATTCTTTCTATAAATTCAATTCCACTATCTCTCCTGCTCATTTTCAACTTCACGCTATCTCACTCCGTTCTCTCCCGTCTCTGGTCCGTTCGGTGCGGGGCGCGCACCATTGCGGAGCTGGCTGAGGCGTGGACGTGCTCGAGTGATCGGTTCGCGGGAAGGAGCAGCGGATGGAGCGTGGCTGGCGCGATCCCTCGGTGGATTCCGAGAGGGCGTCGTTCATGATTCGGTGGTTTTCGGCATGGTTTAGTCCCTTCGGGGCACGGTTTCTTCGGTGGAGGTAGGGAGATGGACCGCCACTTCCTTCTGCACGTTTTCCCTGCTTCTATGCGTTGTTTGGTGCTCGATCGGGGGAGATCGGGCCGATTTAGTGAATACCATAGTTTTTGGGGTTTTCAGGGTTCACCGAAAAATGGCAACCATTTGTGATGTGGTTAGTGTCAAACTGACCGTTGGGATGTCTGGATCCCATTCACGTAAGTTTCGTGTCGATCAGTTGTCATTCGAGGCCGGTAGGAGTCCAGGAACCTCGGTGACCCATTTAGGGTCGATTTGCCTAAATCACCCCAATCTCTCGTTTTAGGGCTTGTATGTGGGCTTTTGAGCCTCCTAGAGTTGTTTTTCGTCATCTAGATCTGTTTCCCCTGCGCTTTGACGTGAATGGGGCGTGGAACGGCCCAATTTGGCATTTCCACTGTTTTCCCTCCGTGACCGGTGTAGCAGTCGTTTCAAAGACCGTCACATGTCCCTGACGGCCCTACGATAGACCGTCACAGCGTCTGGGCGTTTTTAGTTCTTCGTGGTTTTGGGAGTGTGACGGCCCAGGGGAGGCGCGTCACAGCTCTCTGACGCGTCCGGGGTGATGCGTCACGTCTAGCATTTTGGGTGAGTCGGTTCCTCTTACGCGCCCGCCCTGGTGCGTCAGGTTTGTGTCACGCGCCTGCCCCAGGCCGTTACACTCTGTTTTAGTTGTGTTGGGTGGCTGCGTCGGCTATCTCTAACGGCCCTGCCCCCTTGCGTCATAGTGCTGTAACGCGTCCGCCGTGGACCGTTACATGCTGTTTGTCCGAGTTTCAGTTTTGGGTCGGTTGGCGTAACGTGCCTGTCCTCACGCGTTAGGTGGGCGTAACGCGTCTGTGCTCGTGCGTTAGTCTGTTGTAACGCGCCTGCCCTAGTGCGTTACGTGGTTCGTGTTCTATCTTTGTGCCTGTTGTCTCTGACGCGCCCGCCCCGGTGCGTTAGGCCTGTGTAACATGCATGTGCTAGGCCGTTACAGTCCTGTTGTGGCCGTGATGGCCGTTGGGCTTTTAGGTGTGCTGTCGTGTGTTGTGGGTCTATCTTAGGTGACGTTAGGGGTTGTTTTGTGGCGTGTCTGTGTGTGTGTGTGTCTGTCTATGTTAGGGTGATGTTTGTCGCTCCCGTGGTCTGGCCGCTTTCCCCGTGGACATCGGTCGATGCTCCTAGGAAGGCTAAGACTACATTTCCGAGTCTGTCGGTAGTTTCTTGTGCTGCCTTTGGTGTTTGAGGTACGGATGACAGTGCACGTTCGACTGTCTGTACTTCAGTGCCGTGTTTCGAGCTTCCTCTTCTCGTTGCCCTAGACGTCCAGCAGTCGAAAGGTGACCCCAATATACGGTTTGTAAGCTAGTTTCCGTCGGTTCCTGCGGTTACCGTAGCGTCCTACGGGGGGAGAAAACTAGCTAGAGGCCTGGCTCTAGGCAGGAGCCGGTGTGTGCACACGTGGTCAGGGGCTGAGGACTGACGCCGACGGGCGTGACCCTGACTAGTACTTGTACCTGTGTTTCCATGTGGGTCTGCGACTCGGCCTTGTCCGTGTTGGTCGCGCTTGGCGGGTGGTCGGGACACTTGTGGTGGGTGTTCTGGTGCAGTGTAAGACGTCAGTGGACACATCTGGCCGTTCTTCCAGTGCGGGGGTTTTCCGTCGCGTGGCGCGCAACTCCCGTGCTCTTCCTGTGTTGTGACCTGTCCGGGTTGGCCTTTCCGTGGCTGTACTCGAGGTCTGTGCCTGTCTAGGTCTTTTCTAGACTTTCTTTTGCATGCCTGTTGTAGGTGTAGGTTGGGGCGTTTGTGCGTGGTTTTTCCCCTTTTTCCTCGTTGCTCCTTACTCCTCTTTCCCTTTCTTGGCCTGCTTGCCTGTTCGGGTTATTCCCCTCGTCCTTACCTGTTCCCTACTCCTGCTTCCCTTTCTTTTATAGCTTTCTAGTGCTGCTCCTCGTTGCTGTTCCTGTTGTTCCGTGTTACTGCGTGTCTTTCAGTGGGGATCCGCGTGACCCCTACTGAGCCAGTGACACGAGGCTCACCCCTACTTTTCAGGTGGGGTGATGTGTTCGTTCTGCTTCCGTGGATCCTGGAGTTCAAGTTGTAGCTGCCAGCTGGTACCCCTGTCGGGCTTCCCCCGACTTCTTGGTACGTCTCTTCTCTCTGTCGACTGTACTACTAGACTGCTGTCTTTAGCTTTGGACTTGACTCTGGTATATAATTGTTTAAAATCTGTTATTAAAAATGTAATTTTATTTCTGCTACTTTAGCAGCCCGTTCTAATGAAATTTAATTGCTTGCTGTTATATCTGTCAGTTCAATATACTACACGACAATCCTTTTTCCCTTCGGAGCTTTACCGCTCTTGGGAGGCCTCACGGGTTCCAAGTGGTATCACGTGTATTCGGTAGTCCTACCGGGTATACCTGGTATCCGGGATCCGGGTCGCCACATCTTGGGCCTCCAAAAAGTAACACTCAGTCTCACTCTCTACTGCAGAGGCCGAATACGTCGCTGCGGAGAGCTGTGGGACTCAAGTGTTGTGGATCGAACATCAGCTCCAAGATTATCAAATAGATCTTGGATGCGTACCCATACTGTGTGATAACACGAGCGCCATTAATCTAACAAAAAACCTCATCCAGCATTCGAGGACTAAGCATATAGAAATCAGACATCACTTTCTTCGAGATGAAGTGAATAAGAAAAACTTTGAACTTCATTTTGTTGAATCTCTGAAACAAATTACAGATATTTTTACAAAACCCCTGTGCAATGAAAGATTCTCATCTTTAAGAAGGGAACTGGGCTTATGTAGATTTCAGGAGAGTCATGCTTGATAGATTGCAATTTATCTGTTCTTTTGAATAAACATTGATTGTGTTGAATGGTATGCATTTACAAAATTGAGGGGGAGCTTGCTATTATGTTCATCATGTTTCGAAAGTCATAAATAAGATAGCAGTGCATAGTTTTTAATTTGTTTTCAATAAATTGTTGGGTTATAAATAAGTGCTTTTGTTGAGGGGGAGTATTTTTTTCTTAAGCAATAAGGTCAGAGGGAATTAGAGGCTGTTAGGAAGTTTGATGAGATTCCAACTTAAATTGATGATGAAGTCAATCATAGTTGGTTCACCATTGAAAAGATCTGAAAAGTTGTTCTGGATAGTGGTCTAAGTCGAGTTGGCAGAATCCTGAGTCTAGTTGAGAAGTCAGATTGTGAGAAACCAGTCTCTGGATAATCAGCCAAGTCGAGTTGAAGATCATCCAAGTCGAGTTGGGAGACCAGTTTGTCAGACCCAAGTTCTGGATTAGTTCTCAAGTCGACTTAAATCTTCCTCAAGTCGACTTAAGCGTTCTGTACATTCAAAGAACCTTCTCACTGCTCTTTCTCATTCAGCTATTCATTTTTAAGTCACTACAAATATCCTTTGAGCACATAATCCAATGTGCTATAAATTATGATATTCAATGAATAAAGTTAAATTCACCACAAATGTATAATTTCAGGGGGAGGCTATATTGAAGCAATTGGCTCTACGAGACATTTCAGTCTTCACAGACGACCCAAACTAGGTTGATGGTTTGGAACATATAAACTTTTAAAATTTAGGGTTAAGAATCTTGGGAATGTGAGCTTTGTGTATGGAATAGTTTTACAACAGCCCCATAAGACAAGTTCCTAACTTTTCAAATAGTCTGAAAATCAAAAGTAATTGTGACTTCCTCAACTGAATAATTTCAATCTGGGTATTGACCTTAGACATCAAATGGGACTATCAAACGTCGAGGGAATACGCCATGAAAAATTCCAAAACTGGCAGAGCAATGACTGAGTATTGAGAAACTACAGTCCTTCACCAAAGAAGTGATGAGATTTGCAAGTCATGATATACCAGTTAACTCTGTTCAATCAAAAGTGCAAAAGAAGCATGATGGTAATCCATACCGAGTAACTGGGGACTCTGGCGTGTAAAAAGTATGTTTCCTTGTGCAAAAAGGTATGTGCTAAACCTGAATGCTCAAAGAAAATGAAAATTGTAAAAAAATAAAAAAATAAAATAATATGGTTGACCCAAGGCCACTATAGAACCTTAAGGTGTTTACCTTCAATACCAGCTAAACTTTTTCCTAAGGGGTCACTAAGAAATTGAAAAGTAAAGACCGGAAGAAAAGAAAAGGGACAATGTTGTACATGCTGCTTTATTTCTATTAAATATACATGCACCATTTTTGAAGATAATTAATGTCAAGTTTTTGGGATAATATGTTAAAAACTAGTTAACCCAATAAGGGTCATTAATGAATTGCCTCAAGAAACAAAATTGTTTCAATTAAATAAAATCCTTGAGCTATGTATTTCTGATGGAGGTTAACTGCTTATTCTTTGGTCACTTTCATTTGATATTTAAAAATGTCACAATTGCCCCTACTTTTACTCATTCGCTTTACCTACTTAAAGCACTCAAGTTCCGTTAACTCGAGTTCATCCTCTCAGCTCTCTTCTCTAGCCACTCTCTGCCCTAATCTCTCCATCCTCTCCATTTTCGGAGACCTGCACTCATCTCTAGCTACTCTCTCCAAACTCCTGGCCACCGGCATTTTAATCATCCCCACTGGATGAATCGCTATGTTTTCTAGCTCCGGAATGTTATAGGTGCATTGTGCATTTTTCGAGAATCATGAGGATGATTTTTTTTATTTTTTAGAATTTTCAAATCTTAAAATATTTCTATATATATATTTATTAAAAAATATAATTATAAAAATATAATTATCATATAGAATGTGATGTCTCAGATTTTTTTAGATATTTTTCAGATCAGGATCCGTAGGTTTCGGATCGCTTTTGTGGGCTCTAGAGTACGTTTTACGATTTACTCGACTTTTTGACTGATTAGCCTGTGGAACCCCGTGTAGGACGAACCGCTGTGTTTTCTACCTCCGGAATGTTATAGATGCGTTGTGCATTTTTCGAAGATCGTGGAGATTATTTTTAAAAATTTTTTAAAATTTTTTAGACTTTTTCAAATTCGTGATTAATGTTATTGTAGACTTATAAATTTTAATTAGTGACATTATTGATATTTTTTATAAAAAATAATAATGATGATATTTATCAAAAATATTTTTATTTTTATGATATATTTAATTTGTAACATATAGTAAAATAATTTAATATTAACATAAATTAAAAAGATATATAAATATAATATTTTATTTGTCATCATTACCAGGTTAACCTACTACTTATCAAATCACACTAGATTAAAAGTGGATTAACCCACCTCTTTACTATCAGATTAACTATCCTCCTATTAAACTAAAAATGAGTTAACTCCAGACTACTTTAATCAGATTGAGTTAGCCCACCTCTAACCTAAACTCCATATCAAATTGAGGCTGAGGGAAGGTCTTCTCCACCTCATTCACTTGCCCTTACAAAGTTCCAACCCTTTGGCAGGCAACAAACTCCACCTCCTACCTCTCCAACTAGACCTCAGTCAGAGACTGCTAGCACTTCTCAGAATCCTCCCCAGTCACATACCTCCACCTCCACTTCTGAGCTATACCAATTTTTAACAGCTCAATTTGCTGCTCTTTCTACTAGCTTCACTTAAAAGATTCAGCATCTTGAAGACAGACTACACAGCAGATGGGCAAAATTTCAGAGGAGTAAGGAGCAATCAGAAAGAAATTTTCACAAGCTCATTCAGTCCATTCAGCTGGTATGTGTTCAAGCTGGAGAAATGATCATGATTCTTCAGGTTAAATCTGATGATAATTCAGTTCAGCTTCATCTTGTGGGGGAATCACTTCAATTACTACATGCTAAGATTGACAACTTAACCTTGTTGGTTGATAGCAGAACCTCAAATCTCATCACCCCCTTAAGGAATGCATCTAATAGACTGACTTCCATTGTTCAGGAACTTCAACAAATATGGACTGCACCTAGGCCACCTCCTGTAGATCCTTCATCTTCTTTAAGTGAACATAAAAGCTCTTTTTAATGATGACAAAGGAGGAGAGAAAAGGAATCATTGTCTGGATGTTACTATTAAAAACATGACTCTGAATGTATTTGTATGACTTCTTTTTGTTGAATGACATGAAGAATGGATTTATGGTTTGGATGTGAATCTGAATGTATTTTTGATTGGCACATATGAGTCTATATGGTTTGTATGTGAATATTCAATGACCTCCTTGCATCATCTGTTAAGTGAATTCATACCCATAACACTTGCATGTGCACCATAACAATTCAATACACAATGATATATAGTTGTCATCATTAAAAAGGGGGAGAATGTTGTGCCCTAAATTTTGATGATGCCAAGCTATATACCATTGAGTTAATAATTAAGTGAATAGCTAAGTGTTTATGCTGAATAGGTACAAGAGCCCAAAGTATGCCAAGCACAAGAAGGCATTGACCCAAAGAACTCAAGCTCAGCAGGAAGATAATATAACAAAGAAGTGAAATAAATTTGAAGAGCAAAGGAAATCATTTGAATGTCTTTATGCAGTTGCTGCCAAGACTAAAGCTAATCCCAACTCGAGTTTTTGTTTTCATCAAGTCAAGTTATGGCCTGCTCACAGAAGCCACGTTGTTCAGGAGTCTGCTCCAACTCGAGTTAAGGCTCGGCCAACTCGAGTTGCCTGACAATCCAGAAGCCAGTTCATGAGGCGACTGACCTCAAGTCAACTAGAGTCTCAGACAAGTCAACTTAAGGTATCTTCTAGAAGCTGCCTTCACCCAAGATCAAATTCAAGTCGACTTGACAAAGGCTCAAGTCGAGTTAAACCGGCAGCAAAGTAAAATCCCCAAATCAAGTTATTCACCCTCACGTGGATTTAATTATTGGATGATGAACTCTATGAGCACGTGGAAGAATATTCTTCGGAGACCAAATTGAGCTGAAGATTCCTATCCTAATCGCCTCTAACTCAAGGGGCCCACAGAAATATTCCAGATCTCGCGGATTCGCTATAAAAAGGGTTTCTGCTGTGAAGTGAAAAAGAATGAAAAAGAGAGAGCAACTAGAACGAATTCAAGTGGAAAGATAGAGCGCGGGAAGAATGATGCAGAGAGCATGGCTTAAAATTTAGGGAAAGAATTGCAGATCCAGATCGCACAGGTGCGGAAGATCAAGTTGCTGATCTAAAAGAAGGAGTCCAGATTGTTCCCTCCCATTGAGGAACAATCTACAAGTCAGATCGGGTCAACATCATCCTTGGGGGAGAAATCTCTAATCTTGATCTGCGTTTCTCTTTTGTTTTTAGTTCTTTCTTTTTACTTGCAAACTGTATTGTGAACTGTGCTCCGTTTGGAGACAGTGTTTTTTAGATCTTGCTTGTTAAAGCAAAGATCTGATTTCTACAAGCTGTTAGGCAGCGGATTCTTTAGAGCTGGATAATTGCTCTGTGTTGGCAAGCTGTAAGGAAACTTTTGTAAGGGATTATTTTCCCTTGGTGTGTGTGTTGATTTCGCACATAGTGAAGCCTTGCTCTGGAAGAGAAAGGGGTGGACGTAGGTCAGCCGTGAACGGTGACCGAACCACCTAAAAATCCTTAGCACATTAGTTTGAATGTGTGTGGCTATATTATGTCATATCTGCATTTATAGAATAGTCATCTACAAGATTAAGTTCCTCTGAACTGGTATATAAAAAGGTGTGTTTACACACTTTGCGTGAGGAGTGTTTCGGGACCTGAACCTCCGCCTTGTATCAGTCTGAATGACTTATCTTCTGTGGTGTGTTTCTAATTGATGGATGTATGCTCAGGACAGTTGATTGTTTGAATTTTAATTAGCATCTGTTAGATCTGTGGGTTTTCTGGTATTTCTGGTCTGCTAGATTGTTAGGTGGCTCTTTCTAAATTTTTAATTGCTCAAGGATCTATTCACCCTCCTCTAGATCCTCCATTCCGTGTTACAAAAGCCGCCGATTCACTACTCCACCACCCTCTCCTTTCCTTTTTCCCCTTTTTTCCTTTTCCCATTTTCGCTCTACTTCTTTTTGTCTTCTTATGGCACCGGTTCAATGGGGAGGCCACGCCAGATCAATGGGGGGGAGGCCGCCGATTCACTCCCACCCCCTTTTCTTTCTCTTTTTTTTGTTTTCTTCATTTTATTTTTTTTCTTACATGCGTCGGTATGTGTGCGCCGACGCAGCCAGGGGTTGCGTCGACGTACTTCTTCTTTCCATCCTCCGTTGCCCTTGTTTGGCTCGGAGGGGCTTAACGCTTTTGATGGCGAATTTCAGGTGTCCACACCCACGTGTTGGAATTATCCCGTGGCTTGCACCAGATGTATTTTGGCCTTTAGGCCCACTTGTAAAGCTTGCATGGCATCTATAAAGAAATAAACCAGTTGTCTATGCATACCCGTACCCGGGTCTCAGTCTCACCTCCACACCAGCCAATGTGTGACCAGTCTCCCAGACTCCAGTTAACTAACCCTCCCAGTCGAGTGCGACGGTCACCCTATGGTTGCAGGGTATGCCCGGTCCTCTATCCATGGCTTCAGAAATATCCAGGCCCTCCTTCAGCATAGAACAAAGGTGTTCGAATTCAATCCGATGTAAAACAAACATCGGTTGCTTGCGGTCGGTGGGAAAAGACGTCTTGTACACGAATCCCCGCAATCGCCTGCACACTCGTACCTGTGGAACCTCATTCTCTCCACGTGCTGCCCAACGTCCTCGTGCCCATGTGCCGCGTCCTGGCGACGTTTCCCCGGTCAAAATTTGGTTCCATAGGTGATTGTCAAGAGGTCGACTGGTATGCCCGCACCCTGCCAAGTGACCCAGTTACCTTGGTTCCATTCCCCAGAATGAGCAACCACTCTATTTTCACATGCCATTACTATTCTTCACTCACTCCCGAAAACCTCTCGTGCCAAGTTAACCCCTCTCGACTTTCCGTAAAAGGCGAGTGCATGGTACTGCCGTGAGAAACATATGGTTGCAAAGGAAAATACCCCCGATATAACATAAACTTCCCCATTTTCCTTTGTTATTTTATTCCCCCTTCTCGCCGCGGTCACCGACCGACGTTTCCCGTCGAAATAGCCATGTACATGTCATGGAATGACTATGTACAATATGTAGAAAACTCTTTCAATGTTTGGCTCCAAGAATGAAAGGTAGCTATTCCATGCAATCCTTACATCATTTGAGTACGTCAACTATTTCACATTAAATTTGATAACTAACCATGTTACAGTAATGTTTTCATTTTTTCAAAAAAAATTGAAGTTTTTTAGAAATTTTATGGACATGCCTATGTTCAATCGGGTCTGTGGGCCTGACTCAGCCAGGATCGGTCTGAGAGTGGGCTGGATCGGCTGATCCCACAGATATGAGTCGATTTTGGGTCGGCCGATCCGATCTTGATCCCGGGGTATGCGTTCCTTGCAAGTGTCCAAGTCTCCTTTTTCATAGAAGAGATGGATGCCCATTTGTTCCTTTTTTTTCTCCTTTGTTTTTGACCGTTTACCATTTTAATGGATTCACAATAATAGGCAATTAGCAATTGAGACATGGTAAATGCATAGGTTTTGGAAGGAAATTCGATGTTTAGCTCCAATTCCTAGGGATGGAGCTTAAAACACTTAGAATGAATATATACATATTTTAAATAAATCATTACTATGTAATATTCTAAGTGATTTGTATCATATTTTATCCAATAATGCTTATATTAATTTGAATGAGAGTATGGAAGACTACGTTTTTTTATCACTAATGCTTTCATTAATGTGTATAATCCATGTAACTCGGACATTATCATGTTTGCATCCAATTTAATTTTGTTATTATTTGTTGTCGTTGTCGTCGTCGTCGTTGGGTTCAATCATTCGTCAAAGGAAGCCTACGTAATTCGTGTGCGACTCAAAATTGCCGACCACAATGTTAATTAGCTGCTCACTATTTATTGCATTGTCTTCACACTTCAAGGCTGTACGTGGCATCAGGCCAACATCCCCAGCAACCTCGATGCTGTGGAAACGGAGGTTATTAGGGGAGCGGCCAGTGGATTTCTTGTCATGTCACACCATCTCTAGAAAGCTAACGAAGATGACTTATTGTAAGATCGTTGCCTCTAGTCTTCATATTAATCGGATGCCCTAGCGTTCCTCTCCACACATGAAGTAAACTCATGGGGTTCTAACCTAGTTCATTCGATGGGGGTCACTTCGATATTTGAATAGGATAAGCGTTAAAAATAAATCGATGGGAGATAAAGTGGGACCCATGTGCCCTTCTCACAAAAGGTGACGTGCTAATCGAGATCGGGTAACATATTCACGCCCAGGCCCAAGAGGTCGAGTACGCTCCCTTACCCTATGATGGTAGGGCACCTAGACGAACTTGGTATAGCCCTCTCGTTGCTTGGGTCAGGTGAGCCCGATGTCAACACAAACTCACTCGTTGGGATTCTTGGACCAAGGCCGTCGGCTGACTGATGTCCAACGTTTGTACGTAGCAAATTTATATCTTTCCTTATGGCGAGTTTCGTAACGGAGTAGGTTAGAGGCGGGTGACCTACTCGGGATGACCCACCCGACCCCTAATCCTAATCAGAGTCGGTTAACTCATTTCACCAATTTCTTAGAAATTAGTTAATCCACTTTAACTCTATCCTATTATCGAAGGGCACCTAGACGAACTTGGTATAGCCCTCTCGTTGCTTGGGTCAGGTGAGCCCGATGTCAACACAAACTCGCTCGTTGGGATTCTTGGACCAAGGCCGCCGGCTGGCTGATGTCCAACATTTGTACGTAAAAAATTTATATCTTTCCTTATGGCTAGTTTCATAACGGAGTAGGTTAGAGGCAGGTGGCCTACTCAGGATGACCCACCTGACCCCTAATCTTAATCGAAGTCGGTTAACTCATTTCACCTATTTCTTAAAATGAGTTAATCCATTTTAACTATATCCGACTCCGGTTAAGAAAAAAAATGTCAAATAAGAATAACCCACTCAACTCATATTAATGTTTTTTGATGTGACACCCATGAAATAGAATGCTAGCCATCCATCATAGCATAGGAGACCAAGAACAGAAATACGACGACCTTCGTGCGTGCATTCCAGCCGTGGCCAATTTTTATTAGGTATTTTTACAATTATACCCCAATAAAATTTATATTTGTATTTATCATTCTATTTTTATCATCACATATGTCCCTGGTATATCACGTATTGTTATAGTTATATCCTCACCATAACCTCGATATGTTTAACTAAAGTGAAGTGTGAGTAGGAGAGAGAATGACTAATCTACCCTAAATTTAACATTCTCTCTCTCTCTCTCTCTGTGTGTGTGTGTGTGTTGTGTGTGTGCGTGTGCGTGTGCGAGAGTGCCTGGGGAGGTGCTGGAGGTGCAGGGTGGGGGGCCTGCTCGTTGGAGGTGGAGAGGAGTGAAGTCCCGAGATTAAATGGCACCCTAGAGGGAGGGTGAATTGGGTATTAAAAATTAATGAACTAAAGTTGGATAATGCGATATAAAACTAAGCTAAAGAGAATGGAGGTAGAAGATATGGATCAAACTATTCAGTAGACAGCGATTTTTAGGTGGTTCGGCTGCAACAACAGCAACCTACGTCCACCCCTCACACACTGTGAGGATTCACATACTATCTTGTAGAAGATTACAAGACGAACACCAACCACACACACACATGTGAGGAGTATAGATCTCCCACGAAGGTGCTAGAGCACGGACACACAAGAACAATGATGGACAAGGAAGTACACACACACACACACGGATCTGTCTAGATCCACACACACAAGTGCTTGAATATTACAAAGGAAGCACGAATCAGCTCAAACATGAATGGAAGGAACAAAAACAAGAAGTGAAAATATAGATCAGGCTCCCCCTTAGTGGATGAAGATAATATTGAATGAAGCTTGCTCTTGGCTTGATCTTCACTTGATTTGGATACAGATTTACTCTTGAAAGCTTCAACTCCTGATGAATAATTTCTCTCGGATCACTGTTCACGTGAACAGTACTAGCACCCTCTCCTTGACAGTCTCTCCTTCTTCTTATTTTCAAAAGCCTTAGGGTTTATGACCCCAAAGAGATCTTTTATAGATCTTGGAAGGTCAGGAGACAAGTCCCCAGACCAGATTCACAATTCACTCCAAGATTGAGACCAAAGGGTTTAAACAATTGGGAGAAACTCCCTCTTTTCGAGCTTGGACCAAAAGTCAACAAAAGAGGGCTTCGGGAATTCCGGTCGACTGGAATTCCAGGGGCGGTTAACTGAAACCTATAACTTCCGGAGTTTTTGGTTTCTGGAAGAACCGGTCGACCGGTTCTGATGTCCAGGTCGACCGAAACCTGTAAAACTTGCCACCCTTCGTCTCCGGAAGAACTGGTCGACCGGGCCTATGGTCCTGGTCGACCGGAATAGCCTGGACCTGCAAAACTGAGTTGTTAGCCTGGAGAAATTGATCAAGGTAACAAGGGCTTTAAGTGAATGATTGTATCATGAATTTTGGGGTTTTTTTAAACAAGGTTAACTCAATTTGAAACACATGATTCAAATAAAACTTATGAGTTTTTCGCAGAATTGATAGGTATAAACTTGAACCCCATTAGCTCGTGTATAGAGTCTTAAGACACGGGCCGCGATAAATCCTCCACTCAGAGTTTTGTTATCATCAAAATCACTGAAGGAGACTCAACAATCTCCCCCTTTTTGATGATGACAAAACATAAGTAGAGAGAGCGAAGACGAGTCAACCAAGAACTCAAATAATGGAAACATTCATATATGCCCAGATATTGATATGAAGTAGAACAAGTGAATCCATTAAGTGGCTAAAACCAAGTGCATTACATCATATCATTACAGATCGAGGATTGCTGATACAAGATTGATATAGTGCAAGGAGTTCCAACCAACAAGACGCACAAAATGCAATACACAAGATGCAAACTAACATGATGGAACACGACTCACAAAGACTCAAGCATGCAGACAAGCAAACACCCAAAATACATATAGATAGGACCTGACATAGCTACTTCTCCCCCTTTGGCATCATCAAAATGGGGAGAGGGTTACAGGAAAAGTGGACAGAAAAGACACTACATAGACACAGGGACAGCTAAAGAGCAGGGTGATCTGGAGTCCCCTCACGAGCATCATCACCAGAAGCACCGGCAGCAGGAGGAGCAAGAGCAGGAGGGAGACGGTCTTCAATGCTATGCAGAATTTCATCATTATGAAGAAGCTGTTGTTGGATGGTAAGAAGGGAGTGATTGGTAATCCGGAAGGCTTCACGGTTGTCTTCGTGGCTAGCATAAAGTGTTGCCATGTGGGTGGAAAGGTCATCCAGAGCATGGGAGAAGGAATCCATTCGGTCAGTCATGATGTCCATGAAAGTGTCCAGCCTGTCAAGGGATGAGTAGAGCCGAGTTTCCAACCCTAGTACGCGTCTATCAAGAGCCTCATAGTTCCCCCAAGAAGGCTGACCAGCACCCTGAGTAGAGGACTCCCCATGAACAAACTGTGGAGGAGGAGGCAGCTCCTCATCCATATGGTGTGGAGAAGGTGGGGGAGGCTAATCTTCCGCCTATACTGGTGGGGGTGCATTCCCATCATCCTGTGGTTGCTGTGAGTCTTCCTCATTTGCAAGCAACTCTACATAAGTGAGAATATCCCTTGTAAGCTCACCATCTTCACCCCAATAATAACCAAGATTGAAGAAGATCTTGTGTTCATTGTAAACATCATCCTAGCGAATTGGAAGTGATCTTTCTTCACCCAAATCAATCCCAGCGAAGATAAACACTCCTGTCAACTGAGATGCATAGGGCAAGGATCGCCCTAAGTTGGTGCGGCATGAATCGATCAAGGTAGTCATGAGCCGTCCCATATTCACAGTGTTCCCATTCATGACATGGTAAAATAAGAATCGATGAACTGTTGTCACTTCATTGCGGCTACCTCCTTTTGGATAAATCAGGGTAGTAAACATATGATGAAGAACACGCTGTAGAGGCAGAAAATGATTGGCATTCAACTGAAGGAGATTGCTGATCCCCTGAACATAATCACAGCCTATCATAGCAAGAAATGTGTCTTCCACTTCACCATGTCCAAAGTTCATATCTGCACCCCAGGCTGAAACTCCTAAGGCACGCCAGAAGAGGTCGGGTGTGATGTGAATCTCAATATCCTAAACGACTGTGAACAACTCTCCATTTCTTTCGACGAGATTGCCAAAGAATTGCTGAACTAGGTTTGGATAGTACCTAGTATATCTTGAGACAAAATCACTCCATCCATCTTGAATTGCAAAGAGTGCAAACAAATCTTGCAATATGTCATTCAACTCTTGAAAATCAGCCAGGCGAGGGTTGATGATGGGTCGTAGAGGTAGACGGGGTGCACGGCGAGGTTTCGGTGCCCACTGTGGACGAGCCGGGGCCTCACGTCTCTGACCGCTAGCTTCCCCTTGAGTGGAACGCCGAGAGCTCCGTCTAGGCGGCATCTTAGACGAGGAAACCGACTATGAAAGCCTTCGAGGTGAAGGTACTCTACCCTTGAGGTTGTAGTGGACCAAGGAGCACTTCTGGAGCCCTGGAAGATCGTTCCCCACGCTCTGGAATCGAGGAGGTAGATGGGTGGTAGCACGAACACCCGCGGAGATCGCGTCCCGGAGTGGTGACGAATCCGACGGAGATTGTACGGATGGAGGAATGAAGAGGTTTTAATGCTTGAGAGGTGGAAGGTTGGTGCTCTAGGGTTTTGAGAGTGTGTGGGAGAGAGAAGGAGTGGAGAAGAATGAACTAAGAGGGGGTGAAAACCCCTTTAAAAAGGGGGGGCGGTCGGGTCCCGGTTGGGCCGGCCACCGTTTTCGGTCGACCAGGTCGGGTTGTCCGGTCGACCGGAAAAGGTCAACATCGAAAAAAAAAAATTTGTGTTGGTTTTGTTATAGGTAAAGAAAGCCTCCATATCTCCTGTCCTCTTGAGCTCCCTTCACTAAGTGGTATTCATCCCTCTAAAATTTTCTTTTTTTTGTTTTCTTTCTTTTTCTTTCTTTTCTTTTGGGGAGAAATTCAGTAAGGAGCATCCGAAGAATCAACCAGCGAGGTTTTTCGGAAGGCTCCCCCTCAGTGACTGTCTAGTATCTCTAGGTCAATTGTCCACATTTATTTGACAAGGAGTATAGGGTTTTAGAAATTTTCAAGGAGAGGTATAAAGATAAAATAATATAGACACACATGCAGGATGGTATCAAACATAGAGAAGTGAAACACACAACAAGGTGATGCATGTCACACTAACTACCCTTAATGCTTCTGAAATGCATCACGCGACTTAATGTAGACCTAAGTGAATGCCCTCACCCTTGCACATGCCAAGTTCCCTTCTAATCTTGTTGAATTGCTCCTGGTTTAAGGGCTTGGTGAAGATATTGGCCAGCTGATTGAGAGTATCAATGAAATGCAACTCAAAAACCCCTTTGCCTACATGATCTCTCAAGAAATGGTGTCGAATGTCTATATGCTTAGTCCTAGAATGCTGAACAGGGTTTTTAGATAGACTGAATGCACTTGTGTTGTCACATAAAATTGGAACACAGTTTATTTCAATATCCAAGTCAAGCAATTGATTTTTGATCCAAAGTACTTGAACTCCACAACTTCCGGCAACTACATACTCAGCCTCGGCCATTGAGAGAGCTACTGAATGTTGTTTCTTGGAGGCCCATGAAACTAGGCAACCACCAAGAAACTGACAGTACCCACTAGTACTTTTTCGATCAATAATGCAACCAACATAATCGGTATCGGTATATGCAATCAAATCAAAAGAACTACCGATAGGAAATCACAAACCAAAGTCTAGTGTGCCAATCAAGTACCGAAAAATCTGTTTAACAGCCATTAGATGTGATTCTTTTGGACATGATTGAAATCGAGCACACAGACACACACTATATTGAATGTCAGGGTGACATGCTGTTAAATACAGTAGTGATCCGATCATACCTCGAAACAGTGTAGGATCTACTGTTTTACCATTTTCATTTTTGTCCAACTTCGTGGTTGTGGCCATCGGAGTCGATATGGGTTTTGCTTTTGCCATCCCATATTTTTTCAACAGCTCCATTGTATACTTGGCTTGGTTTATGAAGATACCTTCGGGCGTTTATTTTACCTGCAAACCATGAAAGAAAGTTAGTTCACCCATTAAGCTCATTTCAAACTCTCCTTACATTATTCTTACAAATTCATCACATAGGGCATTGTTGGTAGCTCCAAAGATTATGTCATCAACATACACTTGAACTACAAGTATCTCTTTACCTGATTTTCTTGTGAAGAGTGTTTGGTCAACCTTACCTCTTTTGAACCCATTTTTTGTCAGAAAAGAAGCAAGCCTTTCGTACCATGCCCTTGGTGCCTGCTTAAGCCCGTACAACGCCTTTTGGAGCTTGCACACATGTCGTGGGTGCTTGGAATCTTCAAAGCCTGGAGGTTGTTCTACAAAAACATCCTCTTTGATATACCCGTTAAGAAAAGCAGATTTGACATCCATTTGAAACAGTTTAAAGTTCAATGAGCAAGCAAAAGATAATAAAATCTGGACTGCTTCTAGCCTAGCGACCGGGGCAAAAGATTCATCAAAATCAATCCCCATCTCCTGGCTATACCCATTGGCTACAAGCCGGGCCTTATTCCTAACAACCATACCCATGTCATTCAGCTTATTTCTAAAAACCCAACGGGTTCCTATTACGGGCGGATTTCTAGGACGTGGCACAAGAGTCCACACTTTGCTTCTTTCAAACTGGTGCAACTCTTCATGCATAGCCTGGATTCAGGAGTCATTTTGCAAAGCATCATGAATGTCCTTAGGCTCCTCTTGAAAAATTAAAGCAACCAAGTCCTCCTCTTCTACTTGCCTTAGAGAGGATCTAGTTCTTACCCCGTCTTCAGGATTACCTATTATGTTTACAGCGGGGTGATCTTTCAGAAGAGTGGGTGGTCTTGGCAAATCCGGATGTTGCACTTGCTACTCTTGAAGTGTTTCAATTAAGGGATCCTCATCTTCTTCACTTTTGCTTGATCCACCTTCAGTTGGCTCATTCTTGGCCTTGACATCATCCCGACCTTTGGAATCCTCATCTGCATCCACAATTTGAACAGACTGATTTGTTAGTTTTAATTCAGATTCATGAAAAATTACATGAGGACTTTCTTCTACAACCAATGTTCTCTTATTGAACAATCGGTAGGCTCTAGAGTTGAGTGCATAGCCTAGGAAAATTCCTTTGTCACTTTTCTCGTCAAACTTTCCTAGATTAGACTTACCATTGTTCAGGATAAAACATGAGCATCCAAAGGGTTTGAGATGAGAGATGTTTGGTTTCTTACCCTTGTACAGCTCATAAGGAGTTTTCTTTAAGATGTGCCTTACCATTTCCCTGTTGATGATGTAACATGCTGTACTTACCGCCTCGGCCCAGAAATACTTGGGCAATGAGTTCTCACTTAACATGGTCCGCGCCATGTCTATCAAGGTTCTGTTTTTCCTTTCCACTACTCCATTCTGTTGAGGCGTCCGTGGTGATGAAAAGTTGTGCGTGTATCCTTGATCTTCACAAAGCTTGCTGAAGTCATGATTCTCAAATTCTCCACCGTGATCACTTTGAATGGTGGTGATGAGATAGCCTGTATCATTCTAAACTTTCCTTTGTCTTGACCTCCAAAGACAATTGAACCTCTATCCTTGTCTTACAGTGAAGAGAACACTTTCTTGTCCCCTGTCATATGCCTTGAACAGCTGTTGTCCAGGTACCATTTGCTCCCCCTGGCTTCAAGACATATCTGCAAGAAGAAGAATTCTCATGCAATTGTTTTTGGTATCCAAGCTAGTTTGGGTCCGTAGGAGTTAGTCCAGTTCTGAGTATATCTCTTCTTGGTCCAAAAAATATGATTTCTAGGTGGGTTTTGTCTGAACCAGCAATTTACAATAGCATGACCAAATCTACCATAATGATAACAGTTAACAGGTGCAAACTTTCTTTGAAACTGTCGTGGTTTGGGTTGAGCATGTTTTGGTTCAGGCTTGGAACATGAAGCATGGTTTTTATCTTTTTCATGAACAAAGGATGTGGTGATCTTATGCTCAAATGATTTTTGGTTTTGAGGAGTGTATCCGAGACCTTCTTTTTAAAAATTGACTTTAACTCCCAACATATTATCTAGATTTTGCTTGCCCTTAACAAATCTTGATAGTGTGAACTGAAGATCAGTCACTTCTTTTTCTAAACTCACAGCCTTTTCTTCAAGTTCTTAGTTTATGGATTTCAGAATTTGTTCTTCAATTTTGATCTTTTCACATGCTTCCTCCATTTCAACTATTTTGCATGATAGTTCCTCTTTGGTTTTATCACAGTCTAAAATTGTTTGCAAAAGACTCTCTTTTCTTCCGTAGTCTCAAGCCATTCCTGTTCCAGTTTCTCAAATTTGATAAAGATATCTTCACGTGACAAGTCATCAAGTTTCTTTTTGAGAGTTTTATTTTCAGATCTGATTTTCTTGTATTTAGTGTACAGCTTTTCATACTCAGATTCCCATTGTTCATTGGAAATGAAATCAGGTCAGAATTTACCTCCGTAGATTCATCTTCATGTGCCATGAGACACAAGCTTTCCACAAGTTTTTGAATCTCCTCATCAGATGGTTCATCTTCTTTGTCGCTCCAAGTGGTGACCATGGCATTGGGTTTCTTGAAATTATTCTTCTTGAATTTCTTTTTCAGATCTGGACATTCACCTCTCATGTGCCCAAGCTTCTTGCATTCATAGCATATGATGCTACTTGGCTTGCTCGATTCGTCTTTGGTTTGCGTGGGCCATATTTGCCCCTTTTTGAAGTTTCCCTGAAAATTTCTCTTCTTCCTTAGAAATTTTCTCACTTGGCGAGTTATCATCGTCAATTCTTCCTCTTCATTGCTTCCGTCACTTGATTCACCTTCTTGAAATTCATCATCGGAGTGATGAACTTTCAGTCCAATGACCTTTTTCTTCTTGATGTCTTCATCAATTGTCCTCTTTATATTTATCTCATAGGTCATGAGTGACCCTATGAGTTCGTCCAAGGTGAGAGTTGACAGGTTCTTTGAGTCTTCAATTACCGTGGCCTTTGTGTGCCAAGCCGAGGGTAGGGACCTTAACACCTTCCTCACAAGGTCAGAATTCGAGTATTCCTTTCCGAGACTTTTGAGACCATTTGTGATCTCTGTTAACCATGCAAACATCTTGGAGATGGTTTCTTCAGGTTTCATCTTAAATAGCTCATAGTCAGTGACTAGGAGATTTACCTTGGTTTCCTTGACCTCTGAAGTTCCCTCGTATATGAGTCGTAGCTTGTCCCACATTTATTTGGCTGAGCTGCACATAGAAACACGAGAGAATTCATTAGGGTGTATCGCACATTGCATAAGATTCATGGCATTGAAATTAGCAGTGCATTTCTTAATTTCCTCGGGTGTCCATTTTTCTTCATCAGCCCCGAGTTTATGAGGACCCTTGTCCACAACTCTCCAAACTTCATACTCTTGAGCCCTCAGAAAAATATGCATTCTATTTTTCTAGTACGAGTAGTTTGAACCGTCAAAGAAGGGAGGACGGTTGATGGAGTGACCCTCGGGTATCATACCCTTATTTGCCATTTAACCGGATCTTACTCTAGATCGTTAGATCTGTAAAAGAAAGAGCCTTAGCTCAGATACCAATTAAAGTCCCGAGATTAAATGGCACTCAAGAGGGGGACTGAATTGGGTATTAAAAATTAATGAACTAAAGCTGGATAATGCGATATAAAATTAAGCTAAAGAGAATGGAGGTAGAAGATATGGATCAAACCATTCAATAGACAGTGATTTTTAGGTGGTTCGGCTACAACAACAGCAACCTACGTCCACCCCTCACACACTGTGAGGATTCACACACTATCTTGTAGAAGATTACAAGACAAACATCAACCACACACACACACACGTGAGGAGTATAGAACTCCCACGAAAGTGCTAGAGCACGGACACACAAGAACAATGATGGACAACGAAGTACACACACACACACACACACGGATCTGTCTAGATCCACACACACGAGTGCTTGAATATTACAAAGGAAGCACGAATCAGCTCAAACATGAATGGAAGGAACAAAAATTGGAAGTGAAAACATAGATCAGGCTCCCCCTTAGTGGATGAAGATAGTATTGAATGAAGCTTTCTCTTGGCTTGATCTTCACTTGATTTGGATGTAGATTTGCTCTTGAAAGCTTCAACTCCTGGATGAAGAATTTCTCTCGGATCACTGTTCACGTGAATAGTACCAGCACCCTCTCCTTGACAACCTCTCCTTCTTCTTCTTTTCAAAAGCCTTAGGGTTTATGACCCCAAAGAGATCTTTTATAGATCATGGAAGGTCAGGAGACAAGTCCCCAGACAAGATCCACAATTCACTCCAAGACTGAGACCAAATGGTTTAAACAATTGGGAGAAACTCCCTCTTTTCGAGCTTGGACCAAAAGTCAACAAAAGAGGGCTTCGGGAATTCCGGTCGACTGGAATTCCAGGGGCGGTCGACTGAAATCTGTAACTTCCGGAGTTTTTGGTTTCTGGAAGAACCGGTCGATCGGTTCTGGGGTCCAGGTCGACCAAAACCTGTAAAACTTACCACCCTTCGTCTCTGGAAGAACTGGTCGATCGGGCCTATGGTCCTGGTCGACCGGAATAGCCTGGACCTGCAAAATTGAGTTGTTAGCCCGGAGAAATAGATCAAGGTAACAAGGGATTTACGTGAATGATTGTATCATGAATTTTGGGGTTTGTTTAAACAAGGTTAACTCAATTTGAAACACATGATTCAAATAAAACTTATGAGTTTTTCGCAGAATTGATAGGTATAAACTTGAACCCCATTAGCTCGTATATAGAGTCTTAAGACACGGGCCGAGATAAATCCTCCACTCAGAGTTTTGTTATCATCAAAATCACTCAAGGAGACTCAACAAGAGGGCCAGGAGGGAGGGTGGGATGGGGGGCTACATGCCAGAGGGAGAGAGGGGGCCGGGAAGGAGGGGTGGGGGGGAGGGCTGTAAGCCCCAAAGGGGGAGAGGGGGGCAAGGAGGGGTGGGGGGCTACGAGTGCCGGGGGGGTCCCATCCCAACCTTCCTCAGCTAACTACTCTTTGGATCTGCTTGCCAGAGGAGCTCGTCACCACGCCAAGCTTAGATCTCTCTCTCTCTCTCTCTCTCTCTCTCTCTCTCTCTCTCTCACCCTCTTGGAAATATAAGAGTATTTTTTATATTTCATATATTTAAATGGTTTCTGTGACATATTCCTTGAAGTTTTTGCCTTCCATTGATAGTCTGGAATCAGAGAGGTATAACCACAACAATACTAGGTAAATGAAATATACGTGTGAATATTAAATAAGTAAGGCAATAAATGTAAATATAAACTTTTACAGGGGTATAGTTGTCAAAATTCCATTTTTAATTGTTGTTGACCTTTGTGTTAGTCATGTGCTCAAGTATAGTTCATGTCTAGTCAACCAACCTAGCCACACGCAAATAAACTAATTGAAGCCCTCTTGAAATTCATTCCTAAGCGTTGTTTATACCACCATTATCCTTAATTGCCACCCCCTGCAAGGCCTTAATTTGGTAAGAATTCATGAATACGTGGATCTTAGAATAGTGTCATGTTGATTAGACATAAAAGATAAGATTTGTTTCCTATTAGTCCTTATAAATTTAATGAATTGTCGATTAATCCATAAAATCTAACTATTATCTTAAAAGTTCATAACTTTCATCACTTTTTTACAAATAAATTTCTATAATTTGTTACCGTCCAAAATAAGAAATATTCAGTGAAATATTCCATTAAGTGGTTAAGAAAATAGGAGAAAAGACCAAAAATCCGGGGGCACCAGGAATGGAGGGGGTGGGGGGGTCGTCGACTTTGGAGATTGGAGGCACTGGAGGTTTGCTCGTCGGAAAGGGGAGGGGGAGGGAGGAGGACTACCAGAGTGGGAGGGGGAGTGGGACCATCGGACGGGAGGCATAGGGGGACTGGAGGGGGACCTCCAAAGGGGAGGGGTAGAGGGGGACGGGAGGGGGAGGCGAAGGGGGAGTGGGACCGAGGCAGAGGGGGAGGGGGTTGCTCACTAGAGGTGGAGGGGGACTGGAGGAGGTCTACCGGATCGGAGGGGGACCAGAGGGAGAGGGGGATCCGTCGGATGGGGAAGGGGGACTAGCAGGAGAGTGGGGTCCACCGGAGGGGGAGCAGATGTAGAGGGTTCAGATTTTTTTTCCATTTTAAAAGGAATGTTACTCCATGTGAGAATGACTTTCATCTGACGTTGCTCCCACATGGAGTATCTTTCATTTGTCTCTCTCTCCCTCCTCCCTCCTCCCTACACTATCCCTCGCTCTCACCCCATCCCCTCCCTCCCTCTCCCTCTCATTCTCACCGTCGGAGAGGGATCTCTCTCTCTCTCTCTCTCTCTCTCTCTCTCTCTCTCTCTCTGTGTGTGTGTGTGTGTGTGTGTGTGTCACCATTGGAGGGGAGCCCGAAGGCCCTCCATGCAGTATCTGTCTCTCTCTCATCCCGTCCCTTCCCTCCCTCTCCCTCCAACGTCTCCCCCCCTTTGTGAAACCCCCTCCCCACCATTGGGGGGGATGGGGAGGTTGGTCGATGAGATGGAGGGAAGGGAGGCCACCAGAGGTCTCCCTCTCACACACAACTAATTAGGGGTAATTTAATATTTCACTCGAGTCTAGATTAATCATAGTTTAGTTAAGTTTGGTCAGACAGAATGAACGGCAAAGACTTATATACATAACGACGAAGATTGTAGAGATTTTTAAGATAATAGTCACATTTGAGAGATTAATCGATAGTTAGTTAAATTTATAAGAGCTAATACGTAAAAAACTTAAAAGATAAAATATATAAACAATGTGGAGCAGTCTATATTGTTTGTATTAAGATTTTGAAATGTACGAACCGACAATGTAGACACGATATGAGAGTTCAAAAATATAATTCTTGGCCCAGAAGATCCTACCAACATCAGATTCTGCTGCACCTTTGCCTAGCTTAATTATACCGGTGACCTTTCATCTGGGTCGGCCCTCCTCCTTTTGGAGTTGGCAAGTCAGAGCGGACACAAGATCTATCTGATGTGTATTTCTAATTTTGGAGTCCTGGTGAAGATCTATTATTTATAACATACGCAAGCGTCAAATATCAAATACAGACAAAAGTGTCATACACGAGAAAATTTTAGAAATAGCGACGACGGCATAAGAATATATATAGGCATATACATGTTCAAGTGTATTTAGACATGCATGTAGTAATGACAATTATTAAAACTTTTTAAAACATAGGAGTCATAACTTTTAGATAAAGTTTAATCAAAATATTACATATTAATATTAAAAGAAGTAACTTGAGGGAGTATGGTAAGTGCTGTCTTGGTGAAATTAAAGTAGAGAATTGGATAAGAGTGTCTGTCTATCTTGTCATATCCAAATATCCGATATGTCTCTCTAACATAAATAGAAGTATTCACCAAATTATAGGTAAAGACTAAACCGATGCGATTTACCTATGCAAGCCTTCTAACCATATTAAGATTTGTCACGTGCCGATGCGAAAATTGAAACGTAACCGTTATAACAATTATGTCAATCAGAGGATGTATATAATGGAACCATCGAGATGATTTGACAACAATTTGAGGCCACAATACAAATTAAACTTTTATTAATAATCAAAAGATTAAAGTTTACATCAAACTTTTCCAAATTCTTTTAAAACAATTCCATATTAACTCTTTCTGACTACAACTTTTCTCATACTTCTAATAAAAATTAAATAAAAGACTAAGAAATGGCAAGACTCTTATGGCAGGCTTGAACGCTCCAATCACTCACGCCCCTCCCCATCAGAGTGTTATTTTTCGTCCGAACTACTTGAAAAAATGTTAAGAAAATTGAGTGAGTGAATGCTCAGTAGGAATTACATCTCTATATCAGACGTCTTTAAGTAATTAACATTTTGACAATTTAATGCACTAAATGATAGAAAACGTAATTACCGTGTGTAATAGATATTGAGGAGACGAACAAGCAGATGTAAGAGGCAAGAGTAAGCAGATACAAGAGACAAGTAGAAGAATTTATAAGTAATTCAATGTAACAAGGAAAATTGGAATAAATCTTTCAATATCCAGGACAATTAATCAATAAGGCAAGAACAAGAATGATGGGAATAAACTTTCAATGTCAAGTGCATGTAACCAATATTTATCAATTGATTTGGCCATATCACGCTTACAAGCAAGTGCATTCATGTATTCATGTCAAATGAATCTAAGTATATCATGTAGAAGTAGAATGTCATAGACCAATCTAGCAAGCAAGTACTTCGGTGTAATGTCACACCAAGTCATTCAACTCCCATAGACACAAGAACTTTCGGATGCTCCTCTCAGAATCAGACCGGGCCCTTTATTGACCTGAGATATTGAGGGCATGGATCATAGATCTCACGTGAATATCTAGACATCCACATTATATTTTAATGGCCAAGGAATTCCAATAACCACGCTCATGTAATCAAAGTAGTGGACAGTTGGAACAAGAATTCATGAAGGAATTCCAAAAGAATGAACAAACTTATAAATAAGGGAAACTTAGTATTTACCCTTCAAGGGTCGAGGGTACTAAGAGAATTAGCCATAAATGTCCAATTTCGGATCAGTGAATATAATACCACGCAACAAAAGCAAGAACCACAATTGACGAAAAATTGAGTTGAACGTGGTCATGAACAGTACCGTGTTCATTCAGAAAGTGGTCAGTCGTAGAGCCACGTTTAGAGATAGGCGATTAAGATAGGCGATCAATGGCTAAAATAGTCATAGTTCTCCACAAGAATACGGTCAGCATGGGGACTATGATCACATGAACGCAGTCAAGGTGACATCCGCATTCAAGACAACGGGCCTCGTATGATCGCGATCTTTGGGTCATCAGCCTTCACGAACAGAAGCTGAACGCGATCTCTGGGTAGGCCGCATTCAGAACAGACAGAACAAAACTTGGACATAATCTCATTTTGCCATTCCAAAGGCCGGCTGAACCCCGTTTTATACCAATAGGACGAGATTGTAAAGATTTTTGAGATTTTATGGTACAACCAACTTGACGTCCATATGGGAATTCATGACTTGCAGAGGCTTACGGAGGTCTTGGTGAAGATGTTTCAGACCGATGGAAGAAATATCCAACAGAGAGCCCTAACTTTAACAAGAATTGGGGTGCGAAAAACATCGAAAACTAGTATGCAGTAGATCCGTGTCACCAGGGTGACACGGTCTTCAACTAAGCAATCATTAAACTATCATGCCGATCTTAGGATAATCTACACTAGTTAGAATAGGGCTATCAAGAGAAAACTTTTAATAATCAGTTCCATATATCATATTTTAACATGCTGAAGCATTTTCTAAGGAACAGAGAAGTGATAGAAAGTGGAGGGGAAAATCGGAACAAGAATGAGGGCATGCTCATATCAAGGATAACTTATGCAGAACGTTATTATCATTATTCCGGAACTAGTTTATGTCATTAGTGTAGAGGCAGGAAAATGGTTCCTATGCCACGTACCAGCTTCTCTATTTATTTGTTGGGGAAGTCACCTTGCACTCATGGAGGCCTGCAATCACCAGAAGCCAGAAAGGCATCAGAAGGAGTCCCGGGTGTTACCCAAGGGGACAACCCTCCGATGCTTAAGTCAGTAACAGATTAATAAGGAATAGAGAACAGCGAGGGAGAACGAGAGAGAAGAAAATCGTAGTCGAGAGCTGCAGGGCCGTGTAGATCCTCAAAACGAGTGCTCGCCGCTCCCAGTGTTCACTCGGTGAGTGCTCGCTGAGTGGTAAGGTCGCCGGAGGAGAGCTTCCCTTTCAGTGTGGATCGTTGGGCTTCCCTCTCGTAGTATAGTAGGACTAGTAGCTCTATTCTCTTGTGTAGCAGGTTTTGGTAGAATCATCCACAGTGTCTCTCTTCTCTGTCGTTCCCCTTCTTATAGGGGTTGTCCTAGAGCGAGGAGCCTTATCCCTTGATAGGGAAGGCGTAGGCAGTGGAGCAACTCCTTTCCGCTATAGCGGCGGGACTTTCCCGTTGAAGGGCGAGTACCCCGGCGTCGACTGGTCCCAGGGCTAGTCTTACGGCGCTCATGGGACGTGCTCGCCCGTTATGGGGTCAGGGCCGACGTCGTAGGGGACAACGGTCGATCGCCGGAGGGTCCCCTGGCGACTAATGCGCTTTCCCGTGCTATAGAATCCAATGTCAAAGTTGGGTTAGGCCGCGCCTTGGCGGGCCATTCACCTTGAGCGTCTCTTGCGCGCGCTAAGGGGACAGATCCGATTTGGGCCTACCGCTATTGGGCTGTCCATGCATGGGCCAAACTGGATTTACCCTCCTCACTTCCCCCCTACTCTTGGTTGCCGAGCACTCTGCAGGGAGCCGAGAGTAGAACATGAGAGGGTATGTCAGAGCGTAAGATTCAAGGTTGATCCCTTCGTTGGTGCAGGAGTCGATGTGTTTGGCGCCGTGCTTGGCGCGCAAGGCGCCTCTGGCTGCAATCATGATCGGAGCTCTGTCTTTTCTATGAGCGCGGGCTCGAACGGGCATCTAGCATTGGTGGCCATACCATGATGGTGACGGGCGCCTTTTCACCTACCCCCCGAGGGGGCAGTGCTGGTCCGTCGTGGGCGGTTATAAGAACCACCACAGGGTCTCTTTTCTAAACCCCATCTGAATCTACTGCTTGTCGTGTTCGTCGTAGGCGTCCTCTTCCACCGCCCGGTGAGGACCTTCTCTTCTCTTGCCCTTTCCATCTTCAGTAGCCATGCCTGCCCGTAGGAGACACCTTCTTGTCAGCCCCTCCTCTTCCGTCAAAGAGGCGGACCCTAGCCGTGGTAGTGTCCCGAGCACCTCAGGTGCCGGTGCTAGTCGACCCTCGTCTCCGCCGTTGGTGGCGTATAGGGTGATTCACGGACTACGAGAAGCCTTCCAGATTCCCCCCTAATTCGACATCATCTTCCCGGCTGTGGACGATGATGTGTTGAGCCTTCCTTTGGGCGGGATTATGGTCCCTGTGGCATCCTTCCAGGCGGGCTTTCACCTACCCATTCACCCTTTTATCGCATCCGTCCTCCACCATTATGGGCGTCATGCGGGGGAGCTATCGCCCAATTCTTACCACATCCTCCGTGGATTTGTCTGCGCCTGTCAGAGAGCGTCGGTCGAGCCGAGCGTTCTTCTTTTCCGACAGTTTTACTATATCCAGCGTTGCCCGTCCGACACGGCCTTTGCCTATTTTAAGGCTCGGTCTAGCTGGAACCTTATCCAAGTCTCCTCCACCACGGCTAACCTTAAAGGTTGGTCGCAGCGGTACATGTATCTTGTTAAGTCGAGGGACCACAATGCCTCCGGCAGCTAGATCGCAGGGGCGATGGTCCTATTTGGGCCGATAGGAAGCCCCCGATCAACGCCGCAGAGCGTAAGAAGGTCGATGCCATCCTCCGGTTCTACATGGTCGATGCGGATTTTGTGTTGACTCCGGGATTACTCCGGGAACTGGGGTTGAGCCCCCCATTGCCGCAGGGTACTGTCTTTGATTCTCCACCGAATTGTGCCGGTAGTGATCTATGTCTAATCAGCTTTGCTTTGATTTCAGGTGCGCCTGAGGTTCCGTGTGCAGCTACAAGACCGTCAGGTATCCGCGATGCGCTCACTACCTGGTGGATCACGTTGCGCCGGGGGCCGGCCAGGTGACAATCGTCACCCCCCAGGTTGAGGTTGCTTTTGCTTAGGGGAGGTTGCAATTTCTGATCCCTACCGGCGTCCCTCTGGTGTGTTCACCAGTAGTGCCTGCGGTCGACGAGGGGTTGAGCCCTCGGGGGGATCCTCTTGAAGGAGCTGCTAGCACAGCTGAAGGAGAGTCCGCCATGGCTGGTGGTAGTCGTGCCCTCCTATCCAAGGAGGATCTGATGGCGCTGGACAAGCAGCGTCGTGTGAGGAAGAGAGGAAGAGTTTCTATCCCTGCCCGGGGCCACGCACCGCCTCCCCCGTCGTCTGAGCCGCCTACATCTGAGGCTCCGCCGTCGCCATTGGCCGGTCGGTCGACGGTTTCCTCTCCTTCATCGGTCTCTGTGCCATGGGGGCGTGATAGGGGTAAAGCTCCCGCTACCGATGTTACTTCTCCTCCTCCCCCGGAGGTCCCCTTGCGATGACAGTCCTCGCCACCCGAGGGAACGGCGTTCGGGCTTTCTGAGGTCGCAACAGTTGTTGCCCTTATGGGAAGGAGCGTTCGTTGGCACAAGCGAACTGAAGAGCTTGACCATGAGGCCGAAGAGATGGTGGCCCTGTCCGCCCAGGGCGTGTCTTTGGTTACCCATGCCCTTGGCGTATGGAGGTATTGTAATATCCCAGACCCTTCGGATCCCTCTTTTCGGGTCCCAGATCTATTTTCTCGGAGAGTCTTACTCCGTTGTGTCCGAAATTATGTTTCAGACATCATTCATGTTCGGATCCGTGCGATTCGGATCTGTTTCGGAGGCCCGGAGCATGTTCCGCGGCTTTTTCCGTGTGTTTTTCGATTCCCGTGTGTGTGTGTTGGCAGGACCTACGGAACCCCGTAGCGGATGAACCGGGCCGTTCACCTAGGCACGGGTGGTACCGTTGTGATCGGTGCGTTCCGAGGATCGCAGAAATGTGATTTTCAATTTTTGGTATTTTTAGAATTTTTGGATTTTCTATATAAACCCCCATTTTCCTTTTCTTTTTCCCTTTCTTCTTCTTTCTTCCTCTTCCTTATTCCTCCCGTGAGCGACCACCCCCTTCCTCTCTCTTCGTCCGACATGACCGCGGCGGTGCCCCTCCCCGGTTGCAGACGGCAGTGAGGTGACGGCGTGGTAGCGGTGAGGCGATCGTGTGGCTCGTGGGATTTTGTGAAGGAACAAGGGTTCTAAAAGCTTCTTCTTCGCGTTCGGTGGCGTTTCGGTGGAGCTCGTGCTCCATTGAGGTAGGGAGACGGGTCCCCATGCTCATCCCTTCGTCCCCCATGATTTGTAGGCCGAGGAGTGGTCGAGAGGGGCGTTTTTGAGTCGGGTAGGGTAAAATCCATGTTTTGGGGGTTGTGTGCCGATCTACCATTTTGTCGCGTTTCGGACCGATTCAAGGGCATAGATGCATGCTAGGGGCTATAGGGGAGATTCCCCCTTGTTTTCCCCCTCATCCGTGGATGATCGGGGCATGGAACGGGTTTTTGGGTTTGTTCCAGCCGGCCCATTCTCGGGACGATTTGGCGGTCCTTCCAGAGACGGCCAGAGCCTTTGGCGGCCCAGGGTAGGTGCGCCAGAGCCTGTGGCAGCCCAAGGTGGGTGCGCCACAGGGCACTATTTTGTCGGCAGGTCCCCAAGTCTTCTGGCGGCTGCACGATAGACCGCCAGAAGATGTGGCGGCCGAGGGTCAGATCGCCAGAGGGCGAGTTGACTGTTGATTTCTGACCGTTGGTTTTCGATCGTTTGGAGTTCTTGGGGTGTGGTGGCCGAAGGTACGCCCGCCTTATCCTTATGGCGGACCGAGGTAGGACCGCCATTTCCATCATAACCCAAGGTGTGGCGTCCCATTGTTGGACCGCTATAGTCCCTGTGACGGCCCAATTATGGACCGCCAGACTCTGTGGCTGCCCAAAGGTGGACCGCCAGAGATCTATGTCTGACCGGAGTTATGTTTTGCCTATTCAAATCCGGAGTGAGTGGATCTCGATCCGCTCATGTCGTCGTGAGTCGGTGTCGGTACGAGGAGCGGCCCTTGTACTTTGTCCAGTTTAGACGTCATTTTTCGTTGACTATAGAGTCTACTCCTTCAGTGACCCTCCACTAATCGTAGCCTTCCGACACGTGAGTGGTCCCACCAGGGAGTGGTGATGAGGCTACCCCGAGAGACGGTTTTTAGACTGATTTTCATTGGGACCCACGTCTTGCAGCCAGAGTCCAACTGAGGGGAAAACCAGTCAGAGGGCCAGACAAGGGACGTGCGGTCTGTGTGTGCACACGTGGTTGGGGGCGGTTGGACCCGCGCTGACGAGCGCAACCCCAGCTCGTCACTTGTTCTGTGGTAACTAGTACGGTGTCCCCGTTCCACCAGGGATCGAGAGGGACACCCGAGACGCGGTTTAAGTCATCAGTGGACGCATCCGGCCTTGCTTCTAGTGGGTTGGTACTCCTGTCTTTATCTGGTTGTGACTCTTGGGTTTCCTTTGGCTTTTGACGAGTTGTCTCGATTTTCATGCCGTGTGTTCGGTACTAGCCATAGTAGTAGCTTGTAGTTACTTTTCGCATAGTTTCTCAGTTTGCGAGGTGGGGACCGGATGATCCCTATTGAGCCTTATGTTTTGAGGCTCATTCCCTACGTGTTTTCACCGTGTTTCAGGTGAGACGAGGCTTCAGGGGAGCGCTTCAGAGGCTCCACGTGGTTCAGGTGCCCAGGGTTAGTTGCCAGTTCCGGGGTATGCCCCGCGTAGTTATACTTTTCTCTTTGGATTGTACTAGTTGTGGACTACAGTCTTTTTAGATTACTGTTATTTTTTGTGGACCATGTAATTTAATTAATGTTAATTATTGCTTCCTGCTTAATTCATTTAATCTACGTAGCTCTGTAATTATTTTAGATCATTGTGTATCTCTACACCATCCTCTCAACCCTTCCGAGTCTTCCGGCTCGTGGGTGGCTGTTCGAGATTCGGGTTATCGGGCCTTCCCGGTGTTCGGATCTCGGGTCATTACAGTTGGTATCAGAGCACGGTTGTGGATATATATAAGAATCGTAAATAGTTGCAGTGGTCAACTAATCCACAATGATGATGTACAATTGGCACTGGCTTAGGGCATCGGGTGTTTTATTGATTCCGTTGGTTTCCGTGTCTTCTATCTGTTTACAGTAGGCGAGTATGGCTTCGAGGTGGAGGACTCGCTCTCAGCAGGGACAGTCGACAGGAGAGCAGGAGTAGCAGAGCAGAGTGCCACCAGTTACCAACCAGGCAGGGGATGCAGCGAGAGTTTCGGGGGCTGAAGATTTCTTCCGGAGTATGTTTCAGGCCATGGCTCAGCAGTTTGGCGGTGATGCTGGCGAGGGCTCGTCGGCTAGGGGTGGACCCAGTCGTGCTGTGAGGGACTTCTTGCAGTTTCACCCACCCTATTACGAGGGCCAGCCAGATCCCGATGTGGTCAGGCGATGGCTTGATGAGATGGAGAGAGTGTTCAGTTCCATGCGCTGTGCTGTGGAGGACATGGTGATGTTGGCTTGTAACTAGTTGTAGGGTACGGCTCGAGATTGGTGGTCTTTAGAGTGGAAGACATCCTTTCGGTCTCGTCCCCTTCAGGAGATCGTGTGGAAGGACTTTGTTACGGTCTTCGTGCGTACTTACTGCCCATCCTATGTTGGTACGCATAAGATGCGTCAGTTCTTGGAGCTGGTTCAGGGTGACATGTCAGTGTTGCAGTACAGGGCTCGGTTTATGGAGTTAGGCCATTATGCTCCCCATATCATGGAGCATGAGGGACTGAAGACCGAGCAGTTCAAGTAGAGTTTGAGGAAGGAGCTGAGGCACCTTCTGATGGAGAACGCTGCTACTGATTTGGAGACAGCGTCTCGTGTGGAGGCATCTTTGGAGCTGGATATGCAGAAGGTCCGAGGACCGAGAGGCCAGGGGCAGTCCCAGTCAGGCCGTAGTCAGCACACGGCTACCCAGCAGCAGAGTACTTTCCAGCATACTGTGGGTAGTTTGGGAGCATCGACACCGGCAGCGTCTGCGGCAGGATCTGCGTCTTTTGGCTCCAAGTTCAAGAAGTTTCTCAAGAAGGGCTTTGGTAAGAAGTGCAAGGATCAGAGGCAGGCGTCTTCAGACAGTGTGCAGCAGTCGGTCCCTTTTCAGCGTCAGGGATCGGTGGGTGGATCGCGGGGATTGTGTCCTGGGTGTGGCGAGTCGCATCCAGGCAGGCAGTGCACGGCGCCGGTGATTTGTTTTTGGTGTCACCAGCCAGGGCATATGGCACGTAATTGTCCTCAGAGGCCGCAGCAGCAGCAGCAGCAGCAGCAACAACATCAGCAGTTTCCTCAGCAGCAGCAGTACCCTCAGTAGCAGAGGCAGCAGCAGTAGGGGTAGTATCCGCCGCTACCCAGGTCAGCGAGTGTGGGAGGCAAGCAGAGATCCCTAGGCTAGATTACACACATGACCAGGGCAGAGGCAGTGGCGTCACAGCTCGTGGAAGGTACCGTTCGGATTTTGGGTTGTGCGGCTCGAGTTTTGTTTGATTTTGGCGCGTCTTATTCGTTTATTTCGGAGGATTTCGCGCTTAGTATTGAGGAGCTGGTGACCCTGTTGTCCTGTGATTTGACTGTGGAGTTGCCTTCTAGTGATTTTATGATCACTTCATATTATTTCGATGAGGTTCCTGTGTGGGTTGAAGGGCGGAGTTTGCCGGCCAGGCTTTATGCGTTGCCACTTTAGGACTTTGATGTGATTTTGGGCATGGATTGGCTCAAGACACATCATGCTTTGGTGGATTATGGCTCGAAGAGGGTTTATTTCTGGCGACTTTGTTGACCCACCTTCTATTTCCAAGGTATTAGGTCTTCCTCTTCCCGCTTTCTTATTTCGGCCATTAGGGCTCGTCGTTTGCTCGATGTGGGTTGTCAGGGTTTTCTCGCTTCTGTGGTCGTGGTGGACCAGTCGGAGCAGGATGTGGAGAACATTCCGGTGGTGTGCGAGTTTCCCGATGTTTTTCCTGAGGACCTACCTGGATTGCCTCCCCAACAGGTGATTGATTTCGTGATTGAGATTGTGCCTGGTACGGGACCTTTGTCGAAGGCTCCTTACCATACAGCTCCCGCTAAGTTGTGAGAGTTGAGGGCGTAATTACAGGACTTGCTGGCCAATGGGGTATATTCGTCATAGTTTTCCCCCTTGGGGTGCGCCAGTGTTGTTCGTGAAGAAGAAGGATGGTAGTCTGAGGTTGTGCATTGACTACCGACAGTTGAACGAGGTGACCGTTAAGAACAAGTATTCGTTGTCGCGGATTGATGACTTGTTCGACCAGCTTCAGTCTGCTCGAGTGTTCTCACGGATTGATTTGTGGTCTGGTTATTATCAGTTGTGGATTCGAGAGTCTGACGTGGAGAAGACGGTGTTCAGCTCGAGATACGGGCATTATGAGTTTTTGGTGATGCCGTTTGGGCTCACCAATGCCCCCGCAGCGTTTATGGATTTGATGTAGAGGGTGTTCCGTCCCTACTTGGACCAGTTCATGGTCGTGTTTGTGGACGCCATCCTTGTTTATTCGCGGTTTGCTGATGAGCATGCGTATCATTTGAGGGTTGTGTTGCAGACTTTGCGAAATCACCAGTTGTATGCTAAGCTCAGCAAGTGTGAGTTTTGACTTCACGAGGTGCACTTTTTGGGGCACGTGATTTATGGTGATGGTATTTTCCTGGATCCAGCCAAGGTCGAGACAGTAATGCAGTGGCCGAGGCCAAGGTCCGTGACAGAGATTCGGAGTTTCTTGGGGCTTGCAGGCTATTACCGGAGATTCATTCGGGATTTTTCTCGTGTTGCGGCCCCGATGACCAGGCTTACGCGGAAGGATGTGCCATTTGTCTGGACTGGTGAGTGTGAGCAGAGCTTCATGGAGCTTAGGCGGTTGCTCACCTCGGCACCAGTATTGGTGTTGCCTTCTAGATCGGGAGGTTTTGTGGTGTGTACAGATGCTTCCGGGATTGGGTTGGGTGCTGTGCTGATGCAGCACGGTAGAGTGGTAGCTTATGCATCTCGACAGCTAAAGCCCCATGAGGAGAACTACCCTACCCATGATCTTGAGTTGGCGACTGTGATCTTTGCATTGAAGATTTGGAGGCATTATCTGTATGGTGAGAAGTTTGAGGTGTTCACAGACCATCAGAGTTTGAGGTATGTGTTCACTCAGAAGGACCTCAACCTCAGGCAGAGGCGATTGGTGGAGTATATGAAAGATTATGACTTCACCCTATCTTATCAGTCGGACAGGATAAATGTCGTTGCCAATGCCTTGAGTAGGAAGGTCGTTGTCAGCACCATGATGATGAGGAAGTGGAGGTTCTGGGAACAGGTGCCGGCCGTGACATTTAGGCTTAAGGTTCCCCAGGAGTCGGGGTCAGCTGTTCTTGCGAGCTTGACTGTCACGCCTACGATTCGTCACCATGTGACAGATGCTCAGTGTACAGACCCTGAGTTGTCCCGGATTTTGGGTTTGGCTGATGTGGACTACGGCAAGGATGGAGTTGTAAGATTCTGTGGTAGGCTGTACGTCCCAGCCGAGGAGCAGGTGAGGCATGCGGTGTTACAGGAGGCTCATGGGAGTCGGTACACTGTGCACCCGGGGGCGACGAAGATGTATCGGAACTTGAAGAGGCATTTCTGGTGGCCAGGCATGAAGAGAGATATTGTCGAGTATGTGGCCCGATGCCTGACCTATTAGCAGGTGAAGGCGGAGCATCAGCGACCAGGAGGTACTCTTCAGCCCTTGGATGTTCCCGCGTGGAAATGGGACCACGTGACCACGAATTTTGTGGTGGGTTTACCGAGGACTCCGAGTGGGCGGGATAGTATTTGGTTGCTGGTGGATAGGCTGACGAAAGTGGCTCGGTTGTTACCGATCAAAGTCAGCTAGAGTGTGTCCAAGTTGGCTTGTCTTTATGTGGAGTGGATCGTACCTTTGTATGTAATTCTCATTTCCATTGTATCAGATCGAAATCCGCGTTTCACTTCTGGATTCTGGAGGAGTTTCCAGTGAGCTCTTGGCACGGGGTTGGTGTTTAGCTCACCATATCATCCTCAGTCAGACGGTCAGTCGGAGAGGACCATTCAGACGTTAGAGGACATGTTGAGATCCTGTTGCCCGGAATGGCAAGGGAGTTGGATTCACTATCTACCATTGGTGGAGTTTGCCTACAACAACTGCTATCATTCGAGCATTGGGATGGCTCCTTATAAGGTGTTGTATGGGTGACCGTGTCGGACTCCACTCGATTGGTCTGAGTGATGCGGGACGGACCACGGACACGACTCCGAATGGATATGCGATCCTCAAACTCTAGGTGAGCTCGTGATTGTCCCTTAACGAGGGAAGTGTCGGACGTGCGCGGTTGAGAAACTGGCAGTGAGCTAGGGTGGTCGGCTCTCTCTTGTGCCCGGATCGAGTCACGGGATGGTAACGCTCTCTCTCGCAGCAGCGGTGATATAAATATAAAGCGAGCTAATTACCCTATCATGCTCTCTAGCAGCGGCATATAAAGCATATATGAAATAAAGCAAAATGCCAAGTGTAGGAGCGAATACGATACCTCCACGCGCTCGGCGTGGGGAAGATGGACCCGGCCGAAACTCGTACTTCCGGAACAATAATACACGATTGTTACAGCAATGAATCACTGCCCACTCCACACAGGGAGGTAAAGGGCCACACAAGTGAGTCCGGGAGGACCGATTTTGGGTTGACGGGCGGCTTCTCATGTAGCTTCGGTAGCACACGTACTCGCGACCGTGGGGCTCACGTGTTGGTCGGAGGGGCCGTGTGGGACCGGGCGACACCGCTGTAGTGAGGATGCTTGGGGAAGCGCTCCCCGGGATGGTGGCATGCTGGTTCGCCGGCCGGAGACCGGGCGGCTCCGATCGGCACCAGTCGGAAAAGCTTCCCACGGATCTGCACTTGCTGTTTTCAGACGCGCGACCCGGCGAGATTGGCCGCTGCGACAAATCCCGATGTCGGATCGGGGCACAAGAGCTATCGTTGGAAAGCTATCTTGAAATCCTTCAATCTAGGCCCAGAGGGATCGACTGGATCTGCTCGGATCGGAACTTTGCTGAATTTTGAAGTTTCTATTGTACAGTACCCGAACTCTCAGATCAGCAGGTGAGTTGTCTGAGAACGACCGTTGACCGCGAGGTAGATGTCCGATTCAACTCCTGAGCTCTTCACCAAAGTTGTATAAGATTGAACAAGGAAAACGGCAAAAATTCTTGTGGAAGGATTGGTGGAGGCTATGATTTATTATAGATTTTGGACTGACTAGTGGTCGGATCTGGAAACAGGCTGATAGAACTGTAGATGGTTCGGAAAGGGAATTTCTAAAAATATGAAATGAGCTTTCAAAATTCCACGAAGCATTGGTGGTAGAGAGGAAGGTGGACAGAACTCCCAGTAAAATTGGGGGCTCCAAGAAAAATCAAAACAAGGTCTGGATATGGGAAACTCAGGGTTGCTGTCACTGTAGATAGAATCCTGGCAGATCTGGGATGACCTGAAGACCGAAAATGGAAAAATAGAAAAAGGAGGAATTTTGGCTTGAATGTTTTTATGAAGATAGGGGTGTTAGCGTAGCAAGAGTGATATAGAAGGGGGGATGAATAGATCACTCCCAATTTGCAGAAACTCAGGCGGAAAATAGATTCTACTGCTAACACACCTCCTTAACCAGTACACAGAGAAATATAGATGAGAGTGAAGAACTGATCACTTGAAGGCAAAGGGACAAGCAGATGAAGAGCACAGAAATCAATAGTAAACCACAGAGGAGGCACTCGATTTTTAGGTGGTTCGATTGCAGTCCGCAATCTACATCCACCCCTCACTCCAACTAGAGTGAGGATTCCACTAGGCAAAGCTAGATCACAGCAGACTCAGTCTACGTACAACATGCTACCACATAGCTTGAACACCCAAGGGAAACAAATCCCTCGACCAAGCTCTGCTACCCACAGAACTTGAAGCCTGTTCTAGCTCCCAGCTAGAACACAACCGGAGAATCCTCTCCCTTCCTCCACACACGGAGGGAAACTGTAAATGACAACCTGTCACTAACAACACCAGAGATCACCGATCTCTCTTCCTCTGCAACTCAGAGGGAAACTGGAGTAGTACTCCCTTCCTCCACACACCGGAGGGAAACCAATTCAAATCAGAATGGAAGAACAAAATAAACGAAAGCAAAATAGAAAGAAGAACCAATGAAGAAGAAATCGATTATGAAACCCAATATAAATGTAGCTTCAAATGAAGCAATTCATCAATCCACACACACTCTCTCTCTCTTGAATAAACTCCTCTCAGATATGGAACTCTCTGCTCTTTTTCTTTTCTGGATCGTGCAGACTCTCACCAATGGCTTCTGCTTTTTTCTTTTCACGATCAAACTTCTACTGAAGGATGAAGCTCTATATTTATAGCAGATAATGGCGTGTGGCTGCCAGGTTCCCGCCCATGCACTTTTGGCCAGATCATTTGAATTTCAACCACATGGCAGCATCCTGACAAGGTTGCCATCCACGTGTCATGCGCCTGTTGTCTTGGATCACGTGTCAGGTGCCAACCTCGATTCACGTGCCTAATCATCAGCCTGAATCGCCTGCAGACAGACAGATGGAATGTATAGACTTAGTTAGTTCAGGCTTTCAACATGAATGTATATACTTTAGAAACACAACAGAGTAAGTGTGCACACCGTGAGAGAGTGTACAGACTTACTGAATAAAATGCACGTGAAGGCAGTGTATAGACATGAACAATGCAAACGATTGTTACCAATGTGTACACTTTACAAGGCTCAGCCACTGTGTAGACTTCACGAAGCCTAAGCAGTGTACAGACTTGAAACGATAGTTAGCCAAGTGTGTATCATGTGAGAGTGTATTCACTTGGAGGTCTTCAGCATCTTCAGTGTATGGACATAAGCATTTTAGGGCAATCCATAGCAATGTATAGACTTAGGCGTTCTGTTCAAATCAAAACCAATGTACAGACTTCATGCTGTACAGACTTGATGTTGATCAACAGATCTTTGAACATCAGCCCAAGGCGTCAACGCTTCCATCGAGCAGCGTTGCCTTAGCTTCCTCAGGCAAGATGCTCACGCCCTTGGAAACAGGCCAATGCGTCAACGCATCCAGTGTCAGCGTCGACGCAGTGAGCAAGACAGAAAGGTGTGCGTCTACGCAGTCAGCCAAGTGCGTCAACGCACGAAAGGCACACAATCCATGAAGACAGACAGGCTGTACAGACTTTGAAGCTTGCTGAATGAACGATCGGCTGATGGACCAATGTACAGACTCTGAATGTAAAGCATCTTAAGACTTGAAGAAGCGTATGATTTGTGAAGTCACATGTACTGCTTGTGAAGATTCAGCATGTAATACTGGTGTACAGAATGTTAACTTTAAAGCCTGTGGAGTTGATAGCAAATGAAGCCGAAAACTGGTAATCGAAGCCTTGTACAACTTGATGAACATGAAGTTGAGCAGTGCAGTACAACTAGGGTGTACAACTTGGCTAGAAAGCGTAGGGAAAAGTTGATGTATGGGACTTGGCCCAATGCGTAGGAAAAAGATATCGAATGTACAGAGTTGGTGAATCACAGCCAGTGTAGAGACTTAGAGAAATGAAGTCTAGCGTATAGACTTGGAGAGCAGTTCAATGTGTTGGTTGGCGTTGTATAGACTTGGCGTTGAGCACTTGGGCTGAAGGCAATGTGCAGACTAAGCGATGTATAGACTTTGCCCAAGGAACCGAATGTATAGACTTTGAAGAACTGTTCAATGTGTTGACTACATGAGAATGCTGTAATCAGTGTATAGACTTTCCACTGACTGGTGTATAGACTTCACCAGTGAACGGCTGTATAGACTTGATGTGAACTTGAATGATCACGATGTACAGACTTTATGAGATGCAAACGGATGAACAGACTTGAATGAGTATAGGGTGTATAGACTTGAAAGTCTGAAGGCGAAGTGCAAACATGCTGAGTTGACGCTGCAGCCCAATGAGTTGACGCTGCAACGTATTACTTTTACGTTCAACTGATGATGTATAGACTTAATCAAATGAAGAACCTGAACAGAAGAGTCGACGCATCAGCACACTGAGTTGACGCACTGGTGTAAGAACAGAGACATGCAATGACTGAAGGGTCGACGCATCAGCACACTGAGTTGACGCACTGGTGTGAAGACTGTGCAGACAGAGTGTAGGTAGAATTAAGGTAGAGCATGTTATCTGACAGCCATTGAACTGTACTCACTTACATGATGAAACAGCATTAATCTAGAGATAGAAGATTGATTTATAGTGTGGGACATCATCAAAACCATAGGGATGCAACAATCTCCCCCTTTTTGATGATGACAACACTATGAATCAAGCAATATCAAGTTTCAACAAAAAGTTAATACCAGCTGTAACAAGCAGAATAAATTCAAGACATGCTCATGCAAATGAATTAAACATTCCTTACAGCACACTCTCATCTCCCCCACAACTCATAACCATATCTTCCACGAAGCAACATGACTTCCCCAATGCTCAAGACAAATCCAAGACTCACTGATACTCACTGATATTGCAGAACTTCTCTCCCCCTTTGACATCAGCAAAAAGAACTACAAGTTGTATGACAGTGCTGGAAACATGAAGAATAAGGGCAGTAACTTCTTAGTGCAGAAAGTCACAAGTAGGTCTTAAGAGAATAAGAGAGTTTCTTTTCTTAAGAGAAGATTCTTTATACTTCAGTACACAATAGAGAAGTAGAGTGATAGACAAGTTTATCAGCATACATAGTAAATGATTTAGAGCAGGAGTTCACAAGTATGGCCAAGTATAGTTGATCATTCAACTATTCCATAAGACAGCAAGAGACTAAATTAGAGAGGTGTTCTCAAGGTATTGAAGACAAGCAATCCATTAGTTGCATAACAACAAGGAATTTTTGTTGGAGATGATTTTCAAGAAGATCAATGAGTAAGTTGGTAGTTCACTTCCTTTGACATTAGGGAGACACCTTGATTAGAGGCCTGAATCCCCAGTTACTCAGAGTGAGTACCTCATTACTTCCTTCCCTTTTTTTTTATTAAGGAACAGAGTTAGTAACTGTGACTTTTGACATGAGGAAACACCTTGATTAGAGGCCAGAGTCCCCAGTTACTCACCAGCAAGCCACCATTGCTCTGTCATGACTTTTCATTCATTTTAAGCATTTGACACCTCATGACTTGGGAGAAATATTCATTTCATTGATGAAGCTCCCAGTTTCTCAGTGATCAAAATAGAACATGTTTGTTCAGTTAAGCCCTTGAGTTAAAGAGATAGAATGATTGAAGACAATACCAAAAAGGACTTTTCTTGAATTGAGTCTTGAAGTCTAGATTTCAAGTTGATTGGGTCAGATATCAAGACATACAAGTTTTTGGCCTGAACCATAATCAATGACAATGTATGAAGATATACTTTATGCAATTAGTCCAGATCTCTGAAGGAGTACCAAAGGAAAGATTCTAACTTGGAGATTAGAGTCACTGACTTATAGACTTAAGAGATAAGTGACACTCTACTGTCTAAGAGAACCACTCTAGATCAGTCATGCAAGACCAGCAAAGGTACACATCTGGACATCCCTTTTGAATCTGTCAAAGAACTTCTCTTCTCACTTCACAACTCAGCTCCCCCTAAGACATAGCATTCCTCAATAAAACATTTCAGCATAATCTCAAAGCTTCCCCTTACTCAAAGCATTCCTGAAAGCTAACCAGTAAGCATTCTGAACTCCCCCTTAAACAAGCATGAAGAAGGCTAAACATCAGACAAACACAACTCCCCCTCACAACAAGAACATGCTTCATAATTAAGACAATTTGTATAAGCCTAATTCTCTTCTCAATGTGGTGAATTTTTCATTATCCAGAGGTTTTGTGAATATGTCAGCAATCTGATTATCTGTGCCTACATGAATCAGTTCAAAATTATTCTTAGACACCTCATCTCTTATAAAATGATGTCTTATCTCTATGTGTTTGGTTCGTGAATGCAAAACAGGATTTTTAGCAAGATTGATGGCACTAGTATTATCACAGTAAATAGGTGTGCACCCCAGGTCTACTTGGTAGTCCTGAAGCTGGTGTTTAATCCATATTACTTGTGTTCCACAACTCCCTGCAGCCACATATTCAGCTTCTGCAGTGGAGAGGGCCACAGAATATTGTTTCTTGGAGCCCCAAGACACTAAACACCCACCCAAGAATTCACAATGGCCACTAGTGCTTTTCCTGTCTAGTTTACAGCCTGCATAATCAGCATCTGTGTATGCTACTAAGTTAAATGTGTGAGATGCAGGAAACCATAAACCAAGAGAGTGACTAGCTGACAAATATCTGAAGATTCTTTTAACTGCAGCTAAGTGTAGTTCAGTAGGTCTAGACTGATACCTTGCACACATTCCTACACTGAATTGTATATCAGGTCTAGAGGCTGTTAAGTAAAGTAATGATCCAATCATACCTCGATAAAGTTTGGCATTTACTTCTTTACCTGTCTCATCTGCATCCAATGAAGTATTGGTGCCCATGGGTGTAGTAATGTGCTTTAAGTTTTCCATGCCAAACCTTTTGAACAGTTCCATTTTGTATTTGGTTTGGTTGATGAAGCACCCATCTTCTAGCTGCTGTACCTGCAATCCAATAAAATATTTTAGTTCACCAACTAAGCTCATTTCAAATTTAGCAGACATCATGGTAGAAAATTCATCACATAGTTCATGCTTAGTTGATCCAAATACAATGTCATCTACATATACCTGAACTATGATGAGATCTTTATTCATGCCCTTGGTAAATAAAGTTTGATCAACTTTACCTCTTTTGTAGCCCTTGCTGATCAGAAATTCAGACAATCTTTCATACCAAGCTCTTGGAGCCTGCTTTAGACCATACAAGGCTTTGTTTAACCTGAAAACTTGGTTAGGTTGAGGAGAATATTGAAATCCAGGAGGTTGTTCAACAAAAACTTCTTCTTTAATAACTCCATTTAAAAAGGCACTTTTAACATCCATTTGTTGGAGTTTTATATTCTTTGAGCATGCAAAGGCAAGTAATAATCTTATAGCTTCCATCCTAGCAACAGGTGCATAGGATTCATCAAAGTCTACACCAAATTCCTGACAGTAGCCTTTGGCTACTAATCTGGCCTTATTCCTCGAGATGATTCCATCTTCATTCATCTTATTTTTGAACACCCACTTGGTTCCTATGATATTTATACCATCTGGTCTTGGGACAAGCTCCCAGACATTATTCCTTTCAAACTGACCTAATTCCTCACTCATAGCATTGACCCAAGCTTGATCAGCTAAGGCCTCTTCTACTGTTTTGGGTTCAATTTGTGAGACTAATGCAATTAAGTCATCATTATTCACATTTCTAAAATGAGACCTAGTCCGAAGAGGATCTTCAGGATTGCCTATGACTTTATCTAAAGGATGGTCTTTAAGAAATCTGATATTTGTTGAAGATTCACCTGTTTCTCTTGGACCTTCCTGATTTGGGGAATTTGTTTCTCCACTCGGCTGAGTCTTCTCTTCTTCCTGTTGGTCTTCTAGAAAATCTCCACCATGATTGGAATCCCTGTCAAGATTTTCAACATTAGGAACATCTTTCTTTTCACTAAAAAGGATGTGTGGAGACTCTTCCACTTTCTGATCTGATATGTTAAATACCCTATATGCCCTTGACACTTCAGAGTAACCCAAGAATATTCCAGGTGAACTCTTGGCTTCAAACTTGTCTAAATCTTTCTTATCATTGTTATGAATAAAACATTTTGCTCCAAAAATTCTGAAATGAAACAAGTTTGGTTTCTTACCTTTTAGAAGCTCATAGGGTGTTTTCTTGTGTATGGGTCTTACCATGGCCCTGTTGATTATGTAGGTTGCTGTATTGGCCGCTTCTGCCCAAAACCTTCTAGGTAATTTACTTTCAATCAACATGGTTCGGGCCATCTCCACCACTGTTCTATTTCTTCTCTCCACAATCCCATTTTGTTCAGGTGTCCTGGGAGAGAAAACCTGTGAGTTAGTCCTTCTTTGTCACAAAGATCAGTAAACATGGAGTTTTCAAACTCACCTCCATGGTCAGATTGAATAGAACTAACCTTGTACTTCCCTTCTTGTTTGACCTTATTGAAAAACAGATTAAACTTTTGAAATGCATCACTCTTATTTGTTAAGAAAAATATCCATGAATATCTAGAGAAGTCATCTATGATGACATAGCCAAACCTGTTTCCATTAAGACTCTGAGTTCTAGTTGGACCGAAAAGGTCCATATGAAGGAGTTCCATTGGTCTAGAAGATAATGGCTCAGATCTTAATTTAAAAGAATTTCTGGTCTGTTTGCCTAGAGCACAGGCATCACATGCTTTTGATATTGAGTTGAATTTAATTCTAGGCATGCCTCTAACTAAATCATGCTTGACCAATTTATTTAAAGTTGAAAAGCTAGCATGACCTAGACGTCTATGCCATTCAAAGGCATCATTTTCAGAATTGGCAGATAAGCAAATAGTAGATTCAGATTTCTCATCTAAGTCTACAATGTAGACATTATTAATCCTGTTGGCTACAAATTTAACCATGTCAGAATTTGTTTCAAGGATTTTGCATGAACTGTCATCAAATACAACCCTGTGACCCCTGTCACATAATTGACTAATGCTAATCAGGTTGTGTTGAAGCCCTTCCACAAGTAATACTTTTTCAATGGAATTTGTGGAAGACTTACCTACTGTGCCAACTCCAATTATTTTACCTTTGTTCTTTCCTCCAAACTTGACCAGACCCCCTGGCTTCATCTCTATCTTGCTAAACTTGGATCGGTCTCCTGTCATATGCCTGGAGCAGCCACTGTCGAGGTACCACTTGTTGTCTTCAGCTGCCAGGCCGACCTACACAGATACATCAAGCAGAGTGATTTGGAACCCAAGATGAGTTGGGTCCAATGACATTGTTCAAATCTCTGATCAAGTGTTTAGGTATCAAGATTTGTTTCAGCATAGTTTTCTCTGGCACCTTCCTTTCTGGTTTATTAAAGTTGAATCCAGCTGAACTGGAGAAGTGAGTTCTATTCCATTCATTAGTCTTCCTATTCCTAGGAAATTTCTGTAGGCTTGTTGATTAGCATATCTTTGACCATGAAAGTTATTTCTCCAGTAGGTCCTGTTTGGACCCATCTGATTGTTGTAATTCCAGCTCTTATTCTGATTTATTTTCTTGGTCCATCTACCATTTGTGTTCTGGTGAGTGGACTTAATGTTATTCTTCATAAATTTCATTCCCATCTTAAATGGTTGTCCAGTACTGGTTTTTGTATTTTCTTTAGGACTTTGAGTTTCCTTAGAGTTGTTTGAGCTGGATGGTGTGTCCAGCTTTTCTTTTCCCTTCTCTGGACAGAAGATGATGGTCTTGAATTGCAAGGGTCTCTTGTTGGTTGGGTCATAGCCTAGACCTTCCTTATTGAAATTGACCCTAGTCCCTAGTATAGCATCTAGGCAAGTCTTTCCTTGGACAAACTTTTCTAAGACTTTCTGTTTGTCTTCTAGCTCCTTTTGAAGATACTCAGAATTCTTTAGGAGTTCAGCATTTACTTTCTTCACAGCTTCATATTTCTCTGAATTCACTCTAATTTCATTCATGCCTTCTTCAATTTTAGTTTTGAATTCATTGAGCTGTTTTTGACTTTCTTGAGTTTCTCCCTTGAGCTTATCATTTTCTTTCCTTAGTGAGGTCATTTCTTCTAGTTGTTCTTTTAGCTTTTCATTTTCCTCACAGACTAGAGTTTGTTCTTCAACATTTGTGTTAAATTTTCTTTTCAGAACTCTGTGCTCTTTACTAAGAGAATTAAATTTATCTAACAAATCACCATAAGCATCCTCCCAGTCATCAATTGAGAAATTTTCAAAAACATTTATTACCTCCTCTTCACTGTTTGCCATAAGGCATATTCCATCTTCATATTCTTCTGAGGAAGCATCTTCAGGGTCTTCTTCTTCCTCGCTCCATGTGCAGACCATCGCCTGTGGCTTCTTCTTCTTTTGCACCTTTATATTTTTCTTCTGAAGATAGGGACCCTTCTTCTGGAGGTCTGGGCATTCGCCTTTCATATGTCCCTGTTTGTTACAATTAAAACAAGTCAGCCTCTTAGGATTTCTATCCCTGTAACTAGTAAATTCAGCACTCTTGTTGAAAGAGTGTGGCTTCTTCTTCCTAAAGGTATTTCCCTTTTTCTTCAGAAATTTTCTGAACTGTCTAGTGAGCATTGCCTGCTCCTCCTGGTCAAGATTTGACAGACCTTCAATCTCAGACTCGGACTCGGAACTACTGCTGCTGCTCCCACTGTTACTACCCTTGTTTCGGGAACCTCTTAGAGCTACATTTTTACCCTTCCTCTCACTTCCTTCTCCACCTCCTTGGAAATTCATCTCATAGGTCATCAGGGATCCTATGAGTTCATTCACAGTTAAGACAGTCAAATCTTTTGACTCCTCAATCACAATGTCCTTAGTGTGCCATGCCGGGGATAAAGATCTAAGGATTTTCCTGACTATATCTACCTCAGCAAGATCCTTCCCTAGCCCTTTAAGAGTATTTGTGATTAAAGACAATCTGGCATACATCTCAGTTATATTCTCGTCTGCATTCATCTTAAACATTTCATACTTAGAAGTGTAGAGATTTACCTTCGAGGCTTTTACTTGAGCTGTACCTTCATAGATCAATTGCAGCTCATCCCACATTCGCTTGGCAGTCTTGTAGGCAGAGATACGGGCATACTCCTCTGGATGAACAGCACACTGGATGATATTCAGCGCCGTCCAGTTGAGTGAGGAGAGCTTGACATGGTCATCTGTCCAAGCGTCCTCGTTTGGTGGCAGATCATATGGCCCCACCGTGATTACTCTCCACAGTTTATGGCTCTGAGCCCTGATGAACACTTCCATCCTGTTCTTCCAAAACAAATAGTTAGTACCATCAAAATAAGGAGGGCGACTAATGGATTGACCTTCGGCCATGAAGGTTCTAGGACCACCAGCATTTCCTTGACCGTTCGTCCACATGGCGTAAACCTGCTCTGATACCAATTGTTAGCGCAGCAAGAGTGATATAGAAGGGGGGGGATGAATAGATCACTCCCAATTTGCAGAAACTCAGGCGGAAAATAGATTCTACTGCTAACGCACCTCCTTAACCCGTACACAGAGAAATATAGATGAGAGTGAAGAACTGATCACTTGAAGGCAAAGGGACAAGCAGATGAAGAGCACAGAAATCAATAGCAAACCATAGAGGAGGCACTCGGTTTTTAGGTGGTTCGATTGCAGTCCGCAATCTACATCCACCCCTCACTCCAACTAGAGTGAGGATTCCACTAAGCAAAGCTAGATCACAGCAGACTCAGTCTGCGTACAACATGCTGCCACACGTCTTGAACACCCAAGGGAAACAAATCCCTCAACCAAGCTCTGCTACCCACAGAACTTGAAGCCTGTTCTAGCTCCCAGCTAGAACACAACCGGAGAATCCTCTCCCTTCCTCCACACACAGAGGGAAACTGTTAATGACAACCTGTCACTAACAACACCAGAGATCACCGATCTCTCTTCCTCTGCAACTCAAAGGGAAACTGGAGTAGTACTCCCTTCCTCCACACACCGGAGGGAAACCAATTCAAATAAGAATGGAAGAACAAAATAAACGAAAGCAAAATAGAAAGAAGAAATCGGTTCTGAAACCCAATACAAATGTAGCTTCAAATGAATCAATTCATCAATCCACACACACTCTCTCTCTCTCTCTCGAACAAACTCCTCTCAGATATGGAACTCTCTGCCCTTTTTCTTTTCTGGATCGTGCAGACTCTCACCAATGGCTTCTGCTTTTTTCTTTTCACGATCAAACTTCTACTGAAGGATGAAGCTCTATATTTATAGCAGATAATGGCGTGTGGCTGCCAGGTTCCCGCCCATGCACTTTTGGCCAGATCATTTGAATTTCGACCACATGGCAGCATCCTGACAAGGTTGCCATCCACGTGTCATGCGCCTGTTGTCTTGGATCACGTGTCAGGTGCCAACCTCGATTCACGTGCCCAATCATCAGCCTGAATCGCCTGCAGACAGACAGATGGAATGTATAGACTTAGTTAGTTCAGGCTTTCAACATGAATGTATATACTTTAGAAACACAACAGAGTAAGTGTGCACACCGTGAGAGAGTGTACAGACTTACTGAATAAAATGCACGTGAAGGCAGTGTATAGACATGAACAATGCAAACGATTGTTACCAATGTGTACACTTTACAAGGCTCAGCCACTGTGTAGACTTCACGAAGCCTAAGCAGTGTACAGACTTGAAACGATAGTTAGCCAAGTGTGTATCATGTGAGAGTGTATTCACTTGGAGGTCTTCAGCATCTTCAGTGTATGGACTTAAGCATTTTAGGGCAATCCATAGCAATGTATAGACTTAGGCGTTCTGTTCAAATCAAAACCAATGTACAAACTTCATGCTGTACAGACTTGATGTTGATCAACAGATCTTTGAACATCAGCCCAAGGCGTCAACGCTTCCATCGAGCAGCGTCGCCTCAGCTTCCTCAGGCAAGATGCTCACGCCCTTGGAAACAGGCCAATGCGTCAACGCATCCAGTGTCAGCGTCTACGCAGTGAGCAAGACAGAAAGGTGTGCGTCTACGCAGTCAGCCAAGTGCGTCAACGCACGAAAGGCACATAATCCATGAAGACAGACAGGCTGTACAGACTTTGAAGCTTGCTGAATGAAACGATCGGCTGATGGACCAATGTACAGACTCTGAATGTAAAGGCAGTCTGTATAGACTTGAATCGCTTGAAGCGATGTATGGACTTTGTGAAGCTCAAGCACTGTACTGACTTGTGAAGACTTCAGCGATGTACATACTTGGTGTAACTCAAGTGAATGTATAGACTTGTGAAAGCACTGTGGATGTGTGGACTTGAGCGAATGAAGCCGATGTACAGACTTGGTAAATCGAAGCCTCTGTACAGACTTTGAAGAACATTGAACGTTTGAGCAGCATGCAATGTACACACTTAGTGGTGTACAGACTTGGCCTGGAAAGCGTAGGGAAAAGTTGAATGTATGGACTTGGCCAATGCGTAGGAAAAGATATCGAATGTACAGAGTTGGTGAATCACAGGCCAGTGTATAGACTTAGAGAAATGAAGTCTAGTGTATAGACTTGGAGAACTGTTCAATGTGTTGGGTTGGCGTTGTATAGACTTGGCTTTGAGCACTTGGGCTGAAGGCAATGTGCAGACTAAGCGATGTATAGACTTTGCCCAAGGAACCGAATGTATAGACTTTGAAGAACTGTTCAATGTGTTGACTACATGAGAATGCTGTAATCAGTGTATAGACTTTCCACTGACTGGTGTATAGACTTCACCAGTGAACGGCTGTACAGACTTGATGTGAACTTGAATGATCACGATGTACAGACTTTATGAGATGCAAACGGCTGAACAGACTTGAATGAGTATAGGGTGTATAGACTTGAAAGTCTGAAGGTGAAGTGCAAACATGCTGAGTTGACGCTGCAGCCCAATGAGTTGACGCTGCAACGTATTACTTTTACGTTCAACTGATGATGTATAGACTTAATCAAATGAAGAACCTAAACAGAAGAGTCTACACATCAGCACACTGAGTTGACGCACTGGTGTGAGAACAGAGACAAGCAATGACTGAAGGGTCGACGCATCAGCACACTGAGTTGACGCACTGGTGTGAAGACTGTGCAGACAGCGTGTAGGCAGAATTAAGGTAGAGCATGTTATCTGACAGCCATTGAACTGTACTCACTCACATGATGAAACAACATTAATCTAGAGATAGAAGATTGATTTATAGTGTGGGACATCATCAAAACAATAGGGATGCAACAAGGGGTTCGAGAGATGAACCACGCCTGAAAAGTTTAGCTCCAGAGGAGGTAGGAGGTGGGAGCAGGAATTCGGGGAAGATGCTTCTGTCCTGGTTGGACAGAATACCGAAGACGATGGCGGTGGAGCGACGGCTGCACGACGGCGGCGGCGGCGATCACCGGAGATGAACCAGAAGGTAGAGGGGAGGGGATAGAAGGTAGATCCACTTTAGAATTGGGGTTGACAAGGGAAGAATACCAGGAGAGAGGGGAGGGGCGCAAGAAGCTCCTTGGGCTTTCACAATTTTTCTATCATTCATTAATTTCCAAATGGAAAATACAAGCTTTTATATGCTACACACCAAATCCAATCTCCACCATTGGATCTAGGGATGAGGAAGGGATGGTCTAGATTAAATGTGATCATGTTACACAAAAAAATAAACTAATGCAAGTGGAATGGGGCGCCTCCTTGACTAGGTGAAAGGGTTGAATGGGTAGGTAGCCTACCTTGGAAAATTTTAACCACTTGTCTCCCATGTGGTCAATTGGCATTCCAACCTTCTAGATGGCCACCTAGGATGGTTGACCAGCCCCACAAGGATGACATGGACCAATGGGAAAGGGGTGAGGGCCCCCTAGCTGGACCTACTATATATTTGCATAAAAACCCACACAATCCAAGGGAATGACGCATTAGCTTACAAAGCCTTACAATTGCGCATATGCTTTTCCATGGATATAAAAATAAACTAAAGGACATAAATGCAAAATAAAATATACATGCTTGGCGTCGATTCCCATCACTAAGGTTGGTGAGCGTATTATGACGGGACAGGAGTTGGTGCAGCAGTGCATTGATGTGGTGCAGCTGGTCCGTCAGAACATGTTGGCGGCGCAGAGTCGGCAGAAGAGTTATGCCGATCGGAGAAGACAACCACTCTGTTTTGTAGTCGGTGAGCGTGTATTTTTGCGGGTTTCTCCCATGATGGGAGTGATGCGATTTGGGAAGCTTGGGAAGTTGAGTCCCCGCTACGTTGGTCCTTTCCTCATCGTGGAGCGCATCGGCGAGGTTGCTTATCGGTTACAGCTACCTCCTGAGTTTGCAGCGGTGCATTATGTGTTCCATGTCTCGATGTTGAGGAAGTATATGCCCGATATTTCTCATGTGTTGGAGGACTCGGATTGGCCCGAGGTGACTCCCGATCTGTCTCTACCGGAGTTCCCTATCCGTATTGAGGATCGGCGAGAGCAGCACCTACGGAACAAGGTTATCCCTCTGGTTAAGGTGGTGTGGCAGCAGCACTCTTGTGGTGAGGCTTCTTGGGAGCGTGATGATGAGATGCGTCAGCAGTTCCACTTTTTGTTCGAGTGAGTACCCCTTTTCTTCCCCTGTGCTTTGTTTTAAATTTCGAGGATGAAATTTATTTAAGGGGGGAAGGTTGTAATATCCCAGACCCTTCGGATCCCTCTTTTCGGGTCCCAGATCTATTTTCTCAGAGAGTCTGACTCCGTTGTGTCTAAAATTATGTTTCGGACATCTTTCGTGTTCGGATCCGTGCGATTCGGATCCATTTCGGAGGACCGGAGCGTGTTCCACGACTTTTTCCGTGTGTTTTCCGATTCTCGTGCGTGTGTGTCGGTAGGACCTACGGAACCCCGTAGCGGGTGAACCAGGCCGTTCACCTAGGCACGGGTGGTACCGTTGCGATCGGTGTGTTCCGAAGATCACGGAAATATGATTTTCAATTTTTTGGTATTTTCTGAAATTTCCAGATTTTCTATATAAACCCCCATTTTATTTTTCTTTTTCCCTTTCTTCTTCTTTCTTCCTCTTCCTTCTTCCTCCCGTGAGCGACCACCCCCTTCCTCTCTCTTCATCTGGCGTGACCACGGCGGCGCCCCTCCCCGACTGCAGACGGTAGTGAGGTGACAACGTGGCGGTGGCGACGGCGGCGAGACGATCGTGGCGGCGTGTGGCTCGTGGGATTTCGTGAAGGAACAAGGGTTCTAAAATCTTCTTCTTCACGTTCGGCGGTGTTTCAGTGGAGCTTGTGCTCCATTGAGGTAGGGAGACGGCTCCCCATGCTCATCCCGTCGTCCCCCGTGATTTGTAGGCCGAGGAGAGGTCGAGAGGGACATTTTTGAGCAGGGTAGGGCAAAATCCATGTTTTGGGGATTGTGTGCTGATCTACCATTTCGTCGCATTTCGGACCGATTCAAGGGCGTAAATGCATGCTAGGGGCTATAGGGGAGCTTCCCCCTTGTTTTCCCCCTCATCTGTGGATGATCGGGGCGTGGAACGGGTTTTTGGGTTTGTTCCCACCGGCCTGTTCTCGGGGCGATTTAGCGGTCCTTCCAGAGACCGCCAGAGCCTTTGGCGGCCCAGGGTAGGTGTGCCAGAGCCTGTGGCGGCCCAAGGTGGGTGGACCACAGGGCACTATTTTGTCGATAGGTCCCCAGGTCTTCTGGCGGCTGCACGATAGACCGCCAGAAGATGTGGCGGTCGAGGGTTAGACCGCTAGAGGGCGAGTTCACCGTTGATTTCTGACCGTTGTTTTTCGACCGTTGGGAGTTCTTGGAGTGTGGCGGCCCATTGTTGGACCACTATAGTCCCTGTGGCGGCCCAATTTTGGACCGCCAGACTTTGTGGCTGCCCAAAGGTGGACCGCCAGAGATCTATGTCCGACCGGAGTTATGTTTTACCGATTCGAATCCTGGGTGAGTGGATCTCGATCCGCGTGCTTACCCGTGGTCTAACTGATGCCGGGCATCATGTGGGGGCCACACGTGAGGGTGCCGTGGGATCCCGAGAGTTGGTGTTCTCGGCTCGTGTCGCCGTGAGTGGGTGTCGGTACGAGGAGCGGCCCTTGTACTTTGACCGGTTTCGACGTCATTTTCAGTTGACTAGAGAGTCTACTCCTTTAGTGACCCTCCACTAGTCGTAGCCTTCCGACACGTGAGTGGTCCCACCAGGGAGTGGTGGCGAGTGTTGATTTTATTTTGCTTCTCTATCTTCTTTTTCTTGGGGTCTTAATGATGATATGTAGCAAGATGACAAGCAAATAATCAAAGATATGCACTCAACCTATGAACATGTGATCATGAACCTAGGCAACCAAAGCAAGCTATAGCATGGGCATGCTATCTCAACCAAACTAAGCTAAGGAATAAAGGAAAAACACACGCCGGGGCGTAGAGCAAGGAGTAAATAGAAACACACCGCAAGGGGTGGAACAAGCAAGGAAATAAAAACGTGAGATGCGAAAGAGAAAGCTAAGGCCCAATACTTAAAAAATATGTGATCGCCACCAAAGTAAAAACAAGCCAAAGACCTGAAAATACCTTGGAAATATGTGGATGAAGCACCCGCCCACAGGAGAGGAAAGATCAAAGAAACCTGCAGGTCAGCTGAAAGTAACGGCCAAAACCCTATGCGTCACTTGGAAGTGATGGTCGCTCGATAGACTGCTGGAAGAATATGACGCGCCTGCACAAGACCGTCAAATAACCTACAGTAGCAAAGCGTGAATTCTTTTAACTCCAACTCTTCCAGCTGGCCAGAAGACTTGGGCCTCGTGCTGGTGGACCTGTAAACCTGCCAAAGACGTAGAGAACAAGAACAAACAACCCAAATTAGCCCTTTAGACAATATAGCATCAATTCTTCAATAAACACAATACCATCAAAAGGAAAGGGAAATACTGGGAGGTTTTGGTTTTTTAACCCCTCTGGGCATTTTAAAAGATTGGGAGGAAGTTTAGATGATGAAAACCAGTGGAAAACATGGAGAAAGGAGAGAAATGATGCTTATGATGAAAGGGAGATTGAAAAGGAATTCAATATGCAAGATATGAACTTTGGAACCAAGAGGAACAAATACTCCCTTCACCAGGCAGCAAACGAACGTGAGAAGCACTTCTCCTTGATCAATCGTGGCTCTAAAATGCGGCAGCACTTCGTCGCAAACTCCAGAATTTCCTCCTTTGGATCATGAAGTTAAAGGTTCTATTTATAGACCCTCAAACCCTCAGGTCGAGCAGAGGAAAATCCAGCAAGATAAAGGGATAACTCTTAGCAAATCCTTGAAGATAATATCACCAAGAGTCCATAGAATCAAACAGAAGGTCCTGAGGATCAGATTTGGAAGAGATATCATCAATCCAAGTTCTTATCTCGACCACGGAGTAGCAGAGAAAAGGCCTGAACTGCCATGACTCTCTGAAGGAAGTAACGGCTACACGACAGACCGCCACAGTGAAATAACGCATCAAGGAATATCCGTTACTTTCAACCTTATCCCAAAGAGATAAGATCAACAGGAAGAAAATCAAAACAATAGGACTCTGTAAAGAAAGTAACGGCCAAGTCATAGGGTGTCAGAATGAAACAACGGCTGCACGACAGACCGTTATATTCAACATATAGGCCAAAGGATAAGCTTTGGAACAAGACCTCAAGCTTCAGGACTCTTCAAGGAGTGACGGCCCAGGACCCATCCGTTAGAAGGAAGAAACGCGCCTGGAACAGACCGTTACTACCAAATGGAATGAAGGTTTTGCTAAGCTTTAATCAAAATGAAATGCCACAAAGAGCCACATCCGATCAAGGAGTGAAGACCCAAGAAATGATCTTCAACTAAACAAAGAGACTCGATGAAGGGTGAACAACTCGGAGCATCATATATAATGAATAAAGAGATGACCCGACTTATTGGCCATAAAACATGTGTCAACAGATGCCCCTCCTTAACGTCCTCTTTGCAGGGGAGCGAGCGGAGGTGAAGCGAAAATGAAATGGAACATGGAGATGAAGCGGAAATGAAGTTGAGTGGATCAAAAAGTGGGCGTTAAGGTAAAACGACACCCGTTCTTTACCAACAAGCGATAGGAATTTTCAGGAAAACTTCGAACTGATCACAAGGAAATAGCCAATCAAAGGACGCATGTCTAGAGGAATTAACAACTAAGGAAAGAAAACACGGCTAGCCGCTGGAGGCAATGAAAGGGAAAGATAACTGACTAAACTCCAGACAGGAATCTTCAGTCAACCAAATCGAGTGACGAGATCAAAGGAAACCTTCTAATCAGGAGTGGAATAATTCTCCTCATTCGAGATCAAGAATGCAGCTATTCACCATCATTGAGATACCTTGAACAGATGAAGCGTGTGAATACTCAAAAGATGCGTATGATGCATGCTGGGCTAAAGAAAAAGAAATCTTTAAAACGAATGCAAAGAAAAAATGAAATATCAAGATACTCGAGAATAGTATTGCTAAGATGGAGAAAACCAGGGTCAGGACGCAATCTGCAACCACGGCGTGCAAGACAGAACTATCGTCCCCAAAATTTTCCAACCTAACGGCCTATCCAACGATTAAACATGTGAACTTAGATCATCATCATTTTTGTTTAAGGGGAACATCAGATCCCGGAACACATGAATGACCAGACGGTTCTCGAGATAATATATCATAAATAACATATAGTAATGCTTTAAAGGATAAGGGAAAGAGATATAATACCTGACTTACCTGCCTGACGAACGGCAGAGCGCGACTTTGTTCATAAATTCCTTCATGGAAAGAGGTTAGCTAATAACAAATATGAACACGAATTAAGGCATAACCATTTGAATGTGCGAGAGGCATCAATAATGAACAACATGAAAGGAAATGGAACCTTTTTAACATCAATTAGACCATTTAATTCATCAAGAAACTTGCAAGTTTGTAACGGTCTAGTGTAAGTGCGTCACACGAAATAACGGGCCAATACTGGGCCGTCATAAACCAGGCGGTTCACATTCTTCAATAAAACAGGGCCAACAGATGTAACGGTCGAAGACAAATGAGTCAGAAGGATGTGACGGTCGGTCGATAGACCGTCACATTTCCTGAGCGTTCAAAAAAATAAAACCCGAACGGTCACGGCCCATTAATTCAACATTCAACACCCCCAAAAAAACCTCCAACCGAGAAACCCTCCGGCGATTTCAACCCCCACCACCACCATGGCCGGCGACGAGGCACCCCAGCCGCCTCCACAGAAGAGGGAACGAGGGAAGAAGAAGGCCATACGGCGGTTTCACCGCCGGCTCGAACGGGAAGCAATCCCGCCAGTGGAAGAAGAACAATCGGTGAGAAGAAGCCCAAGGGAGGAAGATGAAGCTCTCACGGCCGTGGAGGACCAACGAGAAGCCCCATTGGGTGAATAAGAGGCCAAAGAACCAGCCAAGAAGAGGAGAAGGGGCATGGACCATGAGGTAGGTCCCCTCGCCCTAATTTTAAAATTATTATTATTATTTTTATGAATTTTATTTGAATGCATGTAGGATTGGGGGGTAGAAATGGGTCTACGAACCCATTAGGATTGATTGTAGGCCATTTGGCCAAGGTGAGAGACCTCGGGAATGCAAAGGAAAAAAAACCAAAGGCAGACGATGTGACGGTCCTGCCAGCGACCGTCACACGCCTGACGAGCCACCCTGAGTGCGTCAGAGCCAAGTAACGCCCCACCCCAGGGCCGTTACATCTACCAGAGATCCAGACTATTTTTAGGGTTTTCTAATTTTTGAATTTTTGTTTTGTTTTTATTTTATAAATGTTTATGCAATGATTTTATGATGCAATTGCCTAACCAATGATCTTCATGAATGCAGGGGAAGAGAAGAACGCGGATCTCCTGGCTGCAGATCCGGGCAGTGTACCAGGCATTGCCCGATTACCAGAGGGAGAGACTGGCCGAGATGGGATTCGCCGAGGTGCTCAGCATCGAGGTGATCCAGATGGACACACCCTTGCTGTACGCGTTGCACGAGAGGTGGGACCCGATCAATAGGGTGTTCATCTTCCCGTGGGGCCACATGATCCCCACACTAGAAGACATAGCGAGGATTACAGGATTGAGAGTCCACGGAGCTGCAGTGACAGGATGGACATACGGTGATTACCGGGAGATGGCACAGCAGCTGCTCGGACTGGACCTGATCAGGCCGGGACAGTCCTCATCTCAACTCTCGAGATCAGTACTGCAGGAGAGCTTGGGGTTGAGAGGAGCAGCGATTGCCGTAATAGAGCTACCCGAGGAGCATATGGGCAGAGTGATAGACCAGGTGCGCCCTCACGTGGCGGCGGAGGCAGGACCTGAGGGAGATAAAGTACTGTGACGCTTCCTGATGCTGTTATTCGGGAAGCTCCTCTTCGCGACTCGAGCAGACGTCATCAACTGCAGACTGCTTCCGATGATAGAAAATTTGCACAGAGTCGGGAGATATGCATGGGGAGCAGCAGTGCTCACGTTCCTGTTCGAGTCCCTCAACACGACGGATCGACAGACGATGCTGGGCGGCTTCTCGCCTTTTCTGCAGGTGAGTGCAATTTAAATGCTTTCTATATTATGCAAAAAATGCCATGCAAATGACCATGCAATTTGACTGACTTGATTTCTAAAATGCAGATCTAGAGCTACATGTATCTCCCGGGAATCGGGAGAGGCACACTACTCCACCCCGGTCGCATCCCGATCGCGAGGTGATGGACGGTAGCGAGGGATATAAGGTCGATCATCAGACTGACCCGGACGATCCAGGACGACTTGGACTCCTACCCACACACGTCGGTAAGTCCAAAACTCGAAATGATTTCTACATGCTTTTAAATGCTTCTACATGATGAACTTATATGCTGATGAATGGACTTAATGCTTCTAGGTGAGATGGACCCCGTACCGCGGCGAGGTTTACACGGGACAGCCGTGGGTAGAGGCGGCCTTGTCATACAGGGGGCGAGACATATGGTTGCATTGCATCCACATCATCGAGCCTCTGCACTACAGGCTGATCCTGCGGACTCGGGGACAACACCAGCCCGAGGTGACCTTTCCACGCCACAGTGATGACCACCCAGGCAAGTCTGTAAGAGGCATCAGTGGCAACGTGGATTGGTGCGCCCGAAAGGTGAAGTACGTCCACGATTGGAACAAGCGAGGCTGAGCGGTGAAGGAGCGAGATGAGAGCGACGAGGCATATCTGAAGGCCTTCACTCGACTCTACGGTGACCGGGTGTACCGAGGTACCCGAAGATCGGTATGCAACCCTAAACCTTAAACCTCTTTTATATGCAAAAAATGCAATGCTATATGTAAATGACTCACATGTTTTCTAAATGCAGCTAGACCCTGAGGGACGGATAGCCGAGCTGGAGGGATTACTTCACTCCACCATCCAGCAGCGGGACGAGTACCGGACCGCCCTGGAGCTCCTGGTGAGACTCTAAACTTAAACTTAAATGATTATGCTTATGAAATGCTTAATGTGATTAATCATAACAATGCAGCGGGCCGAGGGAGCCCAACGAGCTGGACCGGATGCCCCATCGTCTTCCTCTCAGCCTGCGGGAGGCAGGGTAGAGCAGGACGCCGAGTTTGCTCGGGCGGTTGCCCGGGCCGAGGAGGCGGAGGCCACCCTCGCAGAGCGGGTAAGATGCTAAAATGCTTATGCTCATGATGATGCCAATTAAATGCCTTATGATTAACTATATGAAATGTAATCTACAGGCGAGAGAGGTAGCCGCAGCAGTGGCCGAGGCGAGGCAGGCTCGGTCGGAGGCAGAGCGTCTCCAGGCGGAGATAGAGAGGAGCCGGGTCGAGACGGAGAGAGCCCGAGCAGAAACAGAGCTTGTGCGGGCGGAGATGGCCAGATTGCGAGCGGAGACCCCGCGACGCCCGGATGACGGAGAGGTGGAGCGACTCAGGGCTGACATCGCACGTGTAAGAGGCGAGCGAGATCAGTTCCGAGTGCAGACCTTCGAGATGAAGGGCGCGATTGGGGCCTTGAAGGATGCACTCCGGCTTCTGGGGAAGAGGTCGGGGACGAGCAGCCGGAGCCAGAGTGTGGCCCCTATCAGCAAAGTTCACGGGTATTTTACCAGTTATTCCGGCCATCGGAGGAACGAGGAGGCGGACCAGAGACGACAGCCAGAGGGTGAGCACAGCGCCATGGGACCAATAGCCAGGCAGCCTGAGGGTACCAGAGATAGTGATGGCGGCCCGGGAGATAAGCCGGCTGAGTGATATATATATTTTTTCTTTGCCTTTTGTTATCACTTGTACATGACTTATATAGAAAATATGGAGTAAGAAATGAAATTTCTTTTTGGTCTTTTGTTATTTTGTGTAGGAATGCGTGTTTGTGAAATGCCAAAAATAAATGAAGAATTGTATGTGATGATGAATGTGTAAGATGTGTGTATGAATGCATGTGTAGGAATGCATGTATGTGACAAATGAAAACAGTTGTGCATGAGAATGTGCGGAGAAGGAGGTGTAAAATGTGAAAGATCGCCAGGTCTAGGCAAGGGCAGGAAGAAATAGCCTCAATTCAGCAGCAGAGAATGTAACGGTCCAGGTTCAGACCGTCATAATCAAATAACGCGCTAGATAAGGGCCATTAACCATGATAGTGGTCGAATTGTAGCTGGGGCTGCAGGAAAAGTGACGGTCAATGGAAGGCGCGTCGAGGACAAATAACGGCCTAATGCTAGACCGTTGATCATGGCAGAGGGATGGTTTGCAGGGCAACTAGCAGGAAATGCGACGGCCCAAAGGAGACGCATCGGGGTGAAGCAACGGTTCTGACCAAGACCGTCGGTAAATGTTTAGCCTAGAAGCCAAGGAGCTGAACGGCTGAGGGTGTAACGGCTAAGGGTTCACGTGTTACGAAAGAACGATGGTCAATCGCTGGACCGTCAAACTTCACAGAACAGGATTGGGCGAACTTGAACCTACAGAAAATGCGACGGCCCCATTCTGGTGCGTCAGAGACAAATGACGGTCCCACGATGGATCGTTGGAGCCTGAGTTGTGTTCCGAGATGGATTGAGCCGTGAGAGCCTAAACCCGAGATTTATCCACTTAATCTCCTATTAGAGCTTATCTAGATTGAAGATAAGGCCTCCTAACCCAAGTCTTATCCTTCTCAAACCAAAATCAAGCCTTTAAAACTTGGAAACTCAACCAAAAATCATAGCTTTGCTGAAACCTCTGCTCTAGGACTGAAAGACCACTCCTAAAGGCAGAAATCAAGATGAAGAGAAGCTTTGAGGTGATGGCTATGGAAGAGAAGGTCTACATCGGACCTAAGGCTGCAAGAAAGGAACACGGAGAGCTTCAACGGCTAACCTCGATCCCCAAGCACCTAAGCTCTAATGCTCAAAGGGTGGTAAGTTCCAATAACCCAACCAAGTTCAGAATTTTTCTGCACTTCTATTCCTTTCATGACTCCCTCTTATTCTCCTTCTTAAGCCCCTTCCTAGCCCAAGATGCTATTCAAATTTGAAGTGGGTGGCTCCCATGGTAAAGGATAGAAGTCACATCAATCCTTAAAGCATGGCACCTTCAACCTCTCTTGGTTTTAGGCAAAAACTTCCAGAAATTATCTTTAGATTGGCCAAGTATTTCAGCTCTTGTAGAGTTGTGGCATCCACAAACTCATACCTTCATCTTCCCTTCCTTTGAAGCGACAGTACTATTAGAAGAGGTAGAGACCTACCTAGCCCTTCCTAAGACTAAGGTGGGGGATGAAGACCGGGTTTGCTACACGGTTGAGCCTATTGACCCGTCCTTGATCTTGAGTGATTTTATCCATAATCCGAAGGATGTGAGGACCATGATCAGCCCACACCACGTTCATTTGATACCCTTGGCACAATGGATAGTGTCCCATTGCAAGAACAAGTGGGAGAGACACGAAGCAATAGCCAAGGCAGTGGCGGTGTGCTTATGCGGAGTTTTCCTTTTTACCACAACCGACCACCTTTTAGACACACAAAATCCCAGCATTATTAGTGGGTTGTGGCGGGGAACGTCCATCTCTCAAGCGATCCTCTCATACCTCTATGAAGGACTCAGCTCGGCTTGCTTAGGAGGACCTATATTCGGCTCCATGATACTTCTTGAGTGTTGGATGGGAGTGAGAGTCAAATTCCAACCAAAGGAAGACATAACTTCAGCCAGCCGAATCTTCGGGAGCCACCCTCTCTTCTTCATTGGAGGGGCGTTTGGATACTCTTCACAGGTTAAATGCAAGACGGCGGATAAGAAAACTCGGGATGAATGGCGCCTCTTCTTCAATACTTTGCCAATAGACAAGTTCAATATGCAACCAAGAATCCTTCGAAGTACTCCTCTTAAAATACCGCGGCGTCAAGGCCTGGACCTCCAGCTAGTAGGGAACACTACAATGGCGATCTACAACCTGCACCGGTGCCATCTTCAGATCGGACTTCCAAGAACCCAAGCTCCTGCACTATCACACTACCCTCCCCTTCTATCTAGGAAGATGGGGACCAAGGAGGATGAAAGAGTGATCCGGAACGCGCTGACCATGTGGGAGATCAGCAAAGTGCGCCCGTGGCAAGAAGAAGTTGAAGAGTACGACGAAGCACGCCGAGGCTACGTGAAAGAGTTGAGGAAGATCCGCCCTCTTTAATGTAGCTTGATTTATCTTTTTATTTATGAGAGATGTTGCTTGTATGACAAAAAGTTGGAAATTCATTTTTCATTAAGCCTGATTGAATGAGATGAGATTGCCTCAGTTGAATGAGCAAAAGTTTTGTGGCTTGAACGTCTAGAATGACGTGAACAGGCAGAGCCTCTGGAGTATGTAACGGATGTGCACTGGGCCATTATAAAGAAATGACGGTCTGACGATAGGCCGTCAGAATGGAAGCACGAAGAACCCTGTTCTCTGAGGGATGTAACGGTCCAGACTCAGGCCGTTAGAGTAAGTAACGGTCATAACCCTGGCCGTTAGAATGATGGCTGCTGAAAGAAAGAAAGCTTATGCAAGAAGAGGAATGACGGTAAGGATATGACCGTTAGATGACTGTAGCGGTCTGGTGATGACGCGTTACAACCTTTGAATCTGCATAATTGTGAGCTTCTCACTTTGATCTTGATCCTGTGTTCTGCGCACACTTTAAACATGAAACAAGTTAGATCTGTTCTTAGACTCAACCCCTTGCCATGAAGCAAGTTAGATAATGACCATTTCTCAATATTTGGTCAAGGGGTGGAGCCTTGTTAAATAGGCAGAAAACATAATAAAAATAATGTAATGCATGCAATGCATATGATGGTGTTTTTCGGGGGTTTTGGAGAATATCTGATTTTTGTGAGACTTTGAAAATATTTGATTTGTTTGGGTTTTGAAAATATTTGCTGTTTTTGGATTTTAGAAATATTTCGATTTTTTTTTGGATTTTAGAAAATTTTTGATTTTGTTTAGATTTTGAAAATATTCAATTTGTTTGGATTTTGAAAATATTTGATTTTTTTGGATTTTAGAAAATATTTAATTTGTTTGGATTTTGAAAACATTTGATTTTTTTGGATTTTGGAAAACCAGTGCTTCCCCAGCAGCGTGAGCCCTTCCTTGTTGATATCGAGAATCCCGAGGTTGGCGTGCAATGAGGTGACGACCCCTGGACAAGGTCCAATTGTCATGACGGTGTTTCTGCCAGGGCCATACCCAGGGTACTAATCTGGGTCCTAAAAGAAAAATAGAATACGGGGGTAAGCTTTAGGCCAGATATAGAAGTTTTTTAAGACTTGATTTCCTTTCCGTACAACCCATTAGAGACTTGGTCTGTTGTGCCGGGGCTTTGAGTCCGTCATCGAACCTTAATCCACCCTAGGCATGCATGCGACCGGGCTCATAACGTCCCGCGGGGAACTGTACTGCCACTCTTGTCATGCCTAGCTTTTCTTGCTTTGTCTTTCTGGAGCTTTGGAATTCATGATTCATACTATATCGACTTTGAGGTGATGCTTTTGATTTTGTCATAGAGATTGCCCCTTCGCTGTCTCTTTTGTTTCTTGTGGCGTCAGGTCATAACGGACTGCCCCTATTTGAGACCTCCTCTCGTGAGGGTGTTTGGATCGGTTATCGCCTCCTTATTCACCTCTTGCCCCTGGTTTTAGCTGAAGGAAGAAACAGACAGGGACCTCGACTTTCCCCCAAAGCATGGCCAAGGAGAAACGTTGTCCTTTCTCAACGTGGAAAACCTGACCAGGGACGTCGTGTAGTGTGTGATTGCCTCACTCGGGACTCCTTTAGTGAAAGGAGGAACATCTTGCTGCCGGGGTAGCACATGGTTAGACTCTAAGGAAAGAAACGCTTAAGATACAACCCATTCCAGGGGTGAGAGAGCTCCTCACCTTCCGCGTTTACTAAACGATAAGCATTTCCCGGATAAGCTTCTTTTACGACAAACGGCCCTTCCCAATTAGGTTGTAATTTAGACCTAGGACCTGTAGACCGAATGAATTTTCGTTTCAAAACCATATCACCTTTTTGAAACTTACGTTCGATTACCTTCTTTTGAAAATAACGCGAAACCCTCTTCTGATAAACGGATACATGATCGGCCGCATTCATCCTCTTCTCATCTAAGAGTTCCAACTGAACCAGCAACGCCTCTCGACGTTCATCGAGATTAAGTTCCTTATCAAGCTGCACTCTAAGGGAAGGGATCAGGATCTCATATGGGAGCACCGCCTCCATCCCGTAGGTAAGAGAATAGGGAGTTTGTCCCGTAGGGGTACGGACGGAGGTGCGGTAAGCCCACAGAGCTTCCACTAATCTTTCTGGCCAATCAGAAAACTTATGAGCTTCACATGTTTTCTTGATGATTTTAAGAAGAGTTTTATTAGTGGCCTCGGCTTGGCCGTTGCCTTGAGGATAATATGGAGATGAATGATGCAATGAAATATTGAACTTCTTACATAGGTCCTTGAGCTCTTGAGAAACGAACTGGGGTCCGTTGTCGGTGATGATACTGCTTGGCACTCCGAACCGCGAGATGATATTCTTCATAATAAAGCGGCACACCGTTGTAGTCTTGATCTCTGCGTATGCCTCGGCTTCGGCCCACTTGGTGAAGTACTCGGTGGCGGTAAGGATAAAGGATTTCTGCTTGATCTGGGAATTAGGATCACCGAGCGGGCCGACAACGTCAAAGGCCCACATAGAGAATGGCCAAGGAGCGGTCATAGGATGGAGAGATGAAGCTGGAGAATGAATTTTATCAGCGTGGAGTTGGCACTTAAGACACCTCCGGACATAGAGGGAGCAATCTTCCTCTAGAGTGGGTCAATAGTAGCCCTGCCTTAGGATCTTCTTTGCTAGAGCCTGGCCATTGACATGACCCCTACACTCACTAGAATGGGCTGCTTCAGCCACCTTCCAAGCTTCAATATCATCTAAGCATCTCATGAGCATCCCATTAGTAGCGCGCCTGTACAGTTCTCCTGCGACAATAGTGTACCTTGCGGCAGCTCTTCTGATTGACTTGTGTTGCTCAGCAGTTGCCCCTTCTGGGAACGATCCCTCCTTACAAAACAACTCGATTTCATGATACCAAGGCAACTCTTCTTCGTCCAGGATCTCTTCCAGCTCTGTTAAAGATACTTCCTTAAGATCTTCCTTCTCGACTCTTGCCTCTACAGATTTCCTAAGATTGATATACCAAGGATCCTGAAGAGAGGGTGCGTCCAATCTCTGAACGATGATAGTCTCAGTGCTCCGACTGAGAGGGAAAGATAGGGAAGAAGCAAGGGATGCCAGAGCATCAGCTAGAATGTTCTGAGAACGAGGAGTATGGATATAGATTAGCTTACGGAATTGCCTAGCAAGGAGCGTGACCAGATCTTGATAGGACTTGAGTTTGGGGTCACGAGTACGGTAAGTGGACAGAACTTGCCGTAGGACGAGCTGCGAATCTCCTATAATGTTTAAATAGCGCGCGCCTAGGAGATAGGCATGCTTCAATCTGGCCAGGAGAGCCTCATACTCAGCGATGTTGTTGGTGGCAGGAAATTGCAGTTGATAAGCAAATGGAATGGTCACCCCCTCTAGAGTAAGCAGAACAGCACCGATCCCTCGGCCTTGAGAATTGAGTGCACCGTCGAAGTGCAGAGACCAGAAGGGGTGATGAGAGATAACAGAAAGATGCTCATCAGGGAAATCGTCCTGGATGGAATCGGTGTGAGGAATGGGGAGATGAGCGAGATGCTCAGCAATGGCATATCCTTTGACCGCCTTCTGAACAACAAAGGTGATGTCGAATTGAGAGAGGAAGCTCTGCCAGCGAGCTAACCTACTAGAAAGGACGGGCTTTTCTAAGAGATAGCGAATCGGGTCCATTCTAGAGATCAACCTAACTGGGTGGGCAAGAAAATAGTGTTTAAGCTTCTGAGCTACCCACACTAAGGCGGCACAAGTCTTCTCCATAGCGGTGTATCTGGATTCAGCTGGATTAAACAACCGAGAGAGGTAATACGCAGCCCGCTCTTTTCCTTCATCATCCACTTGTGCTAAGACCGCCCCTAGGGAGTCCTCAATGATCGAGATATATAGGATTAGGGGTTTCCCAGGGACAGGAGGTTGCAAAACAGGGGGTTTGGATAGATATTCCTTCAAGTCCTCGTAGGCCTTTCGATAATCTTCATTCCATTCAAACTTAACCCCCGCTTTAAGCAATTCATAAAATGGACGGCACCTTTGAGAATGCTGGGATATGAATCTTCTGATGAATTGCAATCTACCAATCAATCCTCGAAGTTCTGTAATGTTCTTAGGCGGAGGCATATCCATGACGGCCTGTGCTTTGTTAGGATCAATCTGGATCCCCCGTTTGCTCACTATGAAACCTAACAGTTTCCCTGAGGAGACTCCGAATACACACTTCTTCGGATTCATCTTAAGCTTGTACTCCCTGGCTCTTTGCAGCACCTTAGCCAGAATAGAGGGGTGTTCTTCTTTGGTTCTTGACTTCACCAGAATGTCATCCACGTAAGCTTCCATATAGATATGCATCATGTCATGGAAGATGGCCATCATTGCCCTTTGATAGGTGGCGCCCGCGTTCTTCAGACCGAACGGCATAACCACATAACAGTATGTGCCCCAGGGCGTGGTGAAGGAGGTTTTCTCTTGATCTTCTGGAGCGAGACGGATTTGATTGTAGCCCGAATAACCATCCATAAATGATAGAGCTTCATACCCGGCGGTGTTGTCTACTAGGACATCAATGTGAGGCAGCGGGAAATCATCCTTGGGACATGCTTTATTGAGATCCCTGAAATCGATGCAAATACGCACCTTTCCATCCTTCTTGATGATGGGGGCTATGTTTGCCACCCACTGAGGATATAGGACAACTCTAATGAACCTGGCCTTATATAACTTGTCAACTTCTTCCTTGATACTTAAGGCCGTGTGGGGGTGAAATCTTCTTGACCGTTGTTTGACAGGTGTTGCCCCTGGTTTAAGCACGAGTCGATGTTCCACTAAAGAGGGGTCAAGACCTGGCATGTCCTCATAAGACCAGACGAAGGAATCGCTATACTCCCTTAGAACTTTGATCAAATCTTCTTCTACTTGTGGAGGGAGATTAGCAGCAATAATGATGGGCCTGGGGTCTTCTGCGGTTCCCAGATTGATTTCCTTCGTAGGTTTGTCCACTGCCGTCGACGGCTCGTCGAATCTCTTCAGTCCTTGTGCATACAGATCGGCAGTGTCATCTACATCGCTGTCCTCATTAATCGGATCTTTTTCACCTAGGATTTCATAGACGCCGAGTCCGTCATTGCCCCACGCCCCTTCTATTTCTTCTCCATCCTCAATCGTAATTGCCGTAGTAACAAATTTCGGACATTTTAAAAGGGCATGATAGCGCTGAGCTAGGTCTTGTAAGAACCTATCAGGAACAGATTTGGGAGGACGCGCAAGCGGGTGCGGCTCAGAGGAGGAAGGGTTGGATGACCTAGAACAAGACCCTACTTCTTTAGACCTAACTAATTCTACTTCCCTAGACTCGATAGACCCAAATCCTAACTTAGGAGAAAAGAGACCTAGTGGAAGGGAAGGAGCAGGGGACTCGTGCCCCTGGGATGAGGATGGAGACAGGGTAGCATAATCTTCCACTGAAATCTCCATTTTGAATTTGACGTTTTGTTTTGGAGATCAGCAGAGACTATACATCAAGATGGAGGAGGCGGGAGCTGCATAGGGAATAGCTCAGGGAAGATGCAGTCAAAGAAGGGATCGGAAGATGAGAACCACATCTCGTGGAGTTGGGCGTTGAGAGGAGGAGGAGCGAATAGAGTGGAAAGATCAATGGGCAGGCAGTGCCTGCAAGCGCAAGGAACAAATAGAATCCCGGGCGGATCAATGAAGGATGGATTTACCATGATAGGAGGAAGACGGGGTAAGAACTCCCATTACTGGAGGAGAGATTGAAAGTGGGAGGGAGACCAAGGAAAGACAATTGGCGAGCTCCCCTCCTCCCGTGGATCATCGTCTGGCCGCTTCTTCGGTCTCCATTGCATGAGCCGAACCTCTTGCATCTTTTGGTAGTCTTCTTCATGAAACAACCCCTGAAGGGCTTGACCATAATCAAGCATATCATGTTCTGGCCTTTTTAGTGCCGGCGGAGGGCTGGCAATCGGACATACTGTATTTCTCTCTAACGGAGCTGGCTGCGGAGCTAATGTGCCGGGCTGAAGAGGCCCTCGGACAAAGTGCTGACGGTAGTCCCAGGTGAGTGGCCCAGAATCACCCATCATAGATAATTCGGTTTCTTTTTAGCCAAGACCTCTCCTGCCCATCTTTCTTCCCTTGGGTATGGGCTTGGTCGTTCCTTGTAATTGTGCACCGAGGCCTCTCCCCGGTTGGTAGCCCAGTTTCAGTATAATGTTCCAGCCTTTTGAGTCTCGGATCTGGGGCTTCACCTTGATGTTAACTGGAGCAGTGATGGGCCTAGGAGGTGTATAAGCCCAAGGGAAGTTTAAGTCCAGCGCTGATACGATGGGTCGGCTGCTTGGCCAAAGTGTAGGAAGAATCTGTCCTGAAATGGCCTTAACCGATTGCACTGTAGATAGGCTTTTGACCTTGACGACCCTCCCTTGGAAAGGGAATTTGACGCACTGATGTGCGGTGGAGGGCACGGCACCGAGCGTATCCAGCCATGGATGACCTAAGATAGCCTTGAACATAGGGTCAATGTCTAGTACATAGAATTCTACGGCCATTGTAAGGGGTCCGAGCTCTGCTTGGATAGTGACCACCCCGTGACATGCTCGCCTTGAGTTGTCATATGCTGCTATAGTGGTAGGGGTAGGTCGTAATAACTCTTCAGATATGCTGCAAGCTCGGAGGGTACTGAGTGGGCACACATTGATTGAAGCCCCTGTGTCAACCAGTGCTGCTTCAATGCTGACTTTGTTCAGAGTAATTGTAATGCAGAGCGGCATCTGCCGTGCTTCCGGAGGTGCTAGCTCGGTTTCTGAAAATGTAATCGCTGGCCCCTTTGAGATAGTAGCCAGTGCGGTCAGTAAACTATCGACTGCCATGTCTTCGCTGACCATTACCTTCTGTAAGAAATCTCTCAGTGCATCCTGATGAAGGGTAGACCTTTTGATCAGCTCCAGCACAGATATTTTAGCGGGCACTCGATCCAGATGATGTAGCAAGTCATATTGAGTACCCGGCAAAGGTTCAATTTCTTCTTGCTCGGCTGTTGGCTGAGAGGACTGGGGATTGGAATTAGTAGGGTAGCTCCGATGGAACATCTTCCCGCTCCTTAAGGCGCAACTTGTAGCGGCCGCGGCATCGGTGGATAGTATGATGGGCCCTGCGGGGTGAATAAGCGGAGTAGGCTATGTAGGGGAGATGATTTGGTGGGGTGTGAGGTTAGTGGGGGTAATAGGCGGTGGTGAGCGGATGATGGATGAAGGACTGGTGAATGGCGGGATGGTGATGAGTGTTTGTGCGGGTGGAGGGGGCGTAAAGATAGGTGAAGGGTTGAGTGGTGGCGTGATGATGGTAGCGGGGGCAAGTGGCGGAGGGTATGACGGAGTGGGGGGTGGTAGTGAATTTGTTGGAGCGGGTGTAAATGGGAGGACAAGTGGAGAGGGTATTGGGTGTGAGGGAAGGACGAAGGAGGGGGTAAGGGGATTGCGGTGGTCGTGGTGGAGAGCCATGACTTGCGGTGTGGCGCCATCGTCACCAAAAGACCACTCGGCACTAGGGGCCGGGGTTTGAACTACGTTCACTTGAGCTGGGGCCGGTGGCTGGGGTTGCTGTGGAGCAGGCGGATGATTTGGCATCGGATTTTGATGGATTCCCAGATCCTGAGCCTGTTGTAGTTGCTGTTGCGGTGGTAGCTGCTGTGGCTGCGGTGCTTGTTGCTGCGGCACTTGCTGCCTTGGCGGTTGCCTTCTTTTCTCTTTGATTTTAACAATGGCCCGATGCATCTCGGCCCAATCGATTCTCTGCCCTTCATGGAGATCGTATACCAGATCCCGGAACTGATAACATCCTTCGATAGTGTGGCCTAGCTGCCTATGGAACATGCAATATTTCGTTTGATCAACGGCTGGGTTCCAGTTAGGGCGTTCCGGAGGAAGTTGAATTGCATTCACCGACATAAGAGCCGAGAAGATATCCGTGAGGGTCTCTGGCAGTGGAGGATATTGTGCCCTCTTGGAGCCGGGCGCTTGTTGTTCGGATTGTTGTTATAGCCGTTGGGTGGGGGGACATTATGGTATTGTGGAGGTGGTGGTTGTTGTTGTGGAGCGATGAAGGCGTTTTGTGGAACGGTGAAGGCAGGCGGAGGGTTTTGTGGAGCGGCTTGAAAGTTCTGTGAAGCGGGATTTTGTGGAGTGCGGGGGTTTTGGGGGAAGCGGAATGGTGCGGCTTGGAATGGAAAGGCAATGGCTTGTACCTGTTCGTTTGTCTGGACCCCCTCAGTAACCGGCCCTTGTGGTTTCTTGTGATACTTGGGCTTTTGGTTTTCAAATAAGGCGTGTATGGGAGAATCCTTGAACTGGGTTTGTATGAAGCGCGCCCGACTGTAGAGTTGATGCATGTTAGCTATATCATTCATTGCCAGGATGTTCCTGAAGGTCGGGGTGGCATTTGAAAGGAGCAGCTTGACCTTCTCTTCCTCCAGAATGTGGCCAGGCACTCTAGCAGCCATCTGTCTCCACATGTCTGCATAAGTGGCGAACTCCTCATCTGGCTTCATCTTCTCGGCTACTAGATCTGTAAATGAGTATTCCGGGCCGACCCTGTCTTGGAACCGCTGGATAAATTTGTCCTTTACTACCTTGAAACTTTCAGCCTCCTCTAATGGCAAAGAGTAGAACCACTCCAGAGCAACACCATCCAAAGATCGGCAGAATAAGTACGCCATAAGGCGATCATCATATTGGAACTGCGCCGACTCATATAGAAAATCCCTCACATGAATGAAGGGATTGCCATTCCCGTCGTACTTGCGATAGCTGGGGAGCTCTGATTGCGGAGGGAACCGAATGTTCTGAAAGCTCGGGACAGGAACATCTGCCAAAGACTGTGGGCCAACCCACTTCTGGAGGAAATCGAGTTGTTGCTGCATGGTGGCCCATTTATCAAGCAAGTCCTGCTCTCAGGAGGGAGCAGGGGTAGTGAAGGACGCTGATTGAATTTGAGGAGCAGATGGAATGATTGTGGCAGAAGGTGGAAGCCCATAGGCAGGAGGGGAGGGATAAATAGTAGAGATGGGGGGCCCATAAGAAGGATATTGGGCCTGAGACTGGCCCGGATTAGAATAAGCTTGGGCCACCCCATGCTGAGGGCGCAAGAAATCTGAAGGGCCCATGAGAACTTGCAGAGATACTGGGCCCGATGTATGATGATCCACTTGAGCAAAGGAAGGGACTGGTGACTTCCCTTTATCAAAAGATTGATAGGCTGAGTTGGAAGATTGGCCCGTCTCCATGCCTGTGAAAGTGATGGTCCGGGGTTGGACCGGGGTGAGATCAATCGGAGTGGGCTGGACAGAGGGCCCACTAATTCTAGATGGATCGATTGGAGGGTTGGATTTAGGAGGAGCTGCGTTGGACCCTTACATGGCCTGATAAAGAACTTGAAGTTGGGTCGGATCCAATTGGGCCATCATCTGAAGAATGGAGCCCACGGAAGGAGTGGAGAGAGAAGGGGTAGCTTGACCACCTTCTATAGAAGTGGAGGATGGAAGAGGGGTGGTCCCCTCTCCAGAAGAAAAGGTGATAACCCTAGGAGGGTTTTCAAGGAGCCCTTGAGGAAGAGAGTCCTCTTGGGAACGGGGAGGATTGAATGATGCCATGGCGGACTCGAAGAGAGGATTGGAATAGAACGTGAAGAAGGAATTGACTTGAGGAGATGGTTCGGACGGACGAAAATAACTCCATAGGCAACGGACAACCTTGACGATGCAAACAATCAACACAAACAATCACACAATGAGTAACCAAACTCGGATGTTTTAACAAAGATGTAAGTGATGAAGACACCCCAAGTCAACCAAGTTATTTAAGATGATGCAGCAAGATTCTTGTGATTTCTCCTTCGGAACTTTAGTGAATTGATTGAAATGTGCTCTCAACAATGGGTTCCTAACAGGAGATGGGTATGGGACTTGGCTTGACTCTAAGTGTGATCACTCCTTCACTTATGCAACCCTAGACACGGGGTGGGAAAGGTACAACCAGCCTGGGGTCCGTGTGAGAATCCACGGCTCGCGGGGAGTTATAGAGGTCCCTCGTGTGATTTCCTAGTCGGCCCCAAGGAATATGGAGACGAGAGGTCCTCACAACAAGGTAGGAAAATGCAATCTAAAATATGAATGTATGAATGCCCCTATGTGCACCGGAGTGCATGCAAAGTCTAGCCTATGATCTAACAAACAATAACGCATGCAATGATATGGAGATATGAAACAAAGCAAGGAGGAAGTCAAGTATCACCTAAGCAAAGAATCACAGTAGAAACTGCGGAAATAAATGCACCTCGGATGCGCACCTGTTTGGAGTATAACGGTCGAGGAACCCTGCATCAGAATAAAATAACGGTCGAAGACCGGACCGCCAGAAGTAATATAACGCGGGGAGGTAGGACCATCAAATGAGCCAGAGAGCCAAAATCAACCAGAAGTAACAGGAAAACACCGTGAAAACTCTCGCAGCAGGACATATATGGCGGTCTAATGACCCTGCGTCAGAGGACTCCAACGCAGGGATACAGGGCCATCAGAACGCTCAGAGAACCAGGATCAACAGAAAATAAGAGGAAAACGGGAGGGGAACAACACAAGAGATGATGGCAGGTTTAACAGGAATCAAAAGCACGATTGGCACAAGTTGTCCCACCGTGATCGCCAAAAAATTATATGTTGATTTTATTTTGCTTCTCTATCTTCTTTTTCTTGGGGTCTTAATGATGATATGTAGCAAGATGACAAGCAAATAATCAAAGATCTGCACTCAACCTATGAACATGTGATCATGAACCTAGGCAACCAAAGCAAGCTGTAGCATGGGCATGCTATCTCAACCAAACTAAGCTAATGAATAAAGGAAAAACACACGCCGGGGCGTGGAGCAAGGAGTAAATAGAAACACACCGCAAGGGGTGGAACAAGCAAGGAAATAAAAACGTGAGATGCGAAAGAGAAAGCTAAGGCCCAATACTTAAGAAAGATGTGATCGCCACTAAAGTAAAAACAAGCCAAAGACCTGAAAATACCTTAGAAATAGGTGGATGAAGCACCCGCCCACGGGAGAGGAAAGATCAAAGAAACCTGTAGGTCAGCTGAAAGTAACGGCCAGAACCCTATGCGTCACTTGGAAGTGACGGTCGCTCGATAGACCGCTGGAAGAATATGACGCGCTTGCACAAGACCGTCAAATAACCTGTAGTAGCAAAGCGTGAATCCTTTTAACTCCAACTCTTCCAGCCGGCCAGAAGACTTGGGCCTCGTGCTGGTGGACCTGTAAACCTGCCAAAGACGTAGAGAACAAGAACAAACAACCCAAATTAGCCCTTTAGACAATATAGCATCAATTCTTCAATAAACACAATACCATCAAAAGGAAAGTGAAATACCGGGAGGTTTTGGTTTTTTAACCCCTCTGGGCGTTTTAAAAGATTGGGAGGAAGTTTAGATGATGAAAACTAGTGGAAAACATGGAGAAAGGAGAGAAATAATGCTTATGATGAAAGGGAGATGGAAAAGGAATTCAATATGCAAGATATGAACTTTGGAACCAAGAGGAACAAATACTCCCTTCTCCAGGCAGCAAACGAACGTGGGAAGCACTTCTCCTTGATCAATCGTGGCTCTAAAATGTGGCAGCACTTCGTCGCAAACTCTAGAATTTCCTCCTTTGGATCATGAAGTTAAAGGTTTTATTTATAGACCCTCAAACCCTCAGGTCGAGCAGAGGAAAATCCAGCAAGATAAAGGGATAACTCTTAGCAAATCCTTGAAGATAATATCACCAAGAGTCCATAGAATCAAACAGAAGGTCCTGAGGATCAGATTTGGAAGAGATATCGTCAATCCAAGTTCTTATCTCGACCACGGAGTAGCAGAGAAAAGGCATGAACTGCCAGGACTCTCTGAAGGAAGTAACGGCTGCACGACAGACCGCCACAGTGAAATAACGCATCAAGGAATATTCGTTACTTTCAACCTTATCCCAAAGAGATAAGATCAACAGGAAGAAAATCAAAACAATAGGACTCTGTAAAGAAAGCAATGGCCAAGTCATAGGGCGTCAGAATGAAACAACGGCTGCACGACAGACCGTTATATTCAACATATAGGCCAAAGGATAAGCTTTGGAACAAGACCTCAAGCTTCAGGACTCTTCAAGGGGTGACGGCCCAGGACCCATCCGTTAGAAGGATGAAACGCGCCTGGAACAGACCGTTACTACCAAATGGAATGAAGGTTTTGCTAAGCTTTAGTCAAAATGAAATGCCACAAAGAGCCACATCCGATCAAGGAGTCAAGACCCAAGAAATGATCTTCAACTAAACAAAGAGACTCGATGAAGGGTGAACAACTCGGAGCATCATATATAATGAATAAAGAGATGACCCGACTTATTGGCCATAAAACGGGTGTCAACAGCGAGGCTACCCCGAGAGATGGTTTTTAGACTGGTTTCCGTTGAGCCCCACGTCTTGCAGCCAGAGTCTGGCTGAGGGGAAAACCAGTCAGAGGGCCAGACCAGGGATGCGCGGTCTGTGTGTGCACACGTGGTTGGGGGCGGTTGGACCTGCACTGACAAGCGTGACCCCAGCTAGTCACTTGTTCTGTGGTTACTAGTACGGTGTCCCCATTCCACCAGGGGTCGAGGGGGACACCCGAGGCACGGTTTAAGTCGTTAGTGGACGCATCCGGCCTTGCTTCTAGTGGGTTGGTACTCCTGTCTTTGTCTGGTTGTGACTCTTGGGTTTCCTTTGGCTTTTGACGAGTTGTCTTGATTTTCATGCCGTGTGTTCGGTACTAGCCGTAGTAGTAGCTTGTAGTTACTTTCAACGTAGTTTCTCGGTTTGTGAGGTGGGGACCGGATGATCCCTACTGAGCCATGTGTTTTGAGGCTCATTCCCTGCGTGTTTTCACCGTGTTTCAGGTGAGACGAGACTTCAGGGGAGCACTTCAGAAGCTTCACATGGTTCAGGTGCCCAGGGTTAGTTGCCAGTTGCCAGTTCCGGGGTATGCCCCGCGTAGTTGTACTTTTCTCTTTGGACTGTACTAGTTGTGGACGACTGTCTTTTTAGACTGTTGTTATTTTTTGTGGACCATGTAATTTAATTAATGTTAATTATTGCTTCCTGCTTAATTCATTTAATCTGCGTAGCTTTGCAATTATTTTAGATCCTTGTGTATCTCCACACCATCCTTTCAACCCTTCCGAGTCTTCGGGCTTGTGGGTGGTGGTTCGAGATCCAGGTTATCGGGCCTTCCCGGTGTTCGGATCTCGGGTCGTTACAGGTATCACTACAATGCTCTTGCTCGGAAGTTGGAGGCCAGCCAGGCCTTTCAGGCGGAGCTCTCAGCTAACGGCAAGGTGCACGAGGAACGCCTGAAGGGGTCTAAGGCAGCCAACGTCGGGCTCCATGAATAGCTACATCAGCAGGGGTTGGCCCTTACCGGGATGGAGCGAGGCTGCGATTTCTTTCGCGTTCGGGCAGAAACGGCCGAAGCCCGTGCAGTCAAGTTGGGAGCGCATGTCCAGGACTTGGCGTCCCATGCTAAGGAGGTTGAGGTGGAGCTTTCTGGGTTGCGCTCGTCGATGTCCACTACTGGCGAGGAGGCGGTGAAGAGCTTTTGCTCCTCTTCTGCTTATGGGGACGAGCTGATCGCGGTTGCTTTGGAGTTCTACGGGTCGGAACGCGATCGTGGATTTCAGGAGGGTTGGAGTGCCGCTGTTAAAGCCATAGTGGAGAGCCTTGACATTGTGTTCCCTACTCTTCTCCCTCCCTCGACACCCTATGGCCCGGAAAAGGGCGACGGCGAAGGGGAGCCTGGCGACGAGGAGGCTGGAGCTGAAGAGTCAGTGCCGGGCCTGAGCGCGGATGGGCGGGCACCCGTTGCTACCTCGACCGTGGGGGACCATGTGATGGACTTGGTCGACGATCTGTCTCCCTCTGGAACTATCTCCGCACGTGAGCCTGAAGAACCTAGGGCACGTGATGATGTACTCGAGGCGGACCCTTGAGAGGGTGCACCCTACTTTCTTTAAATTTCTTTTGTCATTTCCAAGGCGGTAGACTTTCCTTGGTAATCTTCCTATCTTGGAATAGAAGCCTTTCCTTTATTTTGCAAATCTTGAGATTTCTCCCATGTATTTTCCTACCTTCTAAACAACTGTGAAATCCCATGGAGATATGAATCGGCGCCCTTGAGAGAGACTCTGAAAGGGCGCAACTTTCGGGATCCGTCGCTTTAGTTTCTGTGGATTTACTTGAGACGGTGAGATTTTGGGGACTTCGCTTCTCCTTATAAATAGCGGCTTCCGTGGTGAGCTTTTTGCCATCTCTAGCCTGGTGAGTTTTGAGGAGAGAGTCCTTCTGCGGGATGTCATCAGGGGAGTCTGGTACTTCATCCGACGATGAACCTCAGCAAACCCATCGTCAACCCTTGATCCTTCGGAGGGAGCCTCCCCTAACACCGTGGCGGCCGTGGCCGGAGCCAGGAGCGCATGGCCCTATCTCTGAGGACTACAGGCGCGGATATTTGGATGGCTGGCGGGAGGCTTTGGATAAAGTCAACCGCTTGTACGCCGGCCGGGGGGTTCTGCTTCTTGAGCCGGACAGGTTCCGTCCTTAAGGGGACGGGGAATCTCCCTGTATTTACCTTTCCTGCTGGTGGACGAGGCTCCTTTCTCGCTCATCTTATTTTCATGGTGCATGACTGCTCCTTTCCTGTTCTTTGAATTGTATATGCGTGATGAGATATTTCCCGTTGCTGGAGCATCTTCCTTTCGACGAGAAGGGACGTATGAGGGCGCGGAAGCTGTTTTCCCATCTTCCACTCTGTGGGTACGCGACGAGGTATCCTTCCAAGCCACGGGGAGCGCTTTCCTGTTTGAAGATAACGGTAGGTAGAGCAGTAGGGCTTGCTCGCCAATTTGCAGGCATGGCTAGCGTGTTGCATCGGTCTCCGTAATGCGTGGGCCTTGTTGCTCCACTGCGCCCCGTCAACCAGGGGTGGTCGGGTCGATCGACCTAGCTTTCTTGGTGCATGTCCCTCTGCCAGTGGCATCCTTGTTGGTCCACTTCCAAGAAATAAAAGGGATGCTAGGTGTGGACTTCTCATGAGCGGGTCGAGGGATGTAGGGTTTAGCCCTCTTCTCTGGCATAGGTGGCTCCCTCTGTTGGTCCGCTTCATCAAAACAAGCAACCGAGGAGCAGCCGTTTGTTCGTGGGAAAAAGAGGTGATAGGTGTCCGCTCAACTGCTGGCGGATGATCAAACGACGGCGGTGCTCGAGAGATAAGAGACTGAGGTCGCATGCAGCGACCGTTGGGTGCATTTTATCTTTTCACACGCTTGTAAATTTGTCACGTGAGGGTGACTCGCCAATCTTTGGCAGCTTGTATCTTGACTAAAGGAATAAAAAAATTCTTTGAATTGAGTCGATAATCATTATGTACCTTTCATTGGGAAGCTTCTGCATGTCTCTGGGTGACTTTTCCATGTGCATGCTCCGTAATATCTGCGTTCTCCATTTGTTTGCTGCCATCATTTTAAGGGGAGTGGTGCTCGCCTCTAGGGAACCCTTAGGTTACCCTCTTGTTTTAAAGGAGAGCGGTGCTCACCTCTAGGGAACCCTTAGGTCACCTTTCTATTTTCAAGGGAAGCCGTGCTCGCCTCTAAGGAACCCTTAAGTTACCTTCTCATTTTCAAGGGGAGCCGGGGGCTCGCCTCTAGGGAACCCTTAGGTTACCTTCTCATTTTTAAGGGGAGCCGTGCTCGCCTCTGGGGAACCCTTGGGTTACCTTCTCGTTTTCAAGGGGAGCAGTGCTTGCCTCTATGGAACCCGTGGGTTACCTTCTCGTTTTCAAGTGGAGCCGGGGGCTCGCCTCTAGGGAACCCGTGGGTCACCTTCTCATTTTCAAGGGGAGCCGGGGGCTCGCCTCTAGGGAACCCGTAGGTTACCTTCTCGTTTTCAAGGGGAGCGATGCTCGCCTCTAGGGAACCCGTGGGTTACCTTCTCGTTTTCAAGGGGAGCTGGGGGCTCGCCTCTAGGGAACCCGTAGGTTACCTTCTCGTTTTCAAGGGGAGCGGTGCTCGCCTCTAGGGAACCCGTGGGTTACCTTCTCGTTTTCAAGGGGAGCCGGGGGCTCGCCTATAGGGAACCCGTAGGTTACCTTCTCGTTTTCAAGGGGAGCGCTGCTCGCCTCTAGGGAACCTGTGAGTTACCTTCTCGTTTTAAAGGGGAGTCGGGGGCTCGGCTCTAGGGAACCCGTGGGTCACCTTCTCGTTTTCAAGGGGAGCCGGGGGCTCGCCTCTAGGGAACCCGTAGGTTACCTTCTTGTTTTCAAGGGGAGCGGTGCTCGCCTCTAGGGAACCCGTGGGTCACCTTCTCATTTTCAAGGGGAGCCGGGGGCTCGCCTCTAGGGAACCCGTAGGTTACCTTCTCGTTTTCAAGGGGAGCGGTGCTCGCCTCTAGGGAACCTGTGGGTTACCTTCTCATTTTCAAGGGGAGCCGGGGGCTCGCGTCTAGGGAACCCATGGGTCACCTTCTCATTTTCAAGGGGAGTCGGGGGCTCGCCTCTAGGGAACCCGTAGGTTACCTTCTCCTTTTCAAGGGGAGCCAGGGGCTCGCCTCTAGGGAACCCGTAGGTTACCTTCTCGTTTTCAAGAGGAACGGTGCTCACCTCTAGGGAACCCGTGGGTTATCTTCATGGAGTATGGCTGGTGATGATTTACTGCAAGAATTTCTTGAGATTTATAGAGTTCCATGTCCTGGGTACCTCCCCCCCAGCGTCGCCAGCTTGTACGCTCCTTTATCAAGTACTTCGGTTACTTTGTATGGGCCTTCTCAGTTTGGTGCGAGCTTTCTGGTGGCTCCCCTTGGGTCGGCCACACTTGCTCGCCGTAGTACCAAATCTCCAGGGAAGAAGTGTCGTTCTTTGACTCGGGCGTTGTAGTATTGGGCCAGCTTCTGTTGGTATGCTGCGAGCCTTACTTGCGCCCTTGCCATGTCCTCTTCGAGCAGGTCTAAGTTTTCCCTCATCGCCTAGTTGTTCCTGGCCTCGTCGAAATGTCCCACTCATAACGAGGGGTGTGCTATTTCCGCCGGTACTACTGCTTCTGCACCGTACGCCAGGTGAAACGGCATTTCTCCGGTGGCGGCCCTGGCGGTGGTACTGTGGGCCCATAGGATGTTTGGAATTGAGTCAACCCACGAGTCACCTGCTTAATCCAGTCGAGTTTTGATGCCGTGGAGGAGCGTCCTACTGGTGTTTTCCACCAGCCCGTTGGCCTGGGGATGTCCCACTGACGTGTAGTGGTTCCAAATCCCCAGCTCCGAGCATTTCTCCTGGAAGATAGTGCTTGCGAACTGCCTGCCGTTGTCAGTTGTGAGAACTCGCGGGATCCTGAATAGACAGATGATACTTCGTAGCACGAACTTCCATGTTGCTTCGCTCGTAATCTTCCCCAATGGTTCATCTTCAACCCATTTGGTCAAATAGTCAATGGCGACTATGAAAACTTTCTTCCTCCCTTGTGCCTCGGGAAAGGGACCTAGTATGTCCACCCCCCACTGAGCAAATGGGCGAGGCTCCATCAAGGTGTGAAGCTGCATAGCCGACTGATGGTGCAAGTGAGAGAACTTCTGTCATTGAGGACACCTCCGGACATACTCGAGGTAGTCTTACTGTAAGGTGGGCCACCAGTATCCTTGCCGAATCAGTGTTCATGCGAGTGCTCGCCCCCCTACATGGCTTCCGCAGAGCCCTTCATGAACTTCTTGGATGGCCTGGCCGGCTTCCATGGGGAACAAGCACTTCAGTAGAGGAGCCGAGAGGGACCGGCGGTATAACCGACCGTTCACCATTGTGAAATGAGCTGCTCGTGCCCGCGTACGTCAGGCTTCAGCGCTGTCGTTTGGGAGTTGTTGCCGTAGGAGAAAATCCAGCAGGGGATCCATCCAGGAGGGTTTGTAGTCGATAGCGTTTACCTGAGACGCTGGCTCCTCTATGCTCGACGCCAGTAATTCTTCCACTAGGATCGACCTTGAGATGGAGAGCGTAGTGGCAGACGCCAGACGAGACATGGCATCTGCTCGGACATTCTCCTCTCGCGGGATGTGAACCACCTCGAAGTGGGAGAATTCTTTCGCCGCAGCTTTTGCCTTCTCTAGGTATTTGATCATGGAGGGCTCGCGTGCTTCGAATTCTCCTATGACCTGGTTGGCAATGAGCATGGAGTCGCTGTATGCTCGCACGCAGGACGCCCCCAAGTGTTTCGCCATGCGCAGCCCAGAGAGGAGTGCCTCATACTCGGCCACATTGTTCGTGGTCGGGAAATTGAAGCGCAAGGCGTACTGGAGCTCTATTCCCTCAGGTGAAAGTAGGACTAACCCAGCTCCGCTGCCCGCCACGTAGGAAGATCCGTCGACGTACAGTTCCTACATAGGTCCTGAAGACTGCTCGAGCGAGTCTTTGGTGGGTATGGTGGATTCGACGATGAAATCAGCGAGGGCCTGAGCCTTGATCGCGGTCCTCGGGCGGAACTTGACGTCGAACTCTCCCAGCTCGATGGCCCATTTGACCAGCCTTTCAGAGGCGTCCGAGTTCTGGTGGATTTGCCGGAGCAGCTGGTCGGTGAGGATAGCAATTGAGTGAGCCAAGAAGTATGGACGCAGCTTGCGAGCGGCCGTAATGAGGGCTAGGGCAAACTTTTCAGTTCGTGTGTACCAGAATTTTGGTCCTTGCAATGCTCGACTAATGTAGTGGACGGGCTTCATGACGCCCGCCTCTTCTCGCGTGAGTATGGTGCTTATTGTGCTTGGCATGATAGACAGGTACAGGAGTATCTGTTCTCCCTTTTGTGGTTTGGCGAGGACAGGATGGGTCGCCAGGTAGCGTTTTAGTTCTGTAAATGCCTGCTCGCATTCTTGATCCCAGTCGATCTGGCCTTTCTTCTTCGGTGCTTGATTGGCCTGCTTGATCAGCCGGAAGAAAGGGAGACACAGCTCGACGGCTCTGGACAGGAACCGAGCAAGGGCGGTGACGCGTCCAGTGAGGCACTGTACATCCCTCACTCGTACTGGCCGCTTCATCTCTAGTACTGCTCGTATCTGGTCAGGATTAGCTTTGATCCCTCGGTGGGTGACGAGGAAGCCGAGGAACTTCCCTGACCGCACTCCGAATGCACATTTGGCCGGGTTGAGTTTCATGTTGTACCTTCTTAGCATGGCGAAGGTTTCTGCCAGGTCTTCCAAGTGCTCGGAGGCCTGGCGACATTTCACAAGCATGTCATCGATGTAGACCTCCATGTTGCATCCGATCTGCGAGTCGAACATGTGGTTGACGAGGCACTGGTAAGTTACTCCTGTGTTCTTCAATCCGAACGGCATACGCATGTAGCAGTACAGGCCGTGGTCGGTGATGAACGCTATTTTGTCCTGGTCAGGCTTGTGCATGCTGATTTGATGATACCCGGAATAAGTATCCAGGAAGCTCAGCATTTCATGCCCAGCCATAGCATCGACCAATCGGTCAATCCGTGGCATGGGAAAGCTATCCTTAGGTGTAGCTTTGTTGTGGTCGGTGCAGTCCACGCACATCCACCATTTTCCGTTACTGTTAGGGACCAAGACCACGTTGGCCACCCAGTCCGGATACCGTGTGGGTCTGAGTAGCCCGGAACGTAGCTTTTCACTTACCTGTTCCCTGATGACGGCTTGTCACCCGGGGTTGCAATGCCTTCAGCGCTGCTGGACTGGGCGGTAGGTGCGGTCCAACCTAAGTTGATGAGTAATGACCTCCGGGGGGATCCCGGGAAGCTCATCTTCAGACCATGCGAACACATCTTGATGCAATGCGAGGAAGCTCGCATAGGCCTGCTTGTCCTGCTCAGATAGAGTAGTGCCGATCCTCAGCATTTTGTTTGGATCATCTCCCACCTGTATGAGGTACAAGTCTTCGGCCGGTGCGCTCATGCTCGGACCTAGATCTTCGGTTCTTGCTTTCTTCTCGGGCGGTACTGCTTCGGGACGTCGATCGTGGGTTAAGATGACGTAGCATCTTCTGGACTCCCTCTGATCTCCTTGGACCTCCCCTACCCCTCGAGGGGTGGGGAATTTGACCTTCTGATGGTAGGAGGAGGGGACGTCACGAAGCGTGCTGAGAATCCCTCGCCAGATGATAGAGTTATACCCGGTCATCGTGCGAACAACAGTGAAATCAGTGAGGAAGGTTACCTCTTTTGGCGCGGTCCCGAACGTGATCGGGAGTGAGATGCATCCTTCTGGACGGACAGTGGTGCCAGAGAACCCGTACAGTGGTGTCTGTAGGGGCGTGAGCCGAGATACGTCGACACCCATGAGCACAAGACAGTCGTACGCGATAACATCCGGTCTGCTTCCATTATCTACTAATATACGACGCACGGTACACTGGTTTATGGTGGCTGAAATCACGAGTGCGTCAGAATGGGGAGTAGTTACACCATCTAGGTCATCCTCTGAGAAGACAATGAGATCTCTCAGATGGCCTGGGGTGGCGGCTTCTGTTTGAGTGCCCTCGCTTCGTTCCATGACGTGGACGGCTGATGGGTACCACCGTCGCCTGCTCGCACTATCTTCCCCGGTGGCCCGCCCCCCGGAGATCATCATGATCTCCTTCCCGTTGGGCCGATTGTCGATGGGTGGAGGCGTCCGTTGTCATTTTTTGGCGGCTTTTGCTAGGAATTTGTCGAGGAGTCCTCTGCGGACGAGGTCCTCGATGGCATCCTTCAAGTTAATGCACTCGACAGTGTCGTGTCCGTGGTCGCGATGGTAGTGACAGAATTTCTTCTTGCTCCACGAACTCGGATCTGACTTCATCCGGGGAGGCCATTTGAAGAATGGTTCCTCGCGGATCTCCATCAAGATCTGGTCAGGTGGAGCCGTCTGGGGGGTATAGTTGCGGTAGCTACCCATTTCTTTCTCAGGGCGATCGCGACGGTCTCTGTCGCATCGCTCCCTCTTGCTCCGCTCCTCTTGCGATGAGTCAGCGGATCTTTTTCGGTCGGACCGATCGGTTCCGACCTCACGGCCCATGGCCGCGGTGTTCTCCTCGCAGCGTGCGTGCTTCTGTGATAGGGCGAGGAGATCGGGAAGAGTCGTTGGGGCCTCTACTCCGAGCGCCCGTCAGAGGATGTGGTCCCGCATCCCTTGGGTGAGTGCCGTGGTTACGATGCCGACGTCAAGGTACGAGATGCGGAGTGCCTCCGTGCGGAAGTGAGAGACGAAGTTCCACAGCGTTTCTTCTTTTCCCTGCCTGAGGGCAAGCAGGGTCACTGCTGACTTGGCCTCCTTTCGGTAGCCAACGAAGTTCTCCTTAAATAGCTTCTTGAGCTGCTGAAAGGAGGAGATGGTCCTGGCCGGTAGAGACTCGAACCAGGCCCAGGCATTCTCCCGAAGAGTCGTGACGAATGCCAGGCACTTCATAGTATCTGAAGCCCCATGGAACACCAGGTGAGACTCGAAGATATGCATGTGGTCGGCCGGGTCGGTGGTGCCGTCGTAGGAGGTAAACGACGGTAGCTGGAGCTTTGGCAGGATGGGGGCTTCCATGATCTCCCTAGAGAAGGGAGCGTGGAAGTCCAGGGCGTCGTCGATCAGGCCACGATTCTTAGAGGCCAAGGGGACGTCATCTAGATATTCTATCTCGTCGAAGCGCTGGAGCCGGCGATCCATCTCTGGGTTGGAGTGCAGGGGGCTGCGCACTCTTGGCGTGGGCTGGCTGTGCGACCGTCGGGTCCTTGTGACCGAGGCATGGGAGGCCTCTTGCATTTGGCGAGGGTTCTCCCTAGTTTGGCCCCTCTCATCCTCCCATCGTTCGGGTAGGGCACGTTGGGACTCCATTCGTTGGCTCTGAAGTTCCTTACAGAATTATGTCAGGGCTCAGATCTGTTGGCGGATTTCGTCTAGGTCACCTAGGGTGACCTCGCGTCGGGGATGAGTGGAAGAAGCTTCCAGTGACCCCCGGTGGGAGTTGGGTCCCTGGTGGGAACCGCACCCCCGGTTGCTACCGTTAAGGAGGCTTCCACGGGGTGCCATAGCCTTTTGCTCGAGGTTCCCACAGACGGCGCCAACAAGTGTAGAGGTAGGAAAATGGTTCCTATGCCACGTACCACCTACTCCATTTATTTGTTGGGGAAGTCGCCTTGCACCCGTGGAGGCTTGTAATCACCAAAAGCCAGAAAAGGCGTCAGAAGGAGTCCCGGGTGTTACCCCAGGGGACAACCCTCCGGTGCTTAAGTCAGCAACGGATTAATGAGGAATAGAGAAGAGCGAGGGAGAACGAGAGAGAAGGAAATCGTAGTCGAGAGCTATGGCCTAGTAGATCCTCAGAACGAGTGCTCGCCGCTCCCAGTGTTCACTCGGTGAGTGCTCGCTGGGTGGTAAGGTTGCCGGAGGAGAGCTTCTGATGGGGACATCAACGTCAGCCCGCTCACTTTGTGTTTGCATCTACGTCCTTTTGTATTTGTATGTACGCCCTTGTGATATATGGGTACACAATAGTAGGTCTTAGTGGGTTTATTTGTAAAAGGCCATTGGGTTTCTTTGCAAATGTGCATGTAGGCCCTGCAGGGGCCCCCTCCCTCCTCCTTATTGGTCCACCTGGACTCCTGGGTCCAAGGTGGCTGGTCCATGGTCCAACCTTGGACTTGGACCTAGAATTAATTAAAGAAGACAAATGCTAATTGCCTTCTTAAAGGGGGGGGGGGGCGAACCTTGTTGTTTAATGGGGTTTAATGTGGTTGTCAAACCACATCTCAACCCTTCATTGATCAACCCTTGATCCAAGGGCTTAGAATAGGTTAGATCCCTTGCATATATATACTTGTATTTTCATATTGAATGAATTAATGAAGAGAAAATAGGCATTTGCCCCCAAGTGAGATTTGCGCCCCTCCCCTCTCTCTCCCTGGTTCCTCCACCCCCTCTCCCCTTTCTAGAGTGTAATCCCTTCCCCCTTGATTCCCTCCAGCATCTGAAGCAACTCCGGTGATCGCCGCCGCCATCGTCTCGCCGCCGACGCGTCGTCGCCAACGGTTTTGGTGTTCTGTCCACCCAGGACAGACCCTTCTTCTCCGAATTCCTGCTGTCACTCCCTTCGTCTTCTGAAGCTCAAAATTTCAGGGTTGGTTCCCCTCTAGAACCCTTATCCCCACAAAAAAAATCACGTCAAAATTCATCCTTTAGCTATTTTTTGATTTTCGTCCAAGTCCAAGTTCCAGATCTGTCCTGGTTCTGTTTACTGTTCATCAGCTCTGAGTTTACCCCATTCGAACCACCTTTTGATTTCTGTTGGGTCGCCCAAATTTACTGGGATCTCTGTCCACATCCCTATACCACCAGGAATTTTCTTAATTTTTGGTTCACCCTCCAAGTATTTTATAAAAACCGTCCAAGTTTCCAAGAACAGTCTGCCCACAGTTTCCCAGATCCGACCCAGGTCTAGTAAAAACATCCCAGAAAATCCATTGCTTATCCAATCAAAAAACCAAAAATCGTCCCGGATTCCTCTCTCAGAGACCTTCAACTTTGCTGAAGAAATTATTTCAAGATTCGGAGGTCTTCTCCCCGGTCAACGTCGATCTTCAGAGAAGTCAGAACCTGCCCCTGCAGTTCTGGCCAGATTCCAGCAAGCTTGTAAAATACATGATCAGAAAAACAGATCTGATTATTTTTTTTGAAGACCCCTACGTCGAATTATTCTGAGTCAGCTTTCCAACGGCGCTAACCTCGTCACATTCCGATGACGGGGCTGATCGCAGCAGCAATTTTCTCCGAGTTACGCGCCTGTAAACAGAACTTTCAGGTTCGTGGCCGAGTTCCCGGCGAGCGTCGTCCGAGGGCCGCCCGGCGTCCGGCGGTCGTTCCAGCAGCTCGCCATCCCAGGGGTACGCTTTCCAGGTGTCTCCACCACAGAGGAGTCATCAGGCCCCACACGACCCCTCCGGTCAATACGTGGGCCCCCACTAGCACGAGTACGCGTGAAGCCGAAGCATTGCCCGAAACCGCCCGTCAACCCGAACTTGGTCCTCCCGGGCCCACTTGTGTCGCCCTTTACCTCCCTGCGTGGAGTGGGCTTAATTGCATTGCTGTAAACATAATGTACTAAGTTCCCGGGAGTACGAGCCTCGGCCGGGTGCCGTCTTCGCCACGCCGAGAGCGTGGAGGTATCGCCTTCACCCTTACACTTGGCATTGGCTTAATTCTTTATATGCTTGTTTATGCCGCTGCTAGAGAGCATGTGTAGGGATACCTAGCTCGCCTTCAATTTATAATATCACTGCTGCGAGAGAGAGCGAAGCCGTCCCGTGACCCGATCCGGGCGCAAAAGAGAGCCGACCACCCTAGCTCATTACCGGTTTCTCAACTGCGCACATCCGACGCTTCCCTCGTTAAGGGACGATCGCGAGCTTGTCGTGTCCGTGGTCCCGTCCCGCATCAATTTGGTATCAGAGCGAGTTTGAGTCTAGGGTGTCAAAAAGAAAAAAAAAAGAGTGTCATTTACATCGAGTCATTAGTCGGTTTAAGTCGAGTCTAGGATCATCATTGTTTTAAAACACAAAAAAGAGTGTCTTTTCACATTGCATCCCTTTACTCGGTATATGAAAAGGTGTTGTCCGAACGTTAGGCCATGCCTATCGGGAAGGCCGCACACTTGTGCGAGTGATCTTCGGATCGGTTATCTCCGCCACGTACCGAGTCTTGGTTTACGTTTAGGGTCCTTAGTGTGCATTAGTTAGTGCATTCCAACTTTGCATTACTTAGTGTCGTGTCTAGTGTTTTGGTCCGAGTGTCGGCATGGCCATCCACTAGTTTCCCCGTGTCCCATGGAGTCCCAAACTCCCGGATGGTGGCGATACTATCTCAAATGGAAGGACCACCCAAACCACCCCACGAGACCCGAAACCCGGGATTTCTACGGGTCCGATGACCCGAGTGTCTATCTAGAATGGGAAGCCATTATGGATGATTACTTCGAGGTGTACATCATGTACGGGCCCATGCAAGTCGATGTTGCCAAAAGGTGACTTTTTGGTGAAGCCGCTGCAACTTGGAGGGACATCAAATATTGGAGGGAGGATAGGAATCTAAGGCCCATCGAGTCATGGTGGGAAATGAAGAGAGTGCTTAGGAGGGCCTACGTTCCCCGCCCACCTACTTCCAACCACGGAGGTCATTCCACTCACCAACCCCACCAACTCACCCACAATCAAGTGGGCCACACCTCTACCCAATCCCACCCCTTCACCGCCGTCCAAGCCCACCAAAGTGACCCCAATCTAGTGGCCCGCCCATGCACCACCAACCAACCTCCCCTTGGCACTCCCATTCCAACCCACTCAAGCACCTCCAACCGAGTGGAAGTCCCGCTTATAACCGAGCCGAGGCCCACACCCGAGCCGAGAGTTAAGGAGCTAGTCCACCCCAAGGTCCCTCCTCCAACCCGCTCCTTAGAGGAAATAAAGAAAATGATTTCGGATTGGTGGGAAAGGACACAAGCTACTCCACCACCCATGGATGCTCCATTGTTATCTACCTCCGGTCTTCATTCGAAACCATCAAAGTGGGAACTACCAAAGCCCGAGCCACCCGTGTTTCTTACGGGAACACTTTACATAACCGAGCCACTTCTTAGATGGCTCAAGGATGGCTTGGTCCCACATCCCTTCCCGTCCATAGACCCCACCTTACCTTTAGTGCCAGTCAACTCATTCCATACCACCTTTCAATCTCGTCACCATGTTGACACATTGGACGATCTTGTCATGGGATTGGATTCACAATGGGAGTTGACGCATCTTTTGGCCCGAGGCTTTGACCAACCCACTAGTCTTAGCCTCACTCATCCGGCCTTAGGGTCTATTACCTCCGAGTGCACCGTGGGTTGTATCACCACGGAGGTCCTCTTACTCCTTCCCTTACCGGACGAGCCTGAATTCAAACCCTTTTGTCCGAGGGAGGAATCATACTTCTTGCCTACGGTCCCCATCCCACCCATCACAATTCAAGAAGGTGATTATCCACACCTTCAAAACTTCTACACGTGGGACAGTGACTTGTGGGAACCCACCACAAGGGGTCACACATTCTTTGACCCATTTGACCCCTACTCTAGTGGGCCCCGTGACCCATCACTTCCCTCATACCTTATCGGGGAAGTCCACTTTCATACCCCTTTCCTACGGGCCGGGTCCTCCATACCCACCAAGCCCGTCCACGATACACCTACACCCAGCTCTTCCACACCCGGCTTTCCTAGCCCTCTCAAGTCTCCCAAATCCAAAGGGCCGTCCATGCATGACTGGGTCATACTTGGACATTTAGGTGTACCTCATGCCACCCATCTCCGGTTACATAACATGCATGCATGGCACACATTCGGGTGTCCTGGTCCGCCATCACCCATGTACGGGTCGGACTAACATTAGGTGTGTCTAGGGTCATAGTTGAGTCGGTGTGTTTTCTTTGTGTGGTTTGTTTGTGTGGTGATTTTGAGTCGATTGTTTGTGTGATTTTCATTCATGTGTCAGTGCATGGTGAGTCTGCATGTGTCTTATGCAAGCTCGTGTCGTTCTCTTATGAGTGTGAAGCGAGTCGACTCACTTGATGAGTATGGGATCGGTTTTACTTCTATATCCGGATCAGTCACCTATAGGGACTCAGCGGTGATTCCTAGTGAGTCTTCGAGCTGTTTCCTTCCTTTGAGAGTGCCCATTCGGAGTGACCACCTTTAGCCATAGCAGTGCGCATATCGAGTATATATGGAATGAGCAGGTGCCGATCCCTTGGAGTGGAGCATACCCGCGCTACTTAGCACGGTGACGGATCCGCCGGAGTACCGGAGCAGCCATACCCCTACTCGACGGGGTCGAGTTCCTCCCACCCGGGGAGAATTGATGGGGACATCAACGTCAGCCCGCTCACTTTGTGTTTGCATCTACGTCCTTTTGTATTTGTATGTACGCCGTTGTGATATATGGGTACACAATAGTAGGTCTTAGTGGGTTTATTTGCAAAAGGCCATTGGGTTTCTTTGCAAATGTGCATGTAGGCCCTGCAGGGGCCCCCTCCCTCCTCCTTATTGGTCCACCTGGACTCCTGGGTCCAAGGTGGCTGGTCCATGGTCCAACCTTGGACTTGGACCTAGAATTAATTAAAGAAGACAAATGCTAATTGCCTTCTTAAAAGGGGGGGGGAACCTTGTTGTTTAATGGGGTTTAATGTGGTTGTCAAACCACATCTCAACCCTTCATTGATCAACCCTTGATCCAAGGGCTTAGAATATGTTAGATCCCTTGCATATATATACTTGTATTTTCATATTGAATGAATTAATGAAGAGAAAATAGGCATTTGCCCCCAAGTGAGATTTGCGCCCCTCCCCTCTCTCTCCCTGGTTCCTCCACCCCCTCTCCCCTTTCTAGAGTGTAATCCTTTCCCCCTTGATCCCCTCCAGCATCTGAAGCAACTCCGGTGATCGCCGCCGCCATCGTCTCGCCGCCGACGCGTCGTCGCCAACGGTTTCGGTGTTCTGTCCACCCAGGACAGACCCTTCTTCTCCGAATTCCTGCTATCACTCCCTTCGTCTTCTGAAGCTCAAAATTTCAGGGTTGGTTCCCCTCTAGAACCCTTATCCCCACAAAAAAAATCACGTCAAAATTCATCCTTTAGCTATTTTTTGATTTTCGTCCAAGTCCAAGTTCCAGATCTGTCCTGGTTCTGTTTACTGTTCATCAGCTCTGAGTTTACCCCATTCGAACCACCTTTTGATTTCTGTTGGGTCGCCCAAATTTACTGGGATCTCTGTCCACATCCCTCCACCACCAGGAATTTTCTTAATGTTTGGTTCAGCCTCCAAGTATTTTACAAAAACCGTCCAAGTTTCCAAGAACAGTCTACCCACAGTTTCCCAGATCCGACCCAGGTCTAGTAAAAACATCCCAGAAAATCCATTTCTTATCTAATCAAAAAACCAAAAATAGTCCCGGATTCCTCTCTCAGAGACCTTCAACTTTTCTGAAGAAATTATTTCAAGATTCGGAGGTCTTCTCCCCGGTCAACGTCGATCTTCAGAGAAATTAGAACCTGCCCTTGTAGTTCTGGCCAGATTCCAGCAAGCTTGTAAAATACATGATCAGAAATACAGATCTGATTATTTTTTTTGAAGACCCCTACGTCGAAGTATTCTGAGTCAGCTTTCCAACGGTGCTAACCTCGTCGCATTCCGATGACGGGGCTGATCGCAGCAGCAGTTTTCTCCGAGTCGCGCGCCTGTAAACAGAACTTTCAGGTTCGTGGCCGAGTTCCCGGCGAGCGTCGTCCGAGGGCCGCCCGGCGTCCGGCGGTCGTTCCAGCAGCTCGCCATCCCAGGGGTACGCTTTCCAGGTGTCTCCACCACAGAGGAGTTATCAGGCCCCACACGACCCCTCCGGTCAATACGTGGGCCCCCACTAGCACGAGTACGCGTGAAGCCGAAGCATTGCCCGAAACCGCCCGTCAACCCGAACTTGGTCCTCCCGGGCCCACTTGTGTCGCCCTTTACCTCCCTGCGTGGAGTGGACTTAATTGCATTGCTGTAAACATAATGTACTAAGTTCCCGGGAGTACGAGCCTCGGCCGGGTGCCGTCTTCGCCACGCCGAGAGCGTGGAGGTATCGCCTTCACCCTTACACTTGGCATTGGCTTAATTCTTTATATGCTTGTTTATGCCGCTGCTAGAGAGCATGTGTAGGGATACCTAGCTCGCCTTCAATTTATAATATCACTGCTGCGAGAGAGAGCGAAGCCGTCTCGTGACCCGATCCGGGCGCAAAAGAGAGCTGACCACCCTAGCTCATTGCCGGTTTCTCAACCGCGCACATCCGACGCTTCCCTCGTTAAGGGACGATCGCGAGCTTGTCGTGTCCGTGGTCCCGTCCCGCATCAGCTTCCCTTACATGTGGATTGTTGGGCTTCCCTCTCGTAGTACAGTAGGACTAGTAGCTCTATTCTCTTATGTAGTAGGTTTTGGCAGAATCATCCACCGCGTCTCTCTTCTCTGTCGTTCCCCTTCTTATAGGGGTTGTCCTAGAGCGAGGAGCCTTATCCCTTGATAGGGAAGGCGTAGGTAGTGGAGCAACTCTTTTTTGCTATAGCGGCGGGACTTTCCCATTGGAGGGTGAGTACCCTGACGTCGGCTGGTCCCGGGGTGAGTCTTACGTCGCTCATGGGGCGTGCTCGCCCGTTATGGGGTCAGGGCCGACGTCATAGGGGGCAACGGTCGGTCGCTGGAGGGTCCCCTGATGACTAATGCGCTTTCCCATGCTGTAGAATCCAATGTTGAAATTGGGTTGGGCCGCGCCTTGGCGGGCCGTTCACCTCGAGTGCCTCTTGGGCGCGCTAAGGGGACAGATCCGATTTGGGCCTGCCGCTATTGGGCTATCCATGGGCCAAACCAGATTTACCCTCGTCAATTAGTTTATTACAGAATCAGGAATTTTGGCATCAGACCAAAGGGAAATATTCTCATTAAATGCAATATGTAATCTGAACGCGATCGGGAAGAAACCGCAATCATAACATTAAGTTCAATTAAAGAAAATTCTTTAATGCATTCATATGAAATTAAAAGAAAACCATATCAAGATCGTGATCTATCGTGCCACCACCTTTAGAACGTGATTTCTGAGACAACCACAATCTTAAACAGAGCATCGTTCCGATGAGGGAAACCCTGAAACAGTGATACCTCATCCAAAATCTTCGAAATACATGCGATCTGATCAATGAAAATTAGGGGGAAAAGTGCAAAAGTAAAGTAGGCATGCAAATGAACTTGTTTAAAGGATTGATTTAACTTTGGGCCTGAGAGATAACCTACCTTGAGTGAATCTTAAGAAGAGAAGAAGAAAACTTGAAGAACACCTAGCTCTCCTCGTCGCCTCATCAAAAATTTTCCCTTGAGCTCGAAACCTTAGCTCATTTAGGGAAATCATTTTTTCCCCAAAACCCTAACCCTAGAGAGGGAAAATTGGAGGTGGCGACACAAAAAATGGATAACTCTGAAATTTGGGTGGATTTTTCTCCCTTGTATTCTTTAAACGAATTATGGCTCCTTGGGCTACCTAGCTCTATAAATAGGATATCGAGGCCTTCTAATAAACCCTAATCGCACTAGAGGGTGGCTACGCTCGAGCTCAAGGGCAATTGAATTGAGATTTTTGATTTACTCCGATTTTAGCCCTTTTAGCCCAACTGAATCCATTTCTTAGCCCATAATTCTCTTAGAATTTCTTTTTGGGGTTCTTGCTTAAGTATTTTATGTTATAAAATTTTTATTTCCGCATTTAAATTAAGAAATTTCTTCCTTTTAATCTATTTACTCATTATTTTATTACCGGATTGCTACATGATTTGTATCTCTTCATGTTACTATAGATGTACATATTTTGTATCTATTTTATTTAAATATAGAAACATACTCTAAAAAAAGATGTACATATTTTGTATCTGTGCTGCGACCACAATTTTCAAAAGTCGGTTGTGTCATCTGGAATAGCCTTTGACCAACATGAGGGACAATCAGATGAAGCCCCTCCTGAATGACATTTAGCTTGGCATTTAAACTGGAAAGGATCACCACCTACAAGCATGCTCAAATTAGACCCACACCACACCTGGACTGGACGACACCATCCTCACGTTACCGCAAACACATCTTCAAGGACACAAGCTTGCTAGCACATACACATGGACATTGGAGCCATACACCTGAACACCTTGTCGACATTTTTCAGTGCAATAGAAATGTCAAGTTTACCAGAGTTTAAACATGCCCATAAAAATCACAAGATTCAAGGTTTTCAAGTTCACAAGTAATAAAGTAAATAGCAATAAATATCCACAAACTTCCTAGGTTCATAAGCACTTCAAATATTAAAATATCCGCATGCGAGGACACACGATGACGAGTTTGGGCTCCACACTCTAACAATCTCCCACTTGGAGTCTGAACTCTAAAAAAAATCAGCAAACATCTCAATGAGTTGATCCTCCTTAATGTAGCAAAGTAAATACTTGCTGCGGCATCGAACCATCAATCATCCATGAAGGCCAACTGCGGTTTTGCATAGCCTCAGTTTCTCTGTAGTCACCGCCTTGGTCAACATATCTGCTGGATTCTCTGTCCCACGTATCTTTTCAAGTGACAAAGTCCCATCATCTAGTAGCTCTCTAATTGTAACACCCCTAATTTTTCTATAAATTATTCAAGAATTTTCTGAGATTAAATATAATTATTAAGCATTTAAAAGGGCTTAATGAGCTACTAAAGTGCTTTAAGGATTAATTAAATCAATTTAAAGGTCGTATATTAACCAAAGTGTTAAGCCCAACTCAAATAGGCCCAAAGACCCAATTCCAAGACCTTTAGGCCCAAGCTCACTTCTAGAGAGTAATTTGAGTAATTTATGGATTTAAATGGGATAAATAGGCCAATTAATGGGATAAATTGGAGATAATAAGAAAATCTAAAATTTTCTGAATAAAATTCTAAACGTGGTCTATTGCGAGACCACCTTCATACAATAGCGGTCTTGAGGCGACCGCTACTAGGTTCCGTGAATAAAGGTGTTAGAAGCGTAGAAATTTTAGATTTTTCTCACCCCAATCTCTATGATTCGAAGCTTCCTAGCATGGAAACCTAGTCTAGGACTCTTGGGGATCGATTCTACTCCAATTTAGGACTCCTAGATTGATCTAATCTTTCAAACCCTAACAAACTCTATAAATAGGACCCAGGTTTGACCTGCACGAACTCTCATTTTGGCTCGCATTATTCAACGGTAAGTCATGGGTATTTCATGTTGGTCCTTTAGACTTTATTGTTCTTCTTAGTTTTGTCTAACTCCCATCAAAATCTCGTGCTAGGAGGACACGCCGTTTGAGAGTTAGAAGCCCTACAAGTTGCTGGTTCGCTGTAGTCCACACAGGAACCAGTGTGGTCGTCGAGCAAAGATCTAGAGATTGGAAGCCCTCATCGAGGTATTTATACGTTGATCCTTTATAACAATTTGTTGACCTTTATATTATCTACCTACCCTCCAAATTTCATGGATTTAGGTCAAGTGATTAAGGAGAATGAGGGACGAGAAGTTGTTGGTTTAGCACAGGACGTGCAGAAACTAGGGTCAACTTCCAGTTAGAAATTTGAAGTCTAGAGATCGAATCAAAGGTAGGTTATCTCATGAAAAGGCTTAAACATCAAGTTAGAAGTAAAATCCCTCTACTTCTATGTGATTTCATGCATTATACACGGAGTATTTCATGGTTTACTACGAATGCGCATCTAGGTTATTTCTGCATGCATTGTCCTGCACCTTCTAATTAAAGATAAGAACTTTAGCATGATTCATGTTTTTCCATGCACCCTCTTCGTTATAAACATGCTCTTACATGTTATCCATTCATTTCCCATGCTTCTTATGTGTTTATTGCCCTAGGATAGGCCTTGCACTCGAAGGCTACGATGCAGGATAGAAATGGTCTACCAAGGGCTACTAAATATCTAATAGTGGTTCCCCAACGACAACGACTGTGTAAAAGCGGTCTCAAGAAGACCGCTAATGTCAAAAACGGTCCTCATAAGATCGCCTTTATATTTCAGTGTTCTGCATTTGTTAACTCCAAATATATTATAGATTGACCCTATTGTATATATGTTAAGCCTAGTTAATGAGGCTCTATTCCTAGTTATGACTTTACCTTTATGCACTTGGTTATATTGTTCATCCATCATGATAGATTTCATGTCCTTAATGTGTTTTAAACCTATTTTAAACTTATGTTACTTTCATGCCAAAATCATATAGTTTGTACTAAATTGAATTTTCACATGGATTATGAGACTTGTTTTACACGTGTTTGATCGTCGTTTTACGATCTTACTATCATCTTTTGAGTCTTTTCTTAAGTACATGGCACGTATTTCGGTACGATGTCATTAGTTACACTTGGCACTTGATAGGAACACTCTCTTGGGCTTGTGATCCTCTTCGTTGGATATTCCTTCCACCGGACTAGGTGATCTTATTTCAAGGCCTCCGTAAGCCTTCACGAGCCTAAGATTTTCACTAGGACGCTGAGCTGGTTGTACCCTCAAAGTCCAATTGTCTAGAAAGCACTTTACCGGCCTTTTCTATGTCCTGGATAGTCACGGCCATTAGGCGACCTCTACTATCTATTAGTGGTTCTGGAATGACCGCGTTAGTCTAGATTTCACCTTTGTGTCGACTCTTCTCTCTCGGGTGTCGACTCTGTATAGAAACGGTCCTGACCTGACCGCCAAATTCCTGATAGCGGTTCTGTCTTGACCGCCTCTGTCCAGAAACGGTCCAGGAATGACCGCGTCTTTTCTGATCTTGTCTAACCCGAGGTTTGACTTAAGGGTTGATTTTCCTAAGTTCCTAGATGGTCTATTGATTATCTAGAACCCAATATTTTATTCCAAGCTATCTAATGAATTATGAAAGATAAAGAACATGCCGTTATGCTACCGGATTCTTCCCGTGGCATGATCTTGTCATTAATACATTCCTTGAACTCTTATGTTCTAAATTGGTGCATTCTTACCTTGATATTGATTGTCAAAAGCTTATTGTTGAATTGTACATTACTGGCCGAACTTTATTGATATTTCTCGTGGAAGTAGCCTGGTTTATAACGTAAAGATGTAGACTGGGCACTGATTGTGTCCAAGGGTTCAATGGTAGCTGTGACAACCCTGGCTCTGGATACTGGGTAAACCCGATAACACTTGGATCCTGCAAGGCCTCCCAAGAGCGGTAAAGCTCCGAAGGGATAAAAGGAGTGACTGTGGTACATTGAAGTCCCAGATAAAGTAGTAAGCAATTAATATTTCATTAATCAGGTTTGCTAAAGTAGCAGAAATAAAATTAGTTTTTCAATTAACAGTTTAAATTAACAGAGTCCAATCCAAAATAAAGACAAGTACAGTCCAATAGAAAGTAAAACGTACACTGAAGTCGGGGGAAGCCCGACGGAGAGAACGCTGGCAATGCTGGCAACTATGAACTGACGCACCGCGTCATGAACCACCGGGAAGAAGAGCGACCACACCTGAAAAGTAGGGGTGAGCCTCGTGTCACTGGCTCAGTAGGGGTCACGCAGATCCCCACTGGAAACAACACAATAACACGCTAAACAGCACTAAACAGTAAAACAAGAAAGACAGGAGCAACAGTAGTAACTATAAAAATAAAGTTGTAAAAAGCAGGAGTAAGAATAACTAAAGAAAAGGGTAAAGTCATACTCAGCAGAATTCGGCTGCCGAGCAAACCACGGCTCCCTAAGTTACTCCAAACGGCAACAAAAAGGCTAACCTCGATCTCACCAAGTCGGGCGTCACCGATCTGACTCAATCCAATCAAACAGACCCTAGCGGTCATACACTAAACCGCCAAAGCCCATGAGCGGTCAAGGCTTGGACCGCCAGCCCAACCGACTTAAAACATCAAACCGACATAAACAACGGTTAGCGATCGTCTCTAAGACCGCCAATTCCAGGTTAGCGGTCTATCGCACTACCACGAAGCCAAACCGACTTACGTCCCACAAATAGCGGTCTACCGTATGACCACTGACAAAGATTAGCGGTCAACTACTGAACCGCTAGCCAGAAGAAACGGTCTATCGCGTGACCGCGAAGACCTGAACCGACATATTGTTCAAAAGGCAGAAACGGTCGCCTAAGGACCGCTAAAGCCCCAAAAATGGTCTCTAGTAAGACTGCTAAATCGTTATGGTGGGAAAACCAGAGGATTGGCCGATCTCGGCCGTTCCACACCCCAATCACTTCTAAACGAAGGGGAAACAACTCGAGACGCGATACAAGCCTTCCACAAACTAGAAGGGTTCCAAATGACACCAAAATCATCAAGAACGGGTGATTCTACCGAATCGACCCTAATTGAGTCACATGGGTTCCAGGGCTCACACCGGTCCCAAATGACAACCAATTGCGATAAAACCAGCGGGAATGGAATGCAGACATGATGCGGGATGGACACGGGGATCGACTCTAAGTGATATGGACCTCGGACTCTAAATGCATACACGACCAGCAATATACGAGCATGAGAGACACTAGGCCCGACACTAAGAGCTCCTATGGGCTATACGTCGCTAACAGAAACGCAAGCTCACTCGTCATCCCAAGCGAGGGAAACACGGATCATGCACGGTTGAGGAACCGGTAGAGTTAAGGGTAGTCCGACTCACTTCCGTGCTCGGATCGAGTCACGGGACGGGTCACTCTCTCGCTCACAGTGGTGACATGGACTCACGGGAAAGAATCCTACACTCTCACAGCGGCATACGACCACATATTAAACTAGTAAATGAACGCCAAGGAGTTAAGACCGTTACCTCCACGCTCCCGGCGTGGGGAAGACAACCCCGGCCAAAGCCGGACTCCCGGTTAACAAAGTTTTACCGTGGTACAAAAAATTGACCCACTCCACGTAGGGAGGTAATAGGTCACATGTGGGGCCCGGGAGTTACGGGAATTGGGTTGACGGGTGTAGATCCTAATTTAGAATAATCCACTTAAGAAAAATATCAAAGAAAAGACATGCAATAATCATCAATATGGAGGAAAATATATGCACGAGGTGCACAAGGGGAGTGTGTGATCGCCAGAGACGCTAGGTCTCAAAAATATAATCAATAAGAACATGGGAGGAATGATCGCGAAAAGTACCTCAAAAGATGCGGGGATGTGAGTGCTTCCTTTCTCTTCCAATCGGCCGACCGATGAAGAGAGTTCTTTAATTATTACCCTTGCAAAAAGAGACACAAACACCACAAAAGAATTGAATTAGAACATGGTGTGTAGTATCAAATTCTTAAATAGATGAGCATAAAATATCATAAGATTAAGACACACCTTGTGGGTGGTGGCACTTAAACCCCTATGCAAAAGGGTGGGAGATATGAATGATATGATGAATGTAAATAAAATAAAGGGGAAAGAGTGCAAGTGTGCACTAAAGGGGAGATACTCAACGTGGTTGAGTTGAAAAAAATATAAACATGAACATGCATGCATGTAATAAACACAAAATAATAGAGAATAGAGGGGAGAGAAGAAAAATCTGTTGAGCTTGGCTTTGATATTCAATGGGGAGAAGTCTTCCAAGGGATGAAGAGGTGAACCGTGAAAGAAGCCCCTCCTTAGCCAAGAACAGCACCTGCGTAAGAAAAGAAGAAGAAAACAAAAAAAAATAGAAGAAAGAAAAACAGAAGAAGAAGAAGAACGGAGGGAGGAGAGGAGAAGAAGAGGAAGAGGAAAGAAATGTTCGAAATCCACCTTAACAACAGAGCCAATGGCTTTATTAAATAGGAGAAGAGGGGATAAACATGAGCAAGAGTCCAATAAGGGGAAGGATAAGAATGGGCAAGAGCCCAACCAAGGCAGGAGTCTAACGAAGCAAGGACTCTCTGGGGAAAGGGCTGCGAAGCCAGAAGATGAAACACGCCTCTGGTCAGGGCGTCAATTCAAGAATTGACGACCTGCACAAAGGGCGTTAATTTCAAAACCAATTTTAGAAATAAAAACTCCCCATTTTTAAAAAATGTAAAACACGCCTCAAGCAAAGCCACCTTTAAAAACACGCCCCTGGGAAGGGCGTTAATTTCAAGTTTTAAAACGGGCGAAGCCGGTCAAACCAAAAGAATTGACGCCCTCAGGCAAGGTCGTCCTTTCTCAAAGAAACGCCCTGAGCGAAGTTGTGAATTAAAACACGCCCTTATCCAGGTCACGTATTCAGAAAACTCATAAAAATAGATAAAATGGGAGTGAAATGGATAAAATGGGAAGACACGCTCTAGATCAGGTCGTGTTTCAAAAACACGCCCCTGATGAGGGCGTGAATTCAGAAAATAGAGATAAATGCCCAGAAAATCCAGAAAAATAGGAAAAAGGAGGAAATGAGGGAAAAATAGGAGAAATTCAAGAAAAATAGGAAAAACCACTCAAACAAGCTAATTTGAGGGTCAAATGGGGCATTACACGGCAATATGAAATATACTCAAAATAATGTCAATTTTAGCGTGTCTACAGCTGTCCCGCCTTGGCGTCTGCTTTGCAAGGGAGCGTAGCAAACTGAAAAGTAGGTGCCAAGGTGTGATGAGACACGCAATCAACATCACTTGATGAGAATCAAATCAAAAGCACGAGATGAAGCAAATCTCAGGAAATTCAATGAAATCAACAATGTTTGGATAAAAGGGGAGATGTGCACGCGGTGCACGAAGGAGATAAAATAAATGTTCAACTTCCAGCGCGGTGGAAGTACCCCAGGTCACAAACCTGTAAGTTTCACCATTGGGGAGCGGTTACCAGCCAGTGGACGTGCTGCAGCCAAGGTGGATCAAAGGAAAGGAGATAAAATAAGATGATAAAATCCAAACAAGGGGCTTTCGAGAAAATCACCCAAAACAGCAACAAAACGAACTGAAGATTCAATTCGGCATGGAATATCTCATATTGATAATTAAGATCAATTCAACCCTCAAAGTCAGCTCATCAGAATGATTTTTCAACAATTGTTTCAAATTCCTACATGAATGCATGCTGGGTTTAAAAGGAAAAATTAAATCAAACGAAAATATAAGATAAATAAGGATAATATTGTTAAACTGCCCAGACTGAGTCAAGAAACCCATTCTGCGAGCTGATACTAAGCCGAAGCCCGTTTATCCACGCATCAACTTACAAAAGGGAACCATCGTCCCCAGTCTCGGGCGGCTCAACGGCCTATCCGTATGACTAAGATGCCTCTGGAATCGTCATCGTTTTTGATGAAGGGGAACTCAAATTCCAGATTTACCAAAGCCACAAGGTCCTTGATATAGTCTAGTAGCATATGTAACATAGAGTAAAATACATACAGGAGATGGTGGGGCAATGAGCATGGGAACTGAGAACTGAGCTGCAAGCACCGTGGGGCTTGGATGATGATGCCCAGTCGGTGGGACCAAGAGCTTCTTCCTGCGCTCAAAGATTCATCAGCCAAGATATAAAAGATAACAAGCAATGAATAAGGCATCATAGCATCAATAGCATGTCACAACATAGTAACCATTATGAGTTGAATCATGATATTGCAAAGCATCATTGTTTGTTATTTCGTCATGAGGATGCCAGCTTGGCTAATCAAGATTTGGAGTTGAATGATCAAGATCTGATAATGCCCATCGGCAGAATTGATCAAGAGAAATTAGTAGGATTGAAAGATCTGGAGATGAATGACCAGAATGATAATCAGGAGATATAACCAAAATGATATAAGGAGGTGATAACCAAAAATGCCCAGGGTGGCATGTCATGAGAATATCGGGAGAATCAATAGATTGATAGTAATGAGTAGAGATAGGACTCATCCCGCGCTCCTGGTCCTTGCAAAGCTGTTCCTGCAAAACACCATCAGAAAATACAATGCAATTTTTATGGAGTTTTTTTTTTTGAAATATGCAAATTTTTATGTGGTTTTTTTGAAAATATACTCAATTTTTATGAATTTTGGGAAAGATATTCAAATTTTTATAGATTTTGGAAGAAATATCTGATTTTTTGTTTGATTTTGCTCAGGAAATATTCAATTTTTTTTGGTTTGATTTTGCAATATTCAATTTTTTTTTATTTTGGTTTAGACATAGCTAATGCAGCATCAAAGGGTGTTTAAACCACTGGCTAGGGGTCCTCGTTCCTTCCCTTTTTACTAAAAACTGCCCAAAGCTGGGCGTGCATTGAAAGTGGCATCCTATAACCGACCGCCTTTGATCAACGGTACCCCTACCAAGGCCATACCTGAGAAATGTTCGGTCTTGGAGGGAGAAGAGAAGAATAACTTGGGATAAGCTTTATGCAGGATGGGAGATATCAAGACTTGAATTCTTTCCAAGGTGTTAACCCTCAAAGAGGTAGTCTGTTGCGCCGGGGCTTTATGCCTTTGATTTTTAGACCCTTGACATGCATACGACCAAGGTTTTCCCTGCGGGGACTTTGCCACTCTTGTCATGCCATAATTCACAATCTTGCTTTTATCGAAATTCTGACTTGATTTTCATAATAGCCCTTTTAGCGAGATGTATATCATGAAAGCTCATATTTAGTTTGGGTCAAGACTGCCCCTATTTGAGACTCCTCTCGTATTGGGGATTACCAAGGTTGGTCATCTCATCCGTCAACCTCTTGCCCCTGCATGTGGCCGAGTAAGGAAGAGAAAAGACTTTCAGATATACTCATGGCATGGCCAAGGTAGCAACAGTGTTTAACCAAATGAGCCGGCTAAGGACGCTGTGAAGTGTGTGAGGTGCCCAGCTGAGGGTTACTCTTAACAAGCAGGGAGAGAATGTTGAATTTCCAGCGTGGGGTTCTTATTAACCAAGGTGCTGCAGAAGCAAGCCTAAAGACTCTTTTTAACAATGATTTAATCTAACAAAAGCCTAAGATAAAGATCTAAAACACCACTCTTAATCTTGTTAGGAAGCACTTCATTTTAAAAATCATGCGTGAAGTAATGAGAAAATGATATCATAAAAATGCTTACTTACGCCAATATATTACCTTGCAACCTTTGTTGAAGCAGCTGCCGCGAGAGGTTGATCATCGTGGGATAGTCCTCTTAGGCAGATAAAGGATTGGAAGCAAAGGATTGAAAGTGGCTTAACAAGAAGGAGTGGTGCCAAGACCAGACTCAGACGAATAAAAAAAAAAAGGAAAAGAGGCGAGGGCTAGAACTCCCTCACTAAGGCGCGGAGACCCTGATCACATGGAACAGTCTACAGAAGGAGAGGAGAATTAGAAGAAGGAGTGAGGACTAAAGCCTCGAAAGCAATGGGAGAATGGGCAGATGCCCAGTCGGTGGATGTGGAAGAAGTTGGGTTGGACCCAGAATCAGGAGGAATGAGAAGAAGAAATTGGTAGATAGAAAGAGGCGGATCCGGAGGGTCCGGAGGTAAAGGAGGATCATGAGAGGAGAAATCATCCGGAGGCTCCGGAGGGATGACAAAAGAAGGGACGCGATGCCCTGAGATGAAATAGGGAAAAAGATGATGGAAAAGGAAGAAAAAAATGAAGGATGTGATGTTCAGGAAGATTAGAAAGATGAATCGGAAGAAAGATGGAGGGTCCGGAGGTTCCGGGGGAAGCAAATGCCGAGGGACGCGATGCCCAGGGAGGAGAGAAAAATCCGGAGGTTCCGGAGGAATGCAATCTGGAAGGAGAAGGTGGAAAGGGGCGTCGTGCCCGAGGGAAAAGTCCGGAGGTTCCGGAGGAAGAAAATGGAAAGGGGCGTGATGCCCGAGGAAAAGATGGAGACAATCAGGTGGAGAATCCGGAGGTTCCGGATGAAGAATATAGAAAGGGGCGCGATACCCAAGAGAGAGGAATGAAGGAGGATCAGAAGGAAAATCCGGAGGTTCCGGAGGTAGAAGACGGAAAGGGGCGCGATGCCCGAGAGAAAGGTCCGGAGGTTCCAGAGGAGGAGAATGGAAAGGGGCGCGATGCCCGAGGGGAAAGTCCGGAGGTTCCGGAGGAATAGAATCAGAAAGGGCGAGATGCCCAAAGAGGAGGGATAAAATTCCTGGAGGTTCCAGGGAGATAGCAGAAAAAGGGACGCGATGCCCCAGGGAGATAGCAGAAAAAGGGACGCGATGCCCCAGGGAGAGTGAATTTGAAATAGATGAAGATGAGAAATGTGGAATATCCGGAGGTGCCGGAAGGCGGGGAAGATACGGGTTTGGAAACCCGGGAAACAGGAGGTGCAAATGCATGCAATGGGATGGATGCGATGAATGCAATGAATGCGCGAATGCAATGAGATGCAAAGAATATGGAGAATATGAAAGGCGAGGGGACGAGATCCTCCTCCTAACCCTGGGAATGGCCCATGGAAAAGATGTGATAGACAAGAAGGTGGATGAAATAGCGGAAGGCCTTTCGGCACCAAGATAACTGCCCCTCCACGGCAGTGAAAGAATACAGTCAATTGGCCCAATAAAAGGAGCTTCAATAAGTGGCAACCCCCTTTGAAGGCAAAGATCAACAATGTGAGGGAGTTGGAGAGTTGGAACGGGAAGCATCGTGTTGCCCATTGAATGTGGTATATATGGAAAGTTGAGCAAAATGGGCATTCGCCCCTTGTAAGGAATAATGAATTCGGAATTCAGAAATTGGAACAAGGGGTGCCCTGCCCGGCCCTTAGACGGCATCAACGCCCGGCATGGCGGTGACTTGACTTCTTCGGCCGTGATTGGCACAATAACCCGGATTGGCATCCGGCAAATGAATTCTTGCATCTTGAATGGCACGGCCAAATCCTTGCTGCCCGGCTCTTGATTATCTTCGGCACCTGTGCTTGTAGAAGGCCCCCCATTCCGAGTAGTAAGGGGAGGTGAAGCGGAGGCGGAAGGCTCCATGAATGGTGGAGGCATGATGGAAAGCGTAGGCAAATGGGTGAGCGTAAGCGGAGGTTCAAACACGTCGAGTTTCTCCCTTTGCTCGGAAGTAGTTGGGATTGGCTCGGGTGCAAAAAGGGGTGGATCCTGCTCAGGATTAGCCACGGGTAAGGGTAAAGGGTTAAATGGTGGAATAGGCAAAGTGAGTTTTAAAGGGATAATGGAAGGCCGAGGTGGCGGTAATGGGAGGCTAATTGGGGAAGGTTTAATGGTGTAATTAATGGAGGCCGATGGTGTGGAGGTAGATGGCTTAACGGGTGGAGGTTTAATAGTGGAAGGCTTGGGGGAGGCCAGTGTTGCGGAGGTTAATGGTGTAACTAGAGGAGGTGTAATGTATGCGGTGTTAAGGATAGGAGGAGACTTACAATGTGCCGGTGTGGGTGATTGAAGTATCGACCCATCATCGTAACACCAATTAGTCTCATAAATAGGGGTTGGATCAGGGATGGTTTCATCCTGAGCAGGAGGTTTATCAAATGACAGTGGAGGGAGCGGGAAATTAAGAAAACTCAGAAGGGGTGCCTGCGGAGCTTCATCATCATCGTACACTGCCTTGGATTCTTCAATTGCCAGCTCTTGATTGCTTGAAATGCCGAAGTCATAATCATCTCTCCTATCTTTCCATTCTTTCTCCATCTTGGTGATATCATCCAGGAAAGCATGAAGGGGATTGACTGGAATAGGAGGAGCCGTGACCCTCTTTAATTGTTCCTCCATCAAAGTGATTTTATCGAGGAGAGTTTGCTGGAGGGGTGTGACCTGAGCAACAGAAGGTTGGCAGGGCCTTGAAGGAGGAGGGGCCGTATAAAAAGGCCGTGGAGGTGGATTAATGGGCCGACCCGTAGAAGAACCCGGATGGGTCGGATTTTAATGAATAAATGGGCCTTGGGGCCGTGAGGGAGGAGGAATAGAAGGAGGCGGGTGATGGGCCACCCGAGTAGAATGAACAGGAGGAGATGGGTAATGGGCTACCCGATCAGGATTGGAAGGAGGAGGTGGGTGATGGGCCACCCGTGTAGAATTGGAGGGAGATGCATGAGATGTACCCTCAACGGCGGCCTTAAGGGCTTGGATCTGTTGAGGGGTAAGATGATCTAATGCATGCAAAATCTGGGAGACCTTCTCATCATTGGGACGAGAGGGCTTAATGGGAATAGTGGCTCGAAATTGAGTTGAAGGACCATTGGTTTGGACATTGCCCAAGGGTCGGGCAACACCATAAGAGTGAGGACGTGGTCCTTTGAAAGTATGGTGAGAATTTTGAACATGTTGAAAGTGAGGATTATAAGAAGTGCTAGGTTGTGCATCCTCATGAATTGAATTAAACATGTTATCTTGTTTATAGTAAGCCATCATGCAATCAAAGTTCAAAATAATATGCAAAGAAGCACACAAAAGAGATGGTTACCTTGATTTTTATTTGTTTAAACCTTGGTGAATTAATGAATTTTTATCAAAGTTTTGAATGATTCACACAGGGGGGAACCTAGTTTCAATATGGTTTGAACTCCAATGCCAACTAGGAACCCTTTCTCACCACGTATATGGCCAACTAACTTGGGACTTCAAAAGGGTACAACCTGCTCGGCGTCCGTGAGGGAATCCACGGGTGCGGGGACTTACGGAGGCTTGGAAAAGGGATTTCCAGTCCAAAGAGACGGAATGCTTAATGGAGGGTCGTCCCGATTCCAAGAGGGTGTGTGGATCCTAATGAAGAGGAGGGGGCTCCCAAACCAATGCAAAGAATGAATGCAACAGGGGAAATCAAGCCAACCACACAATAAGATCAGTCAATATGAAATATCATGAAAACTCACCCACGGGAAGGAAAAACACGCCGTGGCAGGGGGCGCTACTAAACAAAGACACGACAGTGTGACTGTCGTGACTCAAAGCGAGGTGCCAGGGGCAGTAAAAACACGCCTTAGGGTGAGGCGCTATAAGGGGAAAGGACGCCCTTGACAGAGGGCGTCAAATCAAAAGAAGCGCCTTACTGAGGGGCGCTAATCAACAAAGCAACGCCCTGGCACAGGGCGTGAATTCTCAGGCAGCGTAATAAAACCAGAAATATCAGGAAATATGCTGGAAGGCGCCCTGTCAGAGGGCGTAAAATACGAATAAGATGCCCTGAGTTAGGGCGTGAAATAGAAAAAGCGCCTCTGACAGAGGCGTTAATTCCTCAGGAAAGCACGGCCAGAAATATTAAACAGGCACACTCACAACAACATAAATAAGGCAATCAACAGGATAAACATGCTCATCAAGAATTTTAAATAAGTGGAGATTCTAAGGAAAAGACAACAAAATGGCAAATCACTTAGGGAAGAAAGCAAAGCCAATGGAGGGTGCCCGAGGGGCACAAAAGGAGACGCACCGAGGGTGCAATAGGGGAGACGGCACACGCAGGTGCCTAAGGGGAAAGGGGTAATAAAGAGAACACAAAGAGTCCCACCGTGATCGCCAATTTGTAGATCCTAATTTAGAATAATCCACTTAAGAAAAATATCAAAGAAAAGACATGCAATAATCATCAATATGGAGGAAAATATATGCACGAGGTGCACAAGGGGAGTGTGTGATCGCCAGAGACGCTAGGTCTCAAAAATATAATCAATAAGAACATGGGAGGAATGATCGCGAAAAGTACCTCAAAAGATGCGGGGATGTGAGTGCTTCCTTTCTCTTCCAATCGGTCGGTCGATGAAGAGAGTTCTTTAATTATTACCCTTACAAAAAGAGACACAAACACCACAAAAGAATTGAATTAGAACATGGTGTGTAGTATCAAATTCTTAAATAGATGAGCATAAAATATCATAAGATTAAGACACACCTTGTGGGTGGTGGCCCTTAAACCCCTATGCAAAAGGGTGGGAGATATGAATGATATGATGAATGTAAATAAAATAAAGGGGAAAGAGTGCAAGTGTGCACTAAAGGGGAGATACTCAACGTGGTTGAGTTGAAAAAAATATAAACATGAACATGCATGCATGTAATAAACACAAAATAATAGAGAATAGAGGGGAGAGAAGAAAAATCTGTTGAGCTTGGCTTTGATATTCAATGGGGAGAAGTCTTCTAAGGGATGAAGAGGTGAACCGTGAAAGAAGCCCCTCCTTAGCCAAGAATAGCACCTGCGTAAGAAAAGAAGAAGAAAACAAAAAAAAATAGAAGAAAGAAAAACAGAAGAAGAAGAAGAACGGAGGGAGGAGAGGAGAAGAAGAGGAAGAGGAAAGAAACGTTCGAAATCCACCTTAACAACAGAGCCAATGGCTTTATTAAATAGGAGAAGAGGGGATAAACATGAGCAAGAGTCCAATAAGGGGAAGGATAAGAATGGGCAAGAGCCCAACCAAGGCAGGAGTCTAACGAAGCAAGGACTCTCTGGGGAAAGGGTTGCGAAGCCAGAAGATGAAACACGCCTCTGGTCTGGGCGTCAATTCAAGAATTGACGACCTGCACAAAGGGCGTTTCTTAAAAACACGCCCTGCACAAGGGCGTTAATTTCAAAACCAATTTTAGAAATAAAAACTCCCCATTTTTAAAAAATGTAAAACACGCCTCAAGCAAAGCCACCTTTAAAAACACGCCCCTGGGAAGGGCGTTAATTTCAAGTTTTAAAACGGGCGAAGCCGGTCAAACCAAAAGAATTGACGCCCTCAGGCAAGGTCGTCCTTTCTCAAAGAAACGCCCTGAGCGAAGTTGTGAATTAAAACACGCCCTTATCCAGGTCACGTATTCAAAAAACTCATAAAAATAGATAAAATGGGAGAGAAATGGATAAAATGGAAAGACACGCTCTAGATCAGGTCGTGTTTCAAAAACACGCCCCTGATGAGGGCGTGAATTCAGAAAATAGAGATAAATGCCCAGAAAATCCAGAAAAATAGGAAAAAGGAGGAAATGAGGGAAAAATAGGAGAAATTCAAGAAAAATAGGAAAAACCACTCAAACAAGCTAATTTGAGGGTCAAATGGGGCATTACACGGCAATATGAAATATACTCAAAATAATGTCAATTTTAGCGTGTCTACAACGGGTAGCATCTTGATGTCGCTCCGGCGGTGCCGAAACCCGCGTTTTAGTGCTGTCTGGAAGGCGCGATCTGCTGGTACGTGGGGCCCACGTGCTGCTCAGTCCTCCGGACCTGGCGGGGTGGGTCCCACTGTGATGGTGACACCAGGTGGAGCGCTCCCCTGGACGGCGGCCGGGCTGGAACATCGGTCGGAGGCCGATCGGCTCCGATCTCCAAGTCTTAGAGTGGCTGCCCACGGATCTGCTGCTTCTATTTTTGGGCGCGCGACTCGGCGAGAATTGGCGCTGTGATTAGCACCGATGTTGGATCGGCATGAAACCAGCGCCATTGGAACGCTGACTGGAAATACTTAGACCCTATGAGACTCAAAAAAATTCACCGGAGCCGTGCTTCTGATGGGAGATTTTAGAACTTGCCTGTTCTCAGTCTCAGATCTGACTGGGCAGAAATTGAGTTTCCTAAGAGTTGGCATTGACTGTAGGGTAGCCCTCCGAATCAAAAGATGAGTTATTTCTGAACATTGTAGAGGGGAGAGAGGGGAAAACGGCAATAATTCTTATGACTGATTTGGTGGAGGTTTGGGTGGGGAAAAGTATTTTATACTGGAAGGTGGTCGGATCTGGACAGAAGCAGATAGAACTGAAGGGGATCAAAAAATGATTTTTAGAAAATAAGTGGAGGCCTTTCAAAATTCCAAGAAAATTCGTGGATGGAGGGGGTGGTGGGTAGAACCTCCAGTAATTTTGGGGGTTCCAGAAAAAATCGAAAGGAGGTCCAGAGATGGGAAACTTAGGGTGGCTGTGAATCTAGACTGAAAACTGGCAGATCTGGAAGGGAAAGATGGACGAAAATAAAAAAATGGAAATCGGAAACTATAGGCCAAACCAAATTTTATGGGATGTGGATTGGATCCCTAGAACTCACCTTGAAAATTTGAGATCCAGATGAGCTCGTGGCTGAGAGATCAAATTCGTGGAAGGATCTGCTATCACCCGATTGACAGAATACCGACGGAGGTGGCGGTGGTGCAATGGTGGCTCGATGGCGGCGGCGGCGGCAACGATGAACTTCACACATGATAGATGAGGCTTCCCACCTCAGAATACAGCCTTCCCAACTGCAAGAAGAAGAGAGGAGAGAGGGAGAGGGGCGGCCCTTGCATGGAGCTCCAAGAAAATCTCTGATTTTTTTGCATTAATTCCACACAAAATTGAAATGCAAGGTTCTTATAGAAAATACAAAAAGACTAGTTCTATCCCTAGATCTAGGGTTGGGGAGAGGTAAAAGAGGGAGTTCAAATTTATTTCTCCCATGTGATTTGGAATCAAATAAAATATAATTTTAAATCCTAATATAATATACTAAATGGGGGGCGCCCCCTTGACTTTCAAGGTTCCAACCTTGAATTTTATTCCTCTTTGTCCCCCACTTGTCCCACCCTTCTAGAAGCCCACCATTGGAAGGTTGACTGACCCCACATGGACCCTAGGGATGAGGTGGATCAATGGGAAAAGGATAGGGGGGCCCGCGGGACCCGGGTGGTCCCAAATTACACATAAACCCCTGTTACAATATAAATTACAATCCAAATAAAACACACAATACACAAAAATAAAGTCCCAATAAACTATAAATATCAAGACTCAAGGGAGAGTCTTCAAGCTATCTCCGAGCCAGATGGAAGCCGCTGTAGCCCGGGTGGTGCTCCGCGTACGGTACCGACGGCTCACCGGTTCGTGCTTCTCGCTTGCTCTGGTGTCCGCACCAATTCTCCCCGGGTGGGGGAAACTCGACTCTGTCGATTAAGGGTCATCATCGCTCTGGTAGCGCTCCAATAGGTCCGGATCTATCCTCTGCAACTCTCCACGGGTGATCCAAGTATCCTCGGTGGCGGGTCGCCCTCTCCAACGCACTAGGTAGCGCAGGTAAGATCCACTCCTCGTAACTGTCACCTACTCATCCAGTATATGATCGATATGCTCTCGCTGCTGTGAAAATATGGCTGGTGGTGGACACTCAGGTGTGGGATCACTCTCAATCGGAGGAGATGGCTCAAAAGGCTCACTAGGGATCACCGTTGGGTCCCTATATGCAACTAGATCCGACACATTGAAAGTTGAGCTTATACCATATTCCTCGGGCAAGTCCACAACATACGCATTGGATCCAACATGTTTCAACACTCTAAATGGACCGGCTCCGCGAGCTTGCAATTTCTTTACGGTTCCAGAGGGAAACCGTTCAGGTCTTACCCTGATCATGACATATTCACCCTCTTGGAACTCACGGTGGTGTCGATGGGCATCGGCTAACTCCTTATACCGTGCATTGCTGACCTCAATGTGACGACTGATGTCATCCTGCAAACTCCTAACATGCCTAGCAAAAGACTCGGCAGACTCAGACGCTCGTGCATGAATGGGCATGGGAACAAGATCCACTGGCTTCTTAGGCCTACGACCTGTGACAATCTCGAATGGACTCATACCGGTAGACCTGTTAACCGAATCATTATATGCAAATTCTGCCAATGGTAATATGAGATCCCAATCCCCTAGACGATCCCTGACAATACACCTCAAAATATCACCCAGACTTCTATTGACCACCTCGGTCTGACCATCTGTCTGGGGATGATATGCAGTGGAAAACTTGAGGTGAGTACCCAACATATGCCATAGTGTCTTCCAAAAATAACTGGTGAATCTAACATCACGGTCAGACACTGTGGTACGAGGTAACCCTAACTTGCACACCACATAAGTAAGGAACAGGCGGGCTACCCTCGAAGCATCCGAAGTCTTCGAGCAGGGAATAAAAAGGGCCATCTTCAAGAATCAGTCAACAACCACATAGACCGAATCATGCTTCCTGGAGGTACGTGGCAATCCCAAGATAAAATCCATGCTAACATCCTGCCACAAGGCATCAGGCACGGGAAGAGGTGTATAAAGGCCCAAGCTTTGCTTCTTCATTTTGGCCGTAGCACATGTACGGCACTGAGCCACAATATGAGCAACATCACGCTTCAAGCTCGGCCAATAAAATCTATGCTCAACAGCCTCGATAGTCTTGTTCCGACCAAAGTGGCTGGCTAGACCTCCCGCATGTAGCTCCCAGACTAAGAAGTCTCGAACCGAAGTTCGGGGAACACAAAGCCTGCCTCCTCGAAAGAGGTAACCCTCCTGAAGCACATAATCATCAAGGTCTCTCAAGGGTCCGACCTGGAGAGTGGTATAAATCTGACCGAAGGCAGGACAGTCAACATAGGCCTCTCTCATCTTCTCTAACCCTATGACCTCGGCACTCATGATCGTTAGCAGACAAGCACGTCGACTCAAGGCATCGGCCACCTTGTTCTCCACTCCAGCCTTATGTTTATGCACAAATGTGAAATGCTGGAGATACTCAACCCAACGGCTGTGATGCACATTAAGCTTCTTTTGAGAATGGAGGTACCTCAAAGCCTCATGATCAGAGTATAAGACAAACTCCTGATGTAATAGAGAGTGCCTTCAATGCCTAAGAGCCTGAACAACTGCGTAGAATTCCTTATCATAAGTGGAGTATCGCAGTTTCGCGTCATTCAGCTTTTCACTGAAATATGCGACCGGGTGGGTCTCCTGACTCAACACTCCTCCTATCCCAACACCCGACGCATCACAAGAGACCTCAAACACCTTTGAGAAATCCGACAATCGAAGGATAGGTGTCTGGGTCATGCGCTCCTTAATGTCCTTGAAGGCAGCAGCTGCGGTCTTCGTCCATACAAATGTGCCCTTCCGAATACAGTCCGTGATCGGGGCAGTGACGGAGCTAAATCCGCGGATGAAACGACGATAGAACGTCACAAGGCCATGGAAGCTGCAGACATCATGGACCGTATTGTTGTGCCCCTATGGTCATTTGAGTCATCTTGTGATCACTTGGGTCATTCGACATCATCATGTGGTCCTTTGAGTTATTTGATATTCTTGGTTTTGATAATGGCTAAACACTATAAGTCATTATTATTTTCCACTCTTATATGACTGACATACATGATGTTTTGTTCATCACAGATATGCCAATGAATGGACAAGGAATTGAGTAGAGATAGCAAAGGGAAAAGCTCAATGTTGCGCCCTCACACGCGGATCGACCAGGGAAAACTCGGGTTCTGCCCAGCTGGCGGTCGACCGCCAGCACAGGGGCGGTCGACCGCCCCTGCCAGCAGCCAACTACTTGCACGTTTCTCAGTGGCGATCGATCAAAAATTCCAGGGACTAATCATCTATAGCGATTCTCAGTAGCGGCCAACCGCCAGAAGCTGCAGGTCGACCGCCAGCCACGATGCAGCCATGTTTGACTTTGATTTTCACCTCGAGGCCAGCCCCTTTTCTTGTATTTCTTAAATCCCAAAGTCACCCAATCACCTACAAAATGTGGATCTGGTCTGGGGGGTTTCTATTGACCATCCAAAGTCTATAAAACACATACAAGAGGGTTAGAAACCCTAATGCTTCATTTGGATCAAAGGAGATCAAGGGAGGCTTGTGGAGGCTGTTCAAGGGAGATGGTACTGTAGCCGTGAACAGTACTTCGTGAAGAGATATTCATCCATTCCAAGGGATTCAAGCCTAGATCTGAAGCTATCTCAACCTCCAAGGAAGCAAGAAGCAATCAAGGCTCTCAAGGGTGATCTAAACTGTATCAAACTCTTCATCAACTCAAGAAGATCAAAAGGAAGATCAAAGCTACAGCCATAGTCATCTTCATCAACTCAAGGAAGATCATCTTTCAAGGAAGTAGACACCATTGAAGCATCCAACTCAAGCTCCAGCAATCTCAGACAAGATTTTTCTTCTTGAGCATATTCTCTATCTTGTTTGATGATTGAGTGTTTTCATATTTGTTCTTTTTCATTTCATACAAACGATTGAAACTGAAGATCATCCCTACCGGTGGTTAGTAGGAAGGCAATCGGAAGTTGTCTGATTTGCGGTGTTAACGTCCCTACCGGTGGTTAGTAAGAAGGCAATCGGTTGTCTTTCCGATTTGCTGTTCAGTGCGAGGCACTAGTGGAGCCTCACCGGATTTGGTGAGGAGTGGACGTAGGACTGGGGATTCAGTCCGAACCACCTTAAAATCCCTTGTGTTGTGGCTTGATTGTGCGATTGATATGTTTTTGATGTATGCTTAGGTTCAATCTCCATATTTTGAAATCATATTTCTAAGTAAATCATTTTATACATCGCTAAGCTAGTTGTATTCCGCTGCAATTATTTTTAACTAGCCTTATAGAGGGTTGTATTATGAAAAGAGGGACAGATCTATTCACCCCTGCCCTCTAGATCCGCTGTCCACTACACAACAAGTGGTATCAGAGCCTAATCTCTCATTATGGGGTCCAACGACCTTGAGGGAATTGGTGGATCAGCGTCCAAGGGTTTTCTACCTGAAGGACATTCTGTGAACAGGCCTCCTTATTTTACTGGAGCTAATTATCCCTATTGGAAACATTGTATGCAGGTGTTCATTCGCGCCCAAGACTACGAACTTTGGCGAGTGATCAGCAAAGGTCCGTATGAGCTGTCGGATGATGAGGACTTGTGGACCAAAGAACAAATAAGGCAATCCACTGTCAACAGGAGTGATAAACACATCATGCAATGCTCACTCCATCCAGTTGAATTCTCAAGAGTGGCTACCTACGTATCTGCAAAACTAATGTGGGACAAGCTAGAGGTAATCTACGAAGGAACCTCTCAGGTACGAGAAATAAAAGCCAACATTTTAGTTTCTGAATATTAAATATTCCGCATGAAGCCTGATGAGTCAATTCAAGATATGTATGCCCGATTAACTGTGCTTACTAATAGTTTGACTGATTTGGGAAAGAAATATTCAGAGCAAGAAATTGTAAGAAAAATTCTCAGATCGTTAACTCCAGCATGGCACACAAAGGCAACCGTGGTTGAAGAATCTAGAGATCTCGCAACAACTAAGGTAGATGAACTCATTGGATCATTGATGACATATGAGATCAATCTCAAGAACAAAGAGGCTGAGGCACCTAAGAAGAAGTCCCTAGCTCTTAAAGCAGGACCCAGCGGTCAAGGCTCTTCTGATGAAGGTGAGGATTTGGGAAGTGAGCGAGATGAAGATGACGTAGCCATGCTCACACGTAAGTTCAAAAAATTATTGAGAAAGGAACGTAAGAGCTTCATGAGAGGAAGGTCAAAGGTAAGAAATGGTTTCAAATCTAATTCTGAAAACTCTAAGAAATCTGATAAAGTCATTTGCTATTCTTGCAACAAACCAGGGCATTTCAAGAATGATTGTCCCGACAGATTCAGAAAAGCCGACAAATGGAAGGGCAAGAAGAAGAACAAGGCCATGGTGTCCACATGGAGCGATGAAGAGGAAAGTGATGACGTAACTAGCTCCTCAGACAAAGAAAAAGAAAATCTCTGTCTTATGGCCAAAGGTGATGAAGAAACTGAGGTAAATTCTCCATTTGAAGATTATACAATTGATGATTGGGAGGAAGCATATATACAACTCATGAAAAAATATGAAATGTACAAAAAAGAGAATAAATCATTGAAAAAGAAAATTAACTCATTTGTGCATGATCATGAAATAAATGTCAAGAATGCTTCACTTGAAACTGAAATTGAGGATCTTAAAAAAATGATTGAGGATTTGGAAGAGGGAAGAAAAGAAATGGCTGACTTGGAAATTGAAAATGAAAATTTGAGAAATGAGATTGATAGCATCAAGCTAAAAATGTAAAGCTATGAAAAGAACATCAAATTGAGTAATGAGAAGTATGAAGCTGTCAAACAAGTCAACATTCAACTTCTTCAAAATATTGAAAACCTACAAAAAGAGTTGAAGGATAAACAACAATCTTTAGAAAAGTTTGTGGATGGAAGATAAAACCTAGATGCATTGCTAGGAACTAGAATGAACCATAACAAAGATGGGTTGGGTTTTGATCCAACAAATAAAATGCCATTTGGGCTAAAAACAGTCACATTTGTTTCATCTTCCGAAGCTTCCACCTCAAACACAACTCCCATACAAAATCAGCAAAAACAAAAGGAGAAAGGGAAAGAAAAGATTGAAGAGGCAATCACTGAAATTCCCAAAAAGTCTGTCCAAAAGCCTAAGAAAGGTCGACCTTCCCCGCAGCATAGGTCAACACTTCCTCGGCCATTGCATGCTCAATCTTCCAGATATCACCATAACTGGATTGTACATTCATATAGGCCAATACCATCATATTCTTGGGGCAATTGTGACCTCTGTGTGCATCAATCCCATTGGTGGCAAAATAATCATTTTCAACCCAAAACCAACCAACCACCTCAATGGCTTAAGAAGCAAAATTCATCAAACTTCCACAAACTCCAGCCAAGAGCCTCCAAATAGAAAATGAATGTCAAGATTGAAAAGAAAAATAAAATCCCTGCTCTAAGCAAACAAAACATGAATGTTAAGAAGGTTTGGATTCCTAAAAAAATGGTTTCATGTTTTGAAAATTTGAAAAGTTTGATGGGACCCAAATTTGGTTGGGTTCCAAACACCATTACTTAATTGCTTGTGCAGGAATGTCTTGCAGCCATGCATAACAGGTGGTACCTTGATAGCGGCTGTTCAAGACACATGACTGGAGATAAATCAAAATTTTGTCTCTTGGAGGAAAAGGAATGAGGATACGTCACATTTGGAGGGAACAACAAAGGAAAAATCATTGGAACAGGTAATGTAGGTAAGAATCTCCCCAACTCCATTAGAAATGTGTTGTTAGTTGAAGGATTGAAATATAACTTACTCAGCATAAGTCAATTGTGCGATAAAGATCACAAAGTGTTGTTTGATTCTCATAAATGTAAAATCTTTGAACTAAAATCTGACAAGGTAACATTTTCTGGTAAGAGAGTCAACAATGTTTACATGATTGACTTAGATGATCCTGCTTATTCAAACCTTTGTCTTGCTGCACCAAAATCTAAAATTGCATGGTTATGACATCGTAGACTAGGACATGCTAGCTACAATATCTTACATAAACTGTTAAAGCATTCAATGGTGAAAGGGTTGCCTGAATTATCATTTAAATAAGAAAACAAGTTATGTGATGCATGTGCCCTAGGTAAACAAACTAGAAAATCCTTCAAGGGAAAATCTGAAAATACATCATCCAAACCACTCGAGCTAATTCATATAGACCTGTTTGGACCAACCAAAACTGCTAGCTTAAGTGGTAGAAAATATGGATATGTCTTGGTGGATGACTTTTCTAGGTTCACATGGGTTTTCTTTCTCACACATAAAAATGATGCTTTTGATGAGTTTCAGGCACTCTACATGAATATAAAGCAGGACGGTGAGTTTAAAATTTCCAAGATTCAATCTGACCATGGTGGTGAATTTGAAAATATTAACTTCTATAATCTTTATACGGCCGAAGGTATTTCACACCGGTTTTCTTCACCAAGAACCCCAGAGCAAAACGCTGTAGTTGAAAGGAGAAACCGAACACTTGTAGAGATGACAAGAACCATGCTTGCTGAACGGTAACTTCCATGGAGATTTTGGGCTGAAGCGGTAAACTCAGCATGTTATATTATCAACCGCTCTATGGTAAGGCCACACACTAAAAAGACTCCTTATGAGTTGCTGAAAGGTAAAAAGCCATCTCTCTCACATATGAAAGTGTTTGGATCTAAATGCTTCATCCACAATAATGACAAAAGAGACTTAGATAAATTTGAGCCCAAGAGCGATGAAGGTATATTCCTTGGACATTCTGATAGATCCAGGGCTTATAGAATTTATAACATTAAGAGTCAAACTGTGAAAGAATCACCCCATGTTTCCTTTGATGAATATCATGATGATTCTAACAATGATAACTCTTACAGGAAAAACGATGAAGATGGAGAATTCCTAAGCATGAAGGACAAGAGTGATCCTCCACAAGAAGAAACAAAAGAAGATGGTGACCGAGTTGAATCAAGCAATGTAAGGGATCAAACTCCAGGAGAAGGTAATGATTCTACAAACATTAGAATTCTTAAGGATCATCTTTTAGAAAATGTCATTGATAGCTTGAATGACCAACCTAGAACAAGGTCACATTTTAGAATTGTGGAAGAATTAGATCAACTTGCTCTTGTCTCTCAGCTTGAACCCAAAAGCATTGATGAAGCATTAAAAGATGAAAACTGGATAAATTCAATGTAAGACGAGTTAAACCAGTTTGAAAGAAACAAAGTTTGGCATCTTGTTCCTACACCTTCATCACAATCTGTCATAGGCACTAAATGGGTTTTTATGAACAAACTAAGTGAGGATGGCAAGATAATAAGAAACAATGCTAAATTGGTGGCTCAAGGGTATAATCAAGAGTTTGGGGTAGACTTTGATGAATCTTATGCCCCAGTTGCTAGACTTGAAGCCATCAGAATTTTACTTACTTTTGCATGCTCCCTTAGAATAAAATTGTATCAAATGGATGTCAAAAGTGCTTTCTTGAATGGCTTGATCAAAGAAGAAGTCTATGTTGAGCAGCCCCCTGGCTTTGAGAATTCTAACCATGCAGATTTTGTATACAAGCTAGACAGGGCACTCTATGGACTTAAGCAAGCACCAAGAGCTTGGTATGAGAGACTAAGCTCATTCCTCATTGAAAAAGGGTACACACGAGGTAAGGTAGATCAAACAATTTTCACCAAGAAGCAAGGTAAGAAAATCTTGATTGTTTAAATTTATGTTGATGATATTGTGTTTGGTTCTACTAAATCTGAAATGTGTGAGGAATTTGCTAACCTCATGACTAGCGAATTTGAGATGAGCCTAATGGGAGAACTCCAATTCTTTCTCGGTTTATAGGTCAACCAAGGACAAGATCCTTCATAAGTCAAGCCAAATACATCAAAGAGCTGCTGAAAAGATTTGACATGACAAACAGCAAAATCATTGCAACTCCTATGAGCACCTCAACTTCACTATATTCAGATGAAAATGGTAAATTGATAGATGCAAAGGTCTATAGAGGTATGATTGGTTCTTTACTTTATTTGACTGCATCCCGACCAGATATCCAGTTTAGTGTATGCCTTTGTGCCAGATTTCAAGCTAGTCCTAGAGAATCCCATTTGACTGCCATCAAACGTATCCTTAGATATCTTGTCGGCACTCAAGATTTGGGATTGTGGTATTCGTCATTATGTGATTTATCTCTTATATCTTATTCTGATGCGGACTACGCTGGATGCAAGCTGGATCGTAAGAATACTAGTGGCTATTGCTAGTTTCTAGGAGGGTGTTTAGTTTCTTGGGCTTCCAAGAAATAACACTCGGTTGCCCTCTCAACTGCGGAGGCAGAATATGTTGCTGCGGGGAGCTGTGGCACCCAAGTGTTGTGGATTAAACACCAACTCTAAGACTACTTAGTGGATCTTGGTTGTGTCCTGATTCTGTGTGATAACACTAGTGCTATCAACCTTGCAAAAAATCCAGTCCAGCACTCTAGGACTAAGCATATTGAGATTAGGCATCACTTCATTAGAGATGAGGTCGTTAAGAAAAATTTTGATCTATATTTTGTTGATACTCTAAATCAAATTGCTGACATCTTCACCAAGCCCTTGTGTAATGACAGGTTTTAAACACTCAGAAGGGAGCTTGGTCTCTGCAGACCTCAGGCCACTAAAAATTGAAATGACGATCATGTTCAATTTAGTTGTGTGTTTGTGCAGATTGGTGTGTTCATGCATTATTTATATGTCAAATATGTCATTTTGCATATGGTGTAGCATTGCATGTCATGATGCATAATAAAATTGAATTCATGTTCATAATGTATTGCATGGTTTGTGTAGCATCCTTCTTGCATGGCTATGGTATATTAAATGTTGATGTATGGAAAGGCAGGTTATGCTTGCTTAGAAGCACTCAATATGCGAGAGGTTTCACCTCCGCCAAGTACCATGCGTTACTGTCGCATATAGGCCATATAGTAAGGGGGAGTTGTCTCTTTACATCATTCATGCATATGTTTCATCTTCATTCTGTTACATTTAATAAGTGTACAAGTATGTGTTGAGTCATGTATTTCATGTCTGCCAAATTCATGTTTGATCAGGTCAATCCCTGCATGGTTCTAGTCTCTCTCTCCTTGACGTTTGTCATTACACTTGCTTGCACACATAACTCCTTGAGTGCATTCCTTGCATATCCTTAGGGGGAGTCCTGCTGCTATTCTTACTCTCTTGCAATCTGAACTTCATGGCTTATAGTCTGAATATGAGATCATGAGACTGACAGAACTATGGCATAAGAGCTTTCTATTATATGCGCTGATGATTGTCCATCCAATGAAAATGGTTCAGATTTAATGATTTCCTTGAAGTTCAAAAATATTTATTCTGAAATCATCTATGTTCTGTGGTTTTAATAGACCTTAACTAGAGATTGCATATTATGCTTTGCAAGACTATCCTGATATCTGAAAATTTAAAATTCATGACCATCTTGGTGATACACTCAGGCTTAGTATTATTCTTAAACATCTTGATGAGCTGGAATTCTTGGAAATCCATTTGACAGAGCAATGATATTGTTGCACGGAGAAATATGTCACGTCATCAAATCAAGTGACGAATGATATGTCATGATGTGCCCCTGTTATCTCTGTCTTAATTATATTTAGACTCTAGGCAGAGTACTGGCATAATTACTGAGAAATATATCTTCTCATCACAGAAATGAGATTGGATATGTCATGACGTGACTTTACTATCTCTGTTCATTCTGAAGCATAACTGTCAGTCTTGCCAAATACTTAGGGATGTTGGCGTCTAAACAACGTGTATTCTTACGGCTAGGAGACATGTAATAGACTTGATTGCTCGTAAAATATGAGTCATGTGTCGTCAAATTCAAAAGATATTAAAAATCAAATTTGTTGAACTCATCAAATTCCATGCTTTAGTCATGATTATTTAGCCTCAATACTAGTTTTTGTGTTATTCTCTTTGTAGTTATTGAATATGGATATATAAGACAAGGGAAGATTAAACACTGCCATGATATGCCCTTTTAATTCATTTCTATTACAACATGGATGTAGATGCTTTTTGAACTCTGTTGATGATCTCTGATTTTATTAGCTTTGAACCATATATGTTGCTCGCGGTATGTTTCAGGTTTGCATATAATGGCTTGCTCTCAACTCTCTTTCACCTCTGGTCTCACAGACATCTGTCACCTTCTCTACCTTATCCCTCCCTTTTTGCTGTTGTCAAAGGGGGAGAATTCTTTTTGTGAGTCCTTTGTTAGAGTTATGCGTTATCGCGTTGTCAAAGGGGCGAGAATATTTTGTTGTGAGTCATCCTTTGCTTTGTGAGTTGTCATTGGGGGATGAGTGAATTGTGTATGGGGGAGAATCCTTTGTGCGCTTTGTGTATCTCATATGTGTATGTGATGAGGTTTGCATAATTGCATAGCATTCATATCTGCATTCATAATTGCATTCACATGCTATTACTATCATGGATCTTGACCTGCACTTGTTGCATATGTGATAAACTTTGCCATCTCGGATATTACTGCCACATAATGACTCATAGTGTTGCCATCATCAAAAAGGCGGAGAATGTTGTGCCCCTATGGTCATTTGAGTCATCTTGTGATCACTTGGGTCATTCGACATCATCATGTGGTCATTTGAGTTATTTGATATTCTTGGTTTTGATAATGGCTAAACACTATAAGTCATTGTTGTTTTCCACTCTTATATGACTGACATATGTGATGTTTTGTTCATGACAGATATGCCAATGAATGGACAAGGAATTGAGTAGAGATGGCAAAGGGGAAAGCTCAATGTTGCGCCCTCACACGCGGATCGACCCGAGAAAACCCGGGTTCTGCCCAGCTGGCGGTCGACCGCCAGCTAGGGGCGGTCGACCGCCCCTGCCAGTAGCCAACTGCTTGCACATTTCTCAGTGGCGGTCGACCGCCAGCCCAGTGGCGGTCAACCGGAAATTCCAGAGATTAATCCTCTACAGCGATTCTCAGTAGCGGTCGACCGCCAAAAGCTGCAGGTCGACCGCCAGCCCCGATGCAGCCATGTTTGACTTCGATTTCCACCTCGAGGCCATCCCTTTTCTTGTATTTCTTTAATCCCAAAGTCACCCAATCACCCACAAAATGTGGATATGGTCTGGGGGGTTTCTATTGACCATCCAAAGTTTATAAAACACATACAAGAGGGTTAGAAACCCTAATGCTTCATTTGGATCAAAGGAGATCAAGGGAGGCTTGTGGAGGCTGTTCAAGGGAGATGGTACTGTAGCCGTGAACAGTACTTCGTGAAGAGATATTCATCCATTCCAAGGGATTCAAGCCTAGATCTGAAGCTATCTCAACCTCCAAGGAAGTAAGAATTAATCAAGGCTCTCAAGGGTGATCTAAATTGCATCCAACTCTTCATGAACTCAAGGAGATCAAAAGGAAGATCAAAGCTACATCCATAGTCTTCTTCATCAACTCAAGGAAGATCATCTTTCAAGGAAGAAGACACCATTGAAGCATCCAACTCAAGCTCCAGCAATCTCAGACTAGATTTTTCTTCTTGAGCATATTCTCTATCTTGTTTGATGATTGAGTGTTTTCATATTTGTTCTTTTTCATTTCATACAAACGATTGAAATTGAAGATCATCCCTACCGGTGGTTAGTAGGAAGGCAATCGAAAGTTGTCCGATCTGCGGTGTTGACGTCCCTACCGGTGGTTAGTAGGAAGACAATCGGTGGTCTTTCCGATTTGCGGTTCAGTGCGAGGCACTAGTGGAGCCTCACCGGATTTGGTGAGGGGTAGACGTAGGACTGGGGATTCAGTCCGAACCACCTTAAAATCCTTTGTGTTGTGGTTTGATTGTGCGATTGATATGTTTTAGATGCATGCTTAGGTTCAATCTCCATATTGTGAAATCATATTTCTAAACAAATCATTTTATACATCGCTAGGCTAGTTGTATTCCGCTGCAATTATTTTTAACTAGCCTTATAGAGGGTTGTATTCCGAAAAGAGGGGTAGATCTATTCACCCCTTCCCTCTAGATCCGTTGTCCACTACACAACACGTACAGGGTTCCGGCCACTCAACAATGGCCCGGACCTTCTCCAGATCGGCGGAGACCACAGTACTAGACACAATAAAACCCAAGAAGGTAAGCTGAGATGTCATGAAGGCACACTTCTGTGGGTTCACAAACAACTGCTCTCGCCTCAGGAGTAGACAGACCTGCCGAAGGTGGTCTATGTGGTCCCCCGTGGTGCGACTATAGATAAGGATATCATTGAAGTACACTACCACAAAGACTCCAATGATTGGTCGAAGGACCTGACTCATGAGTCGCATGAAGGTGCTAGGGGCATTGGTCAACCCAAAGGGCATAACCAACCACTCATATAGACCATCATTGGTCTTGAATGCGGTCTTCCACTCATCACCTACCTAATCCTTACCTGGTGGTAGCCACTCTTAAGATCGATCTTCGAGAAGATAGTGGCACCGGCCATCATGTCTAGCATATCATCTAGGCGAGGAATAGGGAACCTGTACTTCACGGTGATTTTGTTGATGGCACGACTATCAATGCACATTCTCCACATGCCATCCTTCTTTGGGGCGAGTAATGCGGGAACAGCACACGGACTCATCCTGTCCCGAACAGACCCTCTCTGCATCAACTCATCGACCTGCCATTTTAGCTCGGCATGTTCCGTGGGACTCATGCGATAATGAGGAAGATTGGGCAATGAGGAGCCCGGAATCATGTCGATAGCATGCTGAATATCCCGCATGGGTGGGAGTCCCTCGAGAAGCTCCTCGGGAAAAATATTGGCAAACTCTTGCAGAATAGGAATGACATCGGGTGGGAGTTCACCCTCGGACTTTGGCTCCACCTCTCGGACTGTAATAGCAAACACAGGGCAGCCTCTACTAGCCTCTCGCTCCATTTCTCGGAAGCTAATCATCATCAATCTCCTAGTCGAGGGCTCGCTTGGGCCAGATGTAACGGTCATAGCCCGAGCTAGGGGTGGGGTACTGGGCCCGGGGATGGAAGGCTCCGGAGTACTAGGGCCAGTAGGACCCCTAACTGATGGGCTCTTGGGCTGAGTGGGGTGGAGAGTAATCCATTGGCCAGCATGGTCGAAGGTACAGGTGTTCAACCGGCCATGGAGTGTGGCATCCCGATCAAATAACCACGGCCTACCAAGAATAATGCTGCTCACCTCCATGGGGAGGACATCACACCAGATATCGTCACGGTAGGCACGGAACTGCAGTGGGACCAGACACCGCAGCCTGATCGGAATGGAGGTGGAATCCACCCATGATACTCGACAGGGGCAAGGATGATCCACGGGTTTAAGACCAAGACTTGAGACAGTGCCCGTGGAGATTGCATTGATGCAACTCCCACTATCGATAATCACCTTACAAACTTGCTTGCCCGGCCGACAGAATGTATGAAAGATAGTGGTCCATCGCCAGTCATCACTGGCCTATGGCTGGGTGAGAATACACCTGACGACCCCCAAGTGGGTATCATCCAGATGCTATGCATCCTTGCCATTACCTTCGGCCTCATAGTACTCGTCAGCTAGCTCCGGATCTGCTTCATAGCTGACTAACTCAAGATCCGTAGGGGTGGTATCCTCGGCCTGTGTGTCCCCAATGACAAGAGACTGGCGGGTGGGACACTGGTTCACAAAATGGCCAAACCCATTGCAGCGATAACACTGCTGCCGTGATCCACTAGGCTCCCCAATCATGGGTCCTTTCCCCTTATCCTCCCGACGGATAGGAGGTGTAGGCAACAAAGGACGGGCAGGAGGTGCGGGTGCTGATGGACGGGCTGTGGGTGCCGTAAGATGTTGGGGACGAGGAAGGTCCCTCGGGGGTGGAGGGCGAGGCCTAGGAGTGAAAGGCTCGGGACGAGTGGGCTCCTGAGATCGGGCCATGGGGGCCCTCGGATACGTGCCAGAAGAGCCACGGGGCTCGACACTACGAAGGGGGAAGGAGCCCAACCGATGGGGAGACTCGAACTCGACCTCGAATTGCTTTAATTCGAGAGCAACCTGATACGCTTGTTCCAAAGTGGTCGCATTGCGACGAAAAGGTTAGTATTGATAGTTTGGTCGCAGACCTCTCCAAAAGCGCGATATGGTCATGGTGCTTTCTTCCGTAACTCCACACCATAAATAATACTCATCAAACTCGGTGGTGTACTCGATCACAGATCGGTTCCCTTGGGAGAGACTTTGCCATTTGTCTATGAGACGTTGGTGATATGAGGCGGGAAGGTACTTCTCCCTCCATTTCATTTTCATGTCATCCCAAGTGCCGATCGGGGGTTGACGTCGCGGATTTAGCAGGCTCTTCACATTGGTCCAATAAGTTTGGGCCTACCCATGCAGCTTCATCTTCACGTATCGAACTCTCAGGTGGTTCGTCATCTCAAACCACTCGAAGTACCGATCCATGCCGGCCTCCCAATCTAAATAGACCTTCGGGTCCAAGGACCCGCTAAAAAGGAGAGGGTCCGCACGCACACTCTGAAGAACGCGGTCGTCATCATGGTCATTACGATTCCGTCGTTGGTTACGACAACCATATCCCCCTTGCTCATTATCAGATGCATAGTCAGCCACCTCATGCACCTGTTGCCTCCCAACATCTACCGCCTGAGCTCTTGGCGCAGCAGGTTGCTGGGTCGGCTCTTGTTGACCATTGGTCGGCGCGGGTTGCGCCGCCGCTGGGGCCCTCTCGAGGACGGCAATCCTCCCTACAAGACCCTGGATGGACTGGTCTGAAGTTTCAGCCCGATCCTCGAGGGCTTTCATCATCCGTTCTAGACGCGTTCCTACGCCATCTAGACGCGTACTAAGGCCATCCATACGCGTATCGAGACGATCCATGAGGGCTCGGAACATCTCGGCCGTCGAGGGCTCATCGGAGCTACCGGCTCGGGAATCCGCCATAGGTGGTAGTGGAGAGTATTGGGTGCCTCGACGGGTGGGCATGCAAAGACACACGAACTAGGAGACACAAACTGATGCAAATACCGACTAATGCACTTAGACCTAAACTAATATCCGGCATGTGGAGGAGTTAATCGATCCGAAGATCACTCGTGCAAGTGTGCGGCCTTCCCGATAGGCGTAGCCTAACGTTCGGACAACACCTTTTAATATACCGGATTATCAGGATGAAATGCAATTTTAGAACACTTCTTTTTTTTTGTTTTGAAAATAATGATGATCCTAGACTCGACTTAGACCGTGCAAGACTTATGCAATGACTACCCTAGACTCGACTCGCTCTGATACCAAACTGATGCGGGATGGACACGGGGACCGACTCTAAGTGATATGGACCTCAGACTCTAAATGCATACACGACTAGCAACATACGACCATGAAAGACACTAGGCCCGACACTAAGAGCTCCTATGGGCTATACGTCGCTAACAGAAACGCAAGCTCACTCGTCATCCCAAGCGAGGGAAACGCGGATCGTGCACGGTTGAGGAACCGGCAGAGTTAAGGGTAGTCCGACTCACTTCCGTGCTCGGATTGAGTCACGGGACGGGTCACTCTCTCGCTCACAGTGGTGACATGGACTCACGGGCTAGAATCCTACGTCTCACAGTGGCATACGACCATATACTAAACTAGCAAATGAATGCCAAGAAGTTAAGACCGTTACCTCCACGCTCCCGGCGTGGGGAAGACAACCCCGGCCAAATCCGGACTCCCGGTTAACAAAGTTTTACCGTGGTACAAAAATTTGACCCACTTCACGCAGGGAGGTAATAGGTCACATGTGGGGCGCGGGAGTCACAGGAATTGGGTTGACGGGCAACATCTTGATGTCGCTCCGGCGGTGCCGAAACCCGCGTTTTGGTGCTGTCAGGACTGCGCGATCTGCTGGAACGTGGGGCCCACGTGCTGCTCAGTCCTCCGGACCTGGCGGGGTGGGTCCCACTGTGATGGTGACACCAGGTGGCACGCTCCCCTGGACGGCGGCCGGGCTGGAACACTGATCGGAGGCCGATCGGCTCCGATCTCCAAGTCTTGGAGTGGCTGCCCACGGATCTGCAGCTTATGTTTTTGAGCGCGCGACTCGGCGAGAATTGGGGCTGTGATCAGCACCGATGTCGGATCGGCACGAAACTAGCACCATTGGAACGCTGACTGCTTCGACCTTATGGGACTCAAAAAAATTCACCAGAGCCGTGCTTCTGATGGGCGATTTTAGAACCGGTCTGTTCTCAGTCTTAGATTTGACTGGGCAGAAACTGAGTTTCTTGAGAGTTTGCATTGACCACAGGGTAGACCTCCGAATCAGAAGATGAGCTCTTCATGAACATTGTAGAGGGGAGAGAGAGAAAAATGGAAATAATTTTTATGACTGATGTGGTGAAGCTTTGGGTGGGGGAAAGTATTTTATACTGAAAGATGGGCGGATCTGGACAGAAGCAGATAGAACTGAAGTGGATCTGAAAATGATTTTTATAAAATAGGTGTAGGCCTTTTAAAATTCCACGAAAATTCTTGGATGGAGGGGGTGGTGGGTAGAATCTACAGTAATTTTGGGGGTTCCAGAAAAAATGAAAAGGTGGTCCGTAGATGGGAAACTCAGGGTGGCTGTGAATCTAGACTGAAAATTGGCAGATCTGGAAGGGAAAGATGGACGAAAATGGAAAAATGGAAATAGGAAACTAGAGGCCAAACCAAATTTTATGGGACGTGGGTTGGATCCCTAGAACTCACCCTGAAAATTTTAGATCGAGATGAGCTCATGGCTGAGAGCTAAAATTCGTGGAAGGACCTGTTGTCACCCGATTGATAGAATACTGACGGAGGTGGTGCAACGGCGGCTCGATGGCGGCGGCGGCGTCAACGATGAACTTCATATCTGATAGATGAGGCTTCCCACCTCAGAATACAGCCTTCCCAGCTGCAAGAAGAAGAGAGGAGAGAGGGAGAGGGGTGGCCCTTGCTTGGAGCTCCAAGAAAATCTCTGATTTTTTTGCATTAATTCCACACAAAATAGAAAAACAAGGTTCTTATAGAAAATACAAAAAGACTAGTTCTACCCCTAGATCTAGGGTTGGGGAGGGGTAAAAGAGGGAGTTCAAATTTATTTCTCCCATGTGATTTGGAATCATATAAAATAAAAATTCAAATCCTAATATAATATACTAAATGGGGGGCGCCCCCTTGACTTTCAAGGTTCCAACCTTGAATTTTATTCCCCTTTGTCCCCCACTTGGCCCACCCTTCTAGAAGTCCACCATTGGAAGGTTGACTGACCCCACATGGGCCCTAGGGATGAGGTGGATCAATGGAAAAAGGATAGGGGGGCCCGCGGGACCCGGGTGGTCTCAAATTACACATAAACCCCTGTTACAATCCAAATTACAATCCGAATAAAACACACAATATACAAAAACAAAGTCCCAATAAACTATAAATATTGAGACTCAAGGGGGAGTCTCCAAGTTGTCTCCGAGCTAGATGGAAGCCGCTGTAGCCCGGGTGGTGCTCCGCGTACGGTACCGATGGCTCGCCGATTCGTGCTTCTCGCTCGCTCTGTTGTCCGCACCAAGACATGCCAGGGAATCTAATAAGACTAATTAGGCTAGAAACCGTCGTCGGGAAAGGCGAACCCGTCTCACACCCCCCAAAGCATGCTTCACCCAAAACAAGACAGAACCCGCTCGTTCTCACACCATTTAACGTGAGATCACGGAAGAACATAGAAGAAGAGTAGGGCGTCCATCTCCCTACATCCACCGAAGTTCTAGCGCGTCGAAGCGACTAAACCGCTCCGAAAACCATCGCACGAACTTGACAGTCGGCTTCGAATCCACCGAACGGGATCGTGCCAATCCCACGCTCCATCCATCACGTCAGTACGCTCCAGACCAAATCCATGGCACCTCCACAGCATCCTCGAGCCTCCTCCGTCTGCAGCCGGAGCAGAGGGGGAACAAGGAGAGAAAATGGGGTAGAGAGATACGTGCGCGCGAATGAGGAGAGAGGAAAGAGAAAGGAATAATAAAAGGAAAAAAATAGAATTTCCTAATTTTTGCAAATTCTGATTTTTGGTCGGAAAATATAGTAATTCAGAAAAATACGAAAAAATAGTCTAAACGATCCTCGGAAGGAATGCAATGCAACTGTAGCGTCCTTGAGTTGATGAATTGAATAATAAACTCACCACGGGGTTCCGTAACTAGTATGAGAGAAAAACTCACGTGGATCGTAAAACACAACTCAGGACCTATAAAAATGATCCAAAACTCTCCGATAAGGATCCGAAAGACTTAGGGTCTTACAGTTAGTGCTTGCTTAGCATGTCTGTACTTCAACACTGATGTTTTGGCGTCTCTGTGTTTAGTGAGCCTCCACTAGTCGTAGCCCGACGGCACGTTCCAGTGTGTCGGCCCACCTAGGAGTGGTGGCGGGGCAATTTCCGACAGATGATTTTTAGGCTAGTTTTCGTGGACTCCCTTGCCTTGCAGTAGCATTCGCTGGGGGAGAAAACTAGCTTGAGGCCTGGCTCAAGGCATTGAGCTTATGTGTGCACACGTGGTCAGGGGTGGTTTGGACGAGCGCCGATGGGCGTGACCCTGACTAGTCACTCGTTACTGTTGTTCCTTGTACTTGGTTCTGTGAGTGCCTCAGTTACTGCCGTTCCAGGCGTGTGGGAGAAACTTGTGGCGCAGTGTACGACGTCAGTGGACGCATCTGGCTGTTCTTCTAGTGAGGAGGTGCTCCCGTCACTTGACGCATGACTCTAGTGATTCTCGCGTCTCGTGCATGACTCGTATGACTTGTGTTTTTGTGACTGGTTTCCATCATGATTGACGTGACTTGTCGGGTAGTCTGTTCTTGGCTTCACCCACGGTCTAGTCTTGTGTCGTGTACACGATGATCTAGTTGTGTATATTTGTGCCTTTGACTCTGTAGGTCTTTTCTAGGGTTTTTGCCTATTTTGGTAGGCGTTCGCTTTGGAGCACGTGCTTTGTCGACAGATTGGTGATGCCCGACTTGGTGAGATCGGGGTTAGCCTTTCTGTTGCCGTTTGGAGTAGCTTAGGAAGCCGTGGTTTGCTCGGCGGCCAGATTCTGGTGAGTACGGCTTTACCCTTTTCTTTAGTTGTTCTTACTCCTGCTTTTTACAGCTTTACTTTTGTAGTTACTCTTGTTGCTCATGTCTTTCCTGTTTTACTGTTTAGCGATGTTTAGCGTGTTACTGCGTTGTTTCCAGTGGGGATCCGCGTGACCCCTACTGAGCCAGTGACACGAGACTCACCCCTGCTTTTCAGGTGTGGTCACTCTTCTTCCCGGTGGTTCATGACGCGGTGCATTAGTTCATAGTTGCCAGCGTTGCCAGCGTTCTCTACGTCGGGCTTCCCCCGACTTCAGTGTACGTTTTACTTTCTGTTGGACTGTACTTGTCTTTATTTTGGACTGGACTCTGTTAATTTAAACTGTTAATTGAAAAAGTAATTTTATTTCTGCTACTTTAGTAAACCTGATCAATGAAATATTAATTACTTACTACTTTAAATGGGACTTCAATGTACCACAGTCACTCCTTTTATCCCTTCGGAGCTTTACCGCTCTTGGGATGCCTCGCAGGATCCAAGTGTTATCGAGTTTACCCGGTATCCGGAGCCTGGGTCGTCACAGATGGTATCAGAGCTTTGATTGTGTGTGAGTACATGGGAATTCGAGATATTACAGTATTCAGAGTCCTTAAGGTCCAGTACAGTCGACAGCTGGCGTCAGTTTTACGATTATTTATCTTTTTTTTTAGTGTGTGGTCTTGTGTGTGCTGTGTTGGCACTGTGCGAGATGGTTTTACTCTCGTCAGGATGTGACGGAGTGCTTTTCTTTTTGCTATGGTGTTTGTCTCGGTTATGCTGTACTCGGCGGATTTCGCCAGTAGGAGTGAATCTGTGGTGCAGTGTTCAAGATTTTTTCATAATTTGTTCAGGTGGTTGGTGACTTTCTCGTTGGTGCGATGACCGTGCACATTTTTATGTTGCTTTGGTCATCCCAGTTTGAGATTTGTGTATCCCCTGAGGTGTTAAGCTTGTGTCGAGGTGGTCGATTAGATGCCTTGTTTGGAAGAATGCTCGAGCAAACCTAGGATTTTCCTTCAAAATTTCAAACTAGGACAACCAAAATCAGATGCCTTGTTTGGAAGAATGCTCGATTAGATTTGCCTTGTTTGGAAGAATGCTTTTGTCTAACTCCCCTCAAAATTGTGTGCTAGGAGAACACGCCGTTGGAGAGTTAGAAGCCCTACAAGTTGCTGGTTCGCTGTAGTCCGCACAGGAACCAGTGTGGTCGTCCAGCAAAGATCTAGAGATTGGAAGCTCTCATCGAGGTATTTAGACGTTGATCCTTTAGAACAATTTGTTAACCTTTATATCTTCTACCTACCCTCCAAATTTCATGGATTTAGGTCAAGTGGTTAAGGAGAACGAGGGACAAAAAATTGTTGGTTTAGCACAGGACGTGTAGAAACTAGGGTCGACTTCCAGTCAAAAATTTGAAGTCTAGGGATCGAATCAAAGGTAGGTTATCTCATGAAAAGGCTTAAACATCAAATTAGGAGTAAAATCCCTCTACTTCTATGTGATTTCATGCATTATACACGGAGTATTTCATGGTTTACTATGAATGCGCATCTAGGTTATTTCAGCATGCATTGTCCTGCACCTTCTAATTAAAGATAAGAACTTTGACATGATTCATGTTTTTCCCTGCACCCTCTTCGTTATAAACATGCTCTTACATGTTATCCATTCATTTCCCATGCTTCTTATGCATTTATTGCCCTGTGATAGGCCTTGCACTCGATAGCTACGTGCTATCTGATGCAGGAAAGAAACGGTCTACCAAGGACCGCTAAATATCTAATATCGGTTCCCAAACGACCGCGACTGTGTAAAAGCGGTCCCAAGAACACCGCTAATGTCGAAACTATCCTCATAAGACCACGTTTATATTTCAGTGTTCTGCACTTGTTAACTCCAAACAGATTACAGATTGACCCTATTGTATATATATTAAGCCTAATTAATGAGGCTACATTCCTAGTTATGACTTTACCTTTATGAACTTGGTTATATTGTTCATCCAAGATGATAGATATCATGTCCTTAATGTGTTTTAAACATATTTTGAACTTATGTTACTTTCATGCCAAAATCATATAGTTTGTACTAAATTGAATTTCCACATGGATTATGAGACTTGTTGAACCCCTTCTATCTGGGTTACTAATGAATTTTGATGATGACTATTCCTCTTGTATGTATTCTAACTTGAATGCTATAATTAGAGTTGGAATTGTGTAACACTTAACTTGACAAGGAAAGCTTTGGAGTTCAGGGATCAAGTTCTGAAGCAAGAAGATAATTAATGGATCATGAGACACAAGGATAATATGGTGAGATCTATCCAAACTCTTGCTCTATCCACTTTGGCAACTAAGGCATTTCACATGGGTCTTCATCATTCATGCTTCTTCCCTTGAATAGATGTGGTTTGCTCTCTTGGGTTGGCTCTTAATCATCTTGCTTGATTGGGACTTATCTTGGTGGTATCCACCATTTTTTTGTTGTTCTGGAGCATGGGTCGACCCCTGGGGTCGACCCCTGTAACGTCTCTGCCAAACAGAACGTTTGCTTGCAAGGGTCGACCCCAAGGGTCGACCCCTTTTTAATTCTGTTTTTTTTTTGGCCCGAGGGTCGACCCCTGTAAAAATTTGTCTTGGCAGAACCCTCGTGAACGAGGGTCGACCCCAAGGGTCGACCCATTGCCCTGTTTGGTCAAAACCCTCTTCGAGGGTCGACCCCAAGGGTCGACCCCCTTCCGGTCGGAGCACCAGCCGACTTCTTTGACCGTCGTTTTGTGGTCCCAAAAGTCCACTAATCTATGTCTAATCACCTTTAGACATTCCGCAAACCTCTCCATGTTTTGTGGATCTGGTTCCCATGCCATCTTTGACTGATTTGTTTAATCTATTAAATCCCATGGCACTTATTAAATAGAAGAGAAGTAAGATACGAATTGAGGAGGATGGTGGTTGTATTGTGTGTCTGCAGGTTCGGAGTTGCAGCCAAAGAAAAGCCTCATTCATCCTTGCTCTGAAACGAAAATCAAAGGGAAGAAGCTGGAATCCAAGCCCAAGATTATATACATCGAAGAGCTGCCTCGATCATCACATTCTTGCAACCATTTGTGCTGCTCTGCATCATACCTCATCCAAACTCCTTCTGCAATCTGCTGGAGCAACAAGTTCATTTGAAAAACACAAAGGGGGAGTTTTATTTAGAGATCTTTTCTGCTTTGATCTTCTTTAGTGGTTTTGGTAAATCTGAAAGTTGTTGTATTCTAAACTATCGTGAGACATTTTGTGAGTGTGTTGTTGTATGTGTTTAGGGTGCCTAGATTTGGTACCGTGTGTGTGTGTGTGTGTGTGTGTGTGTGTGTGCTGTTCGTAACAGCGTGTGTGGTTGCTTGGCTCACATTAAAGTGAAGTCGTTAATCCTCACGAGTGAGGGGTGGATGTAGGGGACATTGCGGTGTACCCGAACCACCTAAAAATCTTTGAGCCTCAAGTGGTTTGATTTCGTGCATATTTTGTCGAGTGGGCTTCACGGTGAGTTGAGTGTTCATTACCTTCTTCTTCACACACTCACCTTATTTCACTTACATTCATGTGTGAGCATATACGGGTAAGACCGAGCGTTTGATTGTTTCTATTGTGTCTCACTAGCTTTTCAGAAAATAATTTTTATTTGTCAATCAATTCACCCCTCCCCTCTTGATTGCCACCGTTTGGGACCCAACAATTGGTATCAGAGCTTTGGTCTCTGTATAGTTCGATCTCACGATCGTAGAGTTGATCCCCTTCTATGGCAAACAGAGGGATGATGCCCGAAGGGCATTCTGTTCACAGGCCCCCATTTTTTGATGGAACAAACTACACATATTGGAAGAATAGAATGTATGTATTCCTGCGTGCTCAAGATTATGAAGTGTGGAATGTCATCAACAGAGGTCCTTATAAGCTGCCTGACAATGAAGATGATTGGGATGATGATCACATCAATAAGTCTTCAGCTAATTTTAAGGCCATGAACATAATTCAATGTGCCATCCATCCGAATGAATACTCACGCATATCTATGTGTTCCTCTGCACAGGAAATGCGGGACAAACTACGCTTGATCTATGAAGGAACTTCTGAAGTCAAGGAGACCAAAGCTAATTTATTGGTCCGAGATTATGAGTTGTTTATGATGAAGCCTGACGAAACCATCTCTGAAATGTTCGCGAGACTAATGGAAATCACAAATGGTTTGAAGGCTCTTGGCAAGGAATATTCAAACCGTGATCTTGTGAGGAAGGTTCTGAGATCCCTATCACCACAGTGGCACACAAAGGCTACAGTGATAGAAGACTCAAAAGATCTCAGCACCTTGACCTTGGATGAGTTAGTCGGCTCCCTGATGACATATGAGATCAACATCAAGAGAAGCGAGGACGACAACAAGAAGAAGAAAGTTGCCACAACTTTGGCGCTGAAAGTAAATCCTCAAGAGTCGGAAGAAAGTGAGGAAGGTTCCTCAGCCAATACTGAAGATGAGGAGCTCGTTGCTATGTTTAACAGAAGAGCAAGAAAACTTGTTAAGAATGCCAGGAAGTTTGGAGGTCAGTTCAGGAAAGGGCCAAGAAGGCAAGGTCCTAAGAAAAATGAAAGCAGCAAGAAAGAAGAAATCATTTGCTATGAATGCAAGAAACCTGGCCACATGCGGGGAGAATGCCCGGAATTGGCCAAAAGGTTCAAAAAGGGGAAATTCAAAAAGCCTAAGGCCATGGTGGCCACTTGGAGCGATGAAGATGAAGAAGACTCCGGGAATGAAGATGGACTAGATGAACTAGTCCAGCAACTATGCTTCATGGCAAATGACGACACCAATGAGGTACAATCTGAAACTGAAACACTTTCTTGTGAACAATGGCAGATTGCTTATGAATCATTGTATGGAAAATGCAAGAAATTGAAATCTGAAAACAAACTTCTGAAAAAGAAGGTCGAACAAGTTATGACTGTTAAAAATCCCTGTGAAAATTGCAATTTCATGAAATCTGAAAATGAGAACCTTAAACACGAAAATGAAATTCTCATATCTAAAATTGAATTGCTTGAAGAAGAGAGTTCATGCATGCATAAAGATCAAACTGCCCTCATCAAGACACATGAAAATCTGACACAGGAATTGGAACATGAAAGGACTGAAAATGCCTCAAGTAATCAATCCAAGGAAATTGCTGAAAAGAAAATTGACAGCTTGTTGGTTGAGATAAATGATTTGAAGAGTGCTCTCACCACACTTGAAAGAGGAAAACAAGTGTTGAATACCTGTGTGGGTCCTGATGATGGAGGTTCTCCACCCTCCTCTGAGAAAAGAAATAACCTTAAGCCTAAAACTTACACAATTCCATGGATATCAAGAAATACATATGCCTCATCTTCTAACACACAGATGCATAAGTCATATATGAATATGAACATGAGAAGAAATTGTGATAAAAGAGTCACTACTTGCTTCTATTGTGGAAGATTGGGCCATGATATGTATGAATGTAGAACCATGAAATTTGACGATGAAAACTTTCTTAGAATGATGAATAAATCATGCAGGCATGTTGTGTCTAACCACCAAGGACCCAAGCTTGCTTGGGTACCAAAAACCCCATAAGTACTCCTTGTGTATTTGCAGGTCTGTCTTGGAGCTCAAAAGAACAAATGGTACTTGGACAGTGGATGTTCAAGGCACATGACGGGGAACAAGGAAATGTTTGCAGACCTGCAAGAAAAGGAAGGTGGGGTGGTAGCTTTTGGAGGTAAAGACAAAGGAAAAATTGTTGGAGAAGGTAAGATAGGTAAGAACCAAACTCCAGTCATTGAAAATGTTTTGCTTGTCAAAGGCTTGCATCACAATCTTCTAAGCATAAGTCAACTCTGTGATAAAGGTTGCAATGTGTCTTTTGAGTCTACTCACTGCACTGTGGTAGATAGAAACACTAATGAAATCAAGTTCATAGGGGTTAGGCACAACAATGTTTATATGATTGATCTTGATGACACTTCACACAAAAATCTTTGCTTAGTTGCTAAAAACTCTGATGATGCTTTGTTATGGCATCGCCGTCTTGGGCATGCTAGTTTCAATGTGATGATGAAGTTGTTCAAGAAGAATTTGGTTGTTGGCTTACCCAAGTTGAAGCTGGTTAATGAAGGAATCTGCGGGGCATGCAACAAGGGCAAACAGACAAGAACATCCTTTAAATGTAAAAGTGATGTAACCACCTCTAAGCCCCTTGAATTGCTTCACATAGATCTTTTTGGACCTAGCCGAACACACAGCCTGGGAGGTAAGCTTTATGGATTTGTGATTGTGGATGATTTTTCCAGATATAGCTGGGTGTATTTTCTCTCAAACAAAAGTGATGCCTTGATGGAGTTTGAGACGTTTTGCAGGATGGTTCAGAATGAAAAAGGATGGTGCATCAAGACTGTGCGAAGTGATCATGGTAGGGAGTTTGATAACCATGACTTCAATAATTTTTGCAGGGATCAAGGCTACACACACAACTTCTCCGCACCAAGGACCCCGGAACAAAATGGGGTCGTGGAAAGGAAGAACAGGACACTTGTTGAAATGGCAAGAACTATGCTAAATGAAAACAACCTTCCAAGGTATTTCTGGGCTGAAGCCGTCAATACAGCATGTTACATAATAAACCGAGCCATGGTAAGGCCATTGTTAAAGAAAACACCCTATGAGCTATATCGAGGTAAGAAACCAAACATTTCTTATTTCAAACCTTTTGGCTCCATTTGTTACATCCACAATAACGGTAAGGTGGATTTGGCTAAGTTTGACCCCAAGAGTGACAAGGGGATATTTCTCGGATACTCCCTTAACTCAAGAGCCTATCGAGTGTATAACTTGAGAACTCTTGTAGTTGAGGAAAGTTCACATGTCATTGTTGATGAATCATCATCCAAGGATTCTAATGAAAAGCATATCTTGCAGGAAGAAGAATCAGATGAAGATACCACCAAAGAGCTCTCGAATGAAGCAAGCAAATCAGAAGGTGAAGAACAACAAAAGGATGATGAAAAACAGCAAACTCCAAGTGAACTACAGTTGTCTAGACAATGGACTTTTGCAAAAGATCACCCACAAGAAGTTGTCATTGGCAATGTGGAAGAAGGAATAAGAACTCGCTCCTCATTCAGGGAAGTTGAAAATCTCGATTATATTGCATTGCTCTCACAATCTGAACCTCACTCTATAGAAGATGCCTTAAAAAATGATTCCTGGATCTTGGCCATGCAAGAAGAACTACACCAATTCCAGAGGAACAAAGTGTGGTTCCTTGTGCCTCGTCCTAGAAACCACTCCGTGATTGGAACAAAATGGATCTTTCGTAACAAAACAAACGATCAAGGGGTGGTAACTAGGAACAAGGCAAGGCTGGTAGCCAAAGGCTATAGCCAGGAGCTAGGAATCGATTTTGATGAGTCTTTTGCTCCTGTAGCAAGACTCGAGGCAGTGAGAATTCTTTTGGCATTTGCATGTTGCAATAACATTAAACTATTTCAGATGGATGTGAAAAGTGCATTCTTAAATGGTTTCATTCAGGAGGACGTATACGTGGAGCAGCCACCAGGGTTTGAGGACGGAAAGTATCCAGACCATGTGTTCAAGTTAGACAAGGCACTATACGGTCTTAAACAAGCACCCCGAGCATGGTATGAACGGCTAAATGATTTCCTTATACATAATGGATTCAAACGAGGTAATGTGGATCAAACCCTTTTTACAAGGTTGAATGGTAAGGAAATTTTAGTTGTTCAAGTTTATGTTGATGACATTATATTTGGCTCCACCAAAGACACTCTCAGCCAAGACTTTGCAAAATTGATGCAAAGTGAATTCGAAATGAGCCTTATGGGAGAATTGACATTCTTTTTGGGATTGCAGGTCACACAAACGACCGATGGGATGTTCATACATCAAAGGAAATATGCAATGGAACTGCTGAAAAAGTTCGATTTGGTTTCTACAAAATCACAACCTACACCCATGTCCACATCAATAAAAATTGATACAGATGAAACAGGTAAATCTGTGGACCAAAAACTCTTCAGAAGCATGATAGGTTCCTTATTGTACTTAACTGCAAGTCGGCCTGACATTCAATATGCAGTATGTTTGTGTGCTCGCTTTCAGTCCAATCCTAAGGAGTCACACTTGTCGGCTGTGAAAAGGATTTTTAGATATATTACTGGCTCTGTGAATTTGGGTTTATGGTTTCCGCGTAATTCAAACCTTGAATTAATTGCCTATTCTGATGCCGATTATGCGGGATGCAAAGTGGAACGGAAAAGCACCAGCGGATATTGCCAGTTCCTTGGAGGATGCATGGTTTCATGGGCCTCCAAGAAACAAACTTCAGTGGCCTTATCAACCGCCGAAGCCGAGTACGTGGCTGTAGGTAGTTGTGTTGCCCAGGTGCTTTGGATCCAACAACAAATGATTGATTTTGGCATTTCCTTCAAAAATACTTCCATCTTGTGTGACAACACATCTGCCATAAACCTGTCAAAGAACCCTGTCCATCATTCTCGTACAAAGCATATTGAAATTAGACATCATTTCATCAGAGATCATGTAAGCAAGGGTGATGTAGAAATCCGGTTCATTGAGACAGATCTTCAAATTGCTGACATCTTTACAAAACCCCTCGGTGAAGAAAAATTCACATCCTTTAGAAGAGAACTAGGAGTTTGTAGAGTAGATGAGTCTGCATCGTAATCATCTGCATAATTCGGTTACTGCATTTCATGCATTTTCATTAGTCATGAGCTAGTTTTTAATTTCCTTGTCATGCATCATATTGTGTGAAGAAAACCAAAAATACAAACATTGTGCGTGTTAAACTTTATTTGTGTGATATTGCATTCCTCTATATATATATATATATTCCTTTTATTCACACATTCTTGACGTCCCTTCTATGGCCGATTATAACCTTGTCCTTAAACTCCCGCCAAGAATGACGCAAAACTGTCCACGTCTTGAAATCCGGAGTATTGGATCAACGCACGCCAAAACATAATCTTAAATTGATGTGGTTTTCCCCAATTGTTCAAAACCCTAAAATTTTTTGATTCCTACAATTGATTATATTGGGGACTCGAGCCTCTCATTTCCCTTGGCCCTCCGGCTCTTTTTCTTTGTCATTTCATTTGAAGAACGGGCAAGGGGTCGACCCCTGGGGTCGACCCTCGCAAAACCCGGTTCTGCCAGGGGTTGAGCTACAGGGGTCGACCCCTTGGGTCGACCTATTCCGACAGCGCGGCTCGGCCGTGTCTGAACTATACACAACCAGGGTATAAACCCTAAGTTGGCCCTTCCCTAGTCTATAAAATGCTCTCAACCCCCTCCAAGGCCAGCCACCACCTCTTGAAAGCCCTCAAAACCGTTTTTGGTGCCCAAATCATCCAACCCTAGCAGCGGATCTCTTGGTGGCTAACCGCGCACATCTTCTCCTTCCGGGTCCAAGGCTTCTTCTTCAACCTCCAATCTCCTGAGGTAAGATCTTGTTGTGAGTGGAGGATCATGGATTCTACTTTCTCGTCTCCATCCCTTGTTGAATCATCAAGATCCATACCCCATCTTGTGCTCCTTTCGATTTGTGTTTAGATGGCCCCAAGGAGACGTCCATCTCGCCATGTTGAAGAGTCCAGCACGGCTCGTGAAGTCCGCTCTAAACATGCCGAACAAACTGCAGCTCTTCGCGGACAACCTTCATCCAGCAAAGTGCTAGATCGCAAAGTCCTTCGTCCGCGTGCAGTTGACTTCGACAATCTGAGCATACACTTTCCCAGTTTTGTCGATGTGATTTGCAGCCAACCCAACTTGGATGTCTTTATGTCTGCACATCGGCGATGGTATCCCTCTTTGGTTCATCAATTTTACAGTAACTTATCTTTGGTTGGTGATACTTCGATTACTAAGGTGAATGGGGTACAGATCCTTCTCACTCCCGAGTTGTTGAGTGATGCATTTCAGCTCGGTCCCGAGGGGTATGCCTTTGGTGATATTTTAGTTCCTGAAGATACCATTTATCTCTATATGACATCCGAAGATCAAGGAGACCGTTCTATTGCGGGGTTAAATGCCAATCGGTTCCCTCCGGTTCAACATATTCTACACCGGATGATTACTACCATTTTGCTTCCACGAGGGGGAGGCCATGATAAAGTCACAGAAATTCATATGTTTCTGATGTATTGCTTCTTGGAAGGAATTCCCATCAATTTTCCTGCCCTCTTCTTGGAGCATATGAGCACGAGCGTTAAACACAGAAACCGCACTTTACCATATGCTGCTGCGTTAACCGCCATCTTCCAACATCAGGAGTTGGATCTTTCAGCTGAATCTTCACGGACCATTAGGGATGCTGACATTTATACCATCCACACCATCTGTCACAACATGGGCTATGCTCTGCAAGGCGGTGAACTTGTTCAGAAACTGAAAAATGTCGCTCCAGTTGATGCAGCTGATGCGGATGAGGACGAAGACTCCGATGAGGCACCCTTACGTGATCCTGCTCCTGACATACCCTCTGAGGCGGCCAGACTAATCATTGATCGGTTGGATCACATTGATGAGCGGCTGGACAAGTATGAGGAGACACTTGATGTGATACAGAATGAACTTCATGATTTGAAACTTACTCAGCAAGACTACACTCAATCCTTCACCGATGCCTTGGCCCATCAAAGCCAGATGTTCCATGAACTTTTGGATTATGTTCGGCGTTCTCCTGGTCACCCTCCTCCGGCTGATCATTAGGCTGTTGCGCTTCATTCCTATGGCACTTTTCCTATCCCATTTCCCCCCCCCCCTCTTTTTGATGATGCCAAAGGGGGAGAAGTTTTGGCTATACTTGTGCCCGGCTCTTCGGCTAGCTACTTATATTATGTGTGATGTGTGCTTACTTGCGTGTGCTGCATTTTCATTTTTGCATCTGTTCTCAGGGTTGCTAGTGTTGCATTTTCATTGTACTCATGGCATAGCATCTTCATGCATTGTATTCCCTTCACCGTTTTAATGAAATCTGATTATGGCTTGTGATTGTCTCCAAGTGAGTAATAACTGATTGATGGATTATGCCTACAATTCAATTGGATAAGTTTCTATGCTCAAGAGGGATGCGATTTTTATTTCTGCTCTTCATTGAGAATGTGTTGTCAAACTTAATGTTCTGCTCAGGCTCCGCCCTTTGATCCCATTCATTTAGAATGGCACTTATATCCTGTTTGTGCAATTTCTGAATCTTGTCATCATCAAAAAGGGGGAGATTGTTGAACCCCTTCTATCTGGGTTACTAATGAATTTTGATGATGACTATTCCTCTTGTATGTATTCTAACTTGAATGCTATAATTAGAGTTGGAATTGTGTAACACTTAACTTGACAAGGAAAGCTTTGGAGTTCAGGGATCAAGTTCTGAAGCAAGAAGATAATTAATGGATCATGAGACACAAGGATAATATGGTGAGATCTATCCAAACTCTTGCTCTATCCACTTTGGCAACTAAGGCATTTCACATGGGTCTTCATCATTCATGCTTCTTCCCTTGAATAGATGTGGTTTGCTCTCTTGGGTTGGCTCTTAATCATCTTGCTTGATTGGGACTTATCTTGGTGGTATCCACCATTTTTTTGTTGTTCTGGAGCATGGGTCGACCCCTGGGGTCGACCCCTGTAACGTCTCTGCCAAACAGAACGTTTGCTTGCAAGGGTCGACCCCAAGGGTCGACCCCTTTTTAATTCTATTTTTTTTTGGCCCGAGGGTCGACCCCAAGGGTCGACCCCTGTAAAAATTTGTCTTGGCAGAACCCTCGTGAACGAGGGTCGACCCCAAGGGTCGACCCATTGCCCTGTTTGGTCAAAACCCTCTTCGAGGGTCGACCCCAAGGGTCGACCCCTTCCGGTCGGAGCACCAGCCGACTTCTTTGACTGTCGTTTTGTGGTCCCAAAAGTCCACTAATCTATGTCTAATCACCTTTAGACATTCCGCAAACCTCTCCATGTTTTGTGGATCTGGTTCCCATGCCATCTTTGACTGATTTGTTTAATCTATTAAATCCCATGGCACTTATTAAATAGAAGAGAAGTAAGATATGAATTGAGGAGGATGGTGGTTGTATTGTGTGTCTGCAGGTTCGGAGTTACAGCCAAAGAAAAGCCTCATTCATCCTTGCTCTGAAACGAAAATCAAAGGGAAGAAGCTGGAATCCAAGCCCAAGATTATATACATCGAAGAGCTGCCTCGATCATCGCATTCTTGCAACCATTTGTGCTGCTCTGCATCATACCTCATCCAAACTCCTTCTGCAATCTGCTGGAGCAACAAGTTCATTTGAAAAACACAAAGGGGGAGTTTTATTTAGAGATCTTTTCTGCTTTGATCTTCTTTAGTGGTTTTGGTAAATTTGAAAGTTGTTGTATTCTAAACTATCGTGAGACATTTTGTGAGTGTGTTGTTGTATGTGTTTAGGGTGCCTAGATTTGGTACCGTGTGTGTGTGTGTGTGTGTGTGTGTGTGTGCTGTTCGTAACAGCGTGTGTGGTTGCTTGGCTCACATTAAAGTGAAGTCGTTAATCCTCACGAGTGAGGGGTGGATGTAGGGGATATTGCGGTGTACCCGAACCACCTAAAAATCTTTGAGCCTCAAGTGGTTTGATTTCGTGCATATTTTGTCGAGTGGGCTTCACGGTGAGTTGAGTGTTCATTACCTTCTTCTTCACACACTCACCTTATTTCACTTACATTCATGTGTGAGCATATACGGGTAAGACCGAGCGTTTGATTGTTTCTATTGTGTCTCACTAGCTTTTCAGAAAATAATTTTTATTTGTCAATCAATTCACCCCTCCCCTCTTGATTGCCACCGTTTGGGACCCAACAAGACTTACTTTATGCGTGTTTGATCGCCGTTTTATGATCTTACTCTCATCTTTTGAGTCTTTTCTTAAGTACGTGACACGTATTCCGATACAATGTCATTAGTAACACTTGGCACTTGATAGGAACACTATCTTAGACTTGTGATCCTCTCTGTTAGATATTCCTTCCACCGGATTAGGTGATCTTGTTTCAAGGCCTCCGTAAGTCTCCGTAAGCTTGGGATTCCATCTAGGACGTCGAGCTGGTTGTACCCTCAAAGCCCAATTGTCTAGAAAGTACTTTACCACCGTTTTCTGTGTCCTAGATAGTCGTGGCCATCAGGCGACCGCTACTGTCTATTAGCGGTTCTGAAACGACCGCGTTAGTCCAGATTTCACCCCTGCGTCAACTCTTCTCTCTCTGGTGTCGACTCTGTATAGAAACGGTCCTGACTTGACCTGACCGCCAAATTCCTGATAGCGGTTCTGTCTTGACCGCCTCTGTCCAGAAACGGTCCAGGAATGACCGCGTCTTTCTTGATCCTGTCTAACCCGAGATTTGACCCAAGGGTTGATTTTCCTAAGTTCCTAGATGGTCTATTGATTATCTAGAACCCAATATCTTATTTGAAGCTATCTAATGAATTATGAATGATAAAGAACATGTCGTTACGCTGCCGGATTCTTCCCGTAGCATGATCTTGTCATTAATGCATTTCTTGAACTCTTATGTTCTAAATTGGTGCATTCTTACGTTGATATTGATTGTCATAAGCTTATTGTTGAATTGTACATTAATGGCCGAATTTTATTGATATTTCACATGGAAGTAGCTTAATTTATAACGTGAAGATGTAGACCGGGCACTGATTGTGTCCAAGGGCTCCATATTAGCCCCCTCGACTGATTGTTAGAAACATGCTGAAAAATATGGGATACGATGATACTGGTGTCGCATTATGCTGGGAGTACTTATTTTTATAGATGAGTGAAAACCACGAGGTAATCTAGTGAAATTACATTCTTGCGTGATTAAGTGACTTTCTAGAGCATTGCCTTTATGGTTATGAAAAGTGCATTCTTGTTACATTCTTGTTCGTGAAAGGTCATATTTACATTCATGCTATAGTCTTGCTTGATCATATTCCCAGTCTACACGAACTCTCATATCTTATCTTGATCATATCTTGTTACTTGTGTTACTCTGGTTTTATTCGCATATTTTACCGTATTTCTTTTATCTTAATTTCCTAGAGCTAAAATGTTAATTACTTAAACATTGCCTTCATGTTGATAGGAAGATACCTACTCGGTAAGTGTGCTCATTCCCTACTTTTTCAATCTTTTCAGGACATTCTAGCAGGTCAGTTTCAGATTATTCAAGTGATGGATCCGAGAGCGATTGATGGTTCGAGAGAAGCCGTAGCAAGTCTAGTCAAGAGTCAATTATGTAATTTTCACTTTATTGAGCCTAGTTAGTCAAAGAGTCTTTGTAAACATTTTCATAATGATTCAATAAAATTAAGGTTTTTGGAATAAACCATCTTGTGTTCACTTTTATGTGTGAATGATTAGCACTCTGATTGTTATTATCACTTGAGGCTTCTCTTATCGACTGTTCACGTTCCCGATTAGTCTCCACTGCATAATCTCAGGACGTGACACTAATGAAATGATATTTCACCTGTATATGCTTTGTCCTTGCATGAAACACTAGATTCTTTGCAAGATGGATTTCACTATGACTATCACAGAAAAGAACATTACTACCTTGTTTTCTGCCCAACTCTTCAAGAAAATTCTTTAGCCAAATCATTTCCTTGCTTGCTTCTGTAACTGTAATGTATTCCGCCTCAGTTGTACAGAGAGCCACAATCTTTTGTAACTGAGAAACTCAGCTCACTGCGGTTCCACCCAAGGTGTATATGTATCTTGTTGTGCTCCTTCTACTATCCACATCTCCAGTCAAATCTGCATCCACAAAGCCTTGTAAATTGAGACCACTCAGTGTGAAACACAAACTCATACCTGTGGTACCTCTCAAATACCATAGGATCCATTTGACAGCCTCCCAATGTTTCTTACCTAGATTTGCCATGTACCGACTCACTGCTCCCACTACATGTGCAATATCTGGTCTAGTACAAACCATAGCATACATTAGACTACATACAGCTAAAGCATAAGGAACTTTGTTCATGTATTCATGTTCCTCCTTTGCCTTGGGTGATTGCTCCTTTGAGAACTTAGAAGTGATTCACCAAAGGTGTGCTTACTGCCATTGCATCCTGCATATGAAATCTGTTGAACGACCTGACCGCGCAGGTCGATCCGCGTGTGAGGGCGCACGATGGCGAGTTCGGGCTCCACACTCTAACAATAAACACTTCAAATATTAAAATATCAAACTTTCGAAGAGGGGAAATTAGATTAACTAGAAATGAGGTTGTCAACTGCTCCCCAATTTTGAATATCAAATGTCACAGGTCCTACAGACGCATTTGATGGCAATTAGTGCAAAATATAAGTCCAATAGAGTAACAATAGATAGTTTAATTGAAAATAAGATGTGTTGCCTCATATTGTAGTCGACAAACTGTAGCAATCTTATGTCTAATACGATCCCGAGTAGCAGCCGTGTCAATGGAATCTTCCACTGTATTACCACTTCCAAAGTCCCCTTCAACATTAACATCAACATCTTCGTCTCTATCCACTTCTCAATGCTCAAACCTTTCTTCATCTTCGAATTCTCTGTAAATCTCATCATTCCTCCTTTGCTCAATTAAGAAGATATGAATGGTAATTGCTCACTTGCTTTGATATGAATACAGCGGCATGTCATTGAGAATTAACCACCATCATTCTAACCACCCAAATGTGTATTCTGTAACATTCCTTAGGAAGAGTGCAATATGTTAAAATAGTCATCCTTGCTCCTTGCTATAGCTCAATGAAAATGTGGAATACGATAGGAGATGTTTCTATATGGGGGTCAAAAAACCTGTCCAGTTAGGATAACCAATATCAACATCATAGTTGTTCCCTAGCCAAGAAAATAATGTTAGATTCTTTGTTTTATAAAAGAAGAATTTCTAATGATAGAATAAGGTTAACATATACACTGACGAGGACACATTGGAAAGTTGTTTCAAGGATTGCACATGGCAACATTCAAGACTTTGGCAATCATGTCAATCTCATGTCAAAATCACAGACAACCAGTACATTTTAGGTGCATGTTTTTCCATCTCTACCACTTAGAAAGGCCAATTGAAGTTCTTCAGGAACATAAGCGCTGACAAGAGTAACATCAAGAGCCCCGACATAACCTCTAAAGAAAGGCCAATACTTCCCATCACCATAGTGTGCCACATGATCGGGATTATCTCCAATGGTTGTGTTGGCCGTATCATATCAATAGTCCATACACAAAAGGCTTTAAACACGATATTAATATAGCAACTAATTGTCTCCCCTGAATGATGCGACTTATCTTGCATATCATAATTTCGTTCATTGTGTGGCAGCGTTTGGAATATTCTCATATGCTCCTCAATTGTCAAATTTCATGTTGTTGGGAAAATGGATTTTCCCACATTTATTATTTTAAGATTATGACAAAATAAACATAGTCTAACCATATTTTATATCTCAAAATAAATAAGCACAACGAAATTAGGCTGTGTATTTTACATGTTTAACCTCTTCAGGTCTCCTACTTAGCCTAAAAATATAGTTAAATGAAATATTTGAATTGTTGGATAAACAGAAATCGTAATTCGTTTGTGCTTAAAACGTTGATAGACGATAACTCTGTCAACTGAGTTAGACGATAAGTCTGTTGAACTGCATTGGACAAAGTCTATCTAACTACGATAGACGATAGCTTAGTTAACTGAGTTAGGCGAAGATCCGTTATAACTGATATAGATGATTTCTCTGCACAACTAAAGTAGACGATATCTTAGAAGAGAACTAAAGTAGACGTATGTAGTCAGAGACGCGCCTAAGTGCTTGCCTAGGCGTTTGAGGCGGTGAGGCGGTCCCAAACCGCCTCGCTTTCGCCTCAAATGCCTCACTCTCAGTCTTCTTCTTCTGGTCCAGTCTTGGTTTAAACCTCCTTTGTTAGATTCCCTAGTTGATTTTGGTGATTAAGTTTTAATGATGACAAATCTTGTGTGCATGTATTAGTGAAAATGTCCATTGAAGAATGCCTGTTGATTAAGGAGCTTATACTTTGATTATCTTGCATTGCATAAACAAATTGACGGTGGACAACATTTAGAACACAAATGTATGTATGAATGAGTCATATTGATGTCAAAGATTCAAAACATGTGGTAGATGTCATTTACATTATTCAAGAAATTTTGGTAAGGCCATGGAGTTGTCAAATCTTTCATTGGTTGAATTTTTGGATAAGAAGGTTATAGGGGTCGACACCAGGTGTCGACACCCTCGTGCTTCTGTTCTGATCAGAACAGTTGCGTTGACACACTTTTGCAGTGCGTCGACCTGTTAGTGTTTCCTATAAAGCATTTGTTGTAGTTCTGCATAGATGCGTCGACCCATCCCATGTTATGCGTCCACCCAATGTGTTACATGCATTTTCTTCATCGTTTGTTCATGGGTTTTTGAGGCTCATAATGTGTGTCTTATATAAGTTTTGGTTTGATGATGGTAGATTTGTGTTCATTGATCATTGATTATTGGTTCAACCAGTTCATACCTCATGTCAGATCAAAGCCAAGGTAAGACACCCTTTGATTGTTTGAAAACTAGACTGAAATTCTTCTTATTTTTGGTTTGCAGGTGATCCGGTCGACCAGGAGTAAGTGGGCGGTCGACCTGGGTAAAATAAGCTCTGGATAGGAGATTTCAGAGAACATCCGGTCGACCTGGCACAATCTGGAGGTCAACCGATGCTAACATAGACTCTGGTTGATAGACTCTGGTTGATCAATTCAGGTCGACCTGTGTTACAGATCCGGTCGACCTGTGTTACAGATCCGGTCGACCTGGTTCTCTGCGGCGGTCGACCTGACTTTCTCTGCTACTAATGTTGTTCTGTGTCTTGAGTGCAGATCGACCAGTCTTTGTTGCCGGTCGACCGACGACGGCGCTCGTGCCCACATTGATTTCTGTGTGTGTGAATGATTTTATATATATATAAAGTTACCTATGGGAGCAACCAGGAGAGCGCACCCCACCCCAGAGAGGTGGAATGTTTCTGCTCCACCAGGCTCAGCCAAAAGTAAGATTTGATAATAAATAAAAACATGAGTACACAAGAGTCGGAGTATACCCCTGATTAAGGGCATATCCCCAATAGAGATACAAGACAATACTCAGCAAGTTGCAGAAGAAAAGGGCAAAGAATCTCGGTTTCTCCAGATTCCGAACGCGCCCTGGTATGCCATGGGCTACATGGATAACCCCTCCCTGGGTCCTCCACGCATGTGCCTGTGCACACGTTTCTCTCCGTTTTTATACGAAATCTGACCTTCGCCTCTCTCACCCCATAGAGGAAAGGCATTTTCCTCCTGGAATTCCCACGCGGCCGGGGAAATGGAGGTGGCGGTAGGGATGCCCCCGCCGCTTCCAGCTCTGACCTCCTCCACCTCAGGGGCTTCTGCTCCTCCTCCACCTCCACCTGGATTCCGCTGCTCTTTCGCCCAAGCTCTTGTAGAGTCGTCTAGAAAGGAGAAGGTGGCCATCCCAGTGAAGGCCCCGAGTTTTACAGATCGGGGCGAACCAGCTGTTTTCTCCTCAAAGGATGATGTTCAAGCATCGTTGCATTCCCTCTCCCTAGCCTTGGTTCCTAAATGCTCGTACGGGAGGCCGGTGATGCTGGACATCAAAAATTGTTTGATGCAGAGGCTGTCTCTCCGATCCGATTTCATTATCAGTAGGTTAAACCAACGACATCTCCTATTGCGTTTTGAGTGTGAGGATGATTTCCTAAAGCTACTGATGCAGCAGAATGTATATGTGAAAGGATTTTTGTTCCGATTTTTTCGTTGGACACTGGATTTTGATTTTGATTCAGATCCCCCATTGGCTCCAGTCTGGATCGGTTTTCCGGCTCTTCTTGTCAATTTATATCATGAAGACTGTTTGCGATCGATAGCTGGCAACTTTGGGAAGTTTCTTCACATTCATGAGCGAACTATTGCCATGACAGACACGTCTGAAGCCTTGGTCTGTGTAGAAATGGATCTTGCTGTCCAGCGTCATGAGCGGCTGTGGATTGACTTGGAAGGAAAAGGATTCTGGCAGGCAGTTAACTACCACCGGGTGCCTCATCTCTGTACTAATTGTCACAAAATTGGCCATGACATTAGCAGCTGCAGAAAGATTCATAGCAAAGCCAGCCATCCTTTTCCTTTACCAAAGAAGATAAATAAGGGTCCCAAGGAGTTTTATCGGCCATGTCAAATAGACCCTCAACCTGTTCGACAAGTGTCTTCTCAGGAAAATAGATTCTCTACTCTTCGATTGCTGGATGAAGGAGATGGTATTGAATCTGTAATTCCAAGTCAGAGGAATGAAGCTGAGATCCAGAACCAGCCTAGTTGTAGCAAGTCATTTTGTGCCTTTTTGGAAGAGCTTTCTCGACCTTTAATGCCCCTGGTTGGCTGCAATATTGAGCCCAGTCATGAGGATGGACAATCAGGAGAATGCCTTCTCCAATGTGCAGATGATGAAATGGTACTCCGCTCAAACCACTTTGTGAATACCATTCAGGATAGCGGACAACCTAGTCGTCCCTTTCAGTATGATGATAGTGAAGCCCAGAGTTTATATGGGGAAAGGTTAAAAACTACACATCCATTTTTGGGAGCTGAGGAGGTCTCGATTGAAGATCAACGTCCCCAACAATTAGGGGTTAATGAGCTCATTGATTCACAAAAACTATTGCAAGTGGGTAAAGCTATTGCAGATAAAGCCAAGCTTGATAATTCGATAGTGCAAATTGAAGACAATGAGAAGGAAGAACTTGAAGGGCGTCTTCCAAAAGTCGAGGTAATTATTACACGGTCTAAAGCTAGATCGGTTGGTGACTACCGGCAAGCTTTCCAATGATTAGCCCAATTTTAATCTGGAATATCAGAGGAGTGGGCAATCCTAGCTCCCGGAGAAGTCTAAGAAGACCTGTACAAAGTAATAAAGTCTCCCTGGTAGCTATTAGTGAACCTATGTTAGATGCTAGTAAAGCTTATAAGCTAGGCAGGTTTATCAAATTGCTAAAGTTTGCAGTTAATTCTATTAATGATTCTAGAATTTGGGTATTTTGGCATGAGAGTTGGAACATAGAGGTCTTTTCCTCCTCCACCCAGTAGATATCTCTAGGGCTCAAGAGGGGTGCAGACACTATTGCTATTTTCTCTTTTGTATATGCTTCCTGTAATGCTGCTCACAGAATTGATCTTTTTAATGATTTAACCACCTTTGGTGCTAATGTTTCGGTGCCCTGGGTGGTTGGAGGAGACTTTAACTACATAATGCGACCTTCGGAGAAGCTGGGTGGAGTTTCTCCTTATCTGTCTTTGATGACAGAATTTAATGCTTTTGTCTGTTCAGCTGGGCTCTATGATGCTGGTTACTCAGGGGAAGCCTTAACCTGGAATAACAATTTAACTGGTTCAGCAAATATCAGAGCTCGTCTTGATAGAATTCTACTAAATAGTCTCTGTCAGTCTGATTTTCCTCAGTTATTGGTGAAACATCTTCCCAGAGGTCCCTCTGATCATGCTCCAATCTTAATGTATGCTGAAAGCCAATCGTTTGGCCCCTCCAGATTTATTTTTCAAAAGATGTGGTGCTATCATTCCTCCTTTACTCAAATTGTTTCAGATGCATGGAGTCAGTGCCAGATTGATCACCCAAATGCTATGGTTAGACTATCATCTAAACTAAAGGCAGTCAAGTCATCTTTGTGCAAGTGGAATAAGGAAATTTTTGGAGATGTTACTAAAAATGTTAAGCAGGCAGAGTCTGAAGTGGAACAAAAACAAATGGATTATGATTCGAATCCATCTACTGAGAATAGAAGCAAACTGAATGAAGCTAATGCTAACTTTCGGCAGGCCTTGTTCAGGGAAGAAACTTTTTGGAAGCAGAAATCCCGACTAGACAGGATAGAAAGTGGAGATAGGAACACTTCTTTTTATCATTCAGTAGTTCAATGCCGTCGAAGGAGGGGTTTTATCAGAAGATTGAAGATTGGGGACTGAGCTATGGTGAGAAGACTAGGTTACACTACAGAACCAGGCTGAAACCTATTTCAGAAATCTTTTCTCGACGGAGGAACATTCTATTAATATGACCATGTTTGACTGTATTCCATAGTGTATCACTGAAGAGTATAATAGTTTGTTATGCTCTGCCCCAGATGCTGAAGAAGTTCGTGCAGCTGTTTGGACACTTAAAGGTTCAAGCTCTTTTGGCCCTGATGGATTTTCAGGTGAATTTTACACCTCAACATGGGATATCATAGCTAAAGATGTTACAGCAACAGTTCAATGTTTCTTCAAGGGGTTTCCCATTCCTATAGGTATGGCCTCCTCCATTATTACATTAGTCCCAAAAGTGCAGGAGCCAAGGTCTTTTAATGACTTCCGCCCCATCAGCTTATGTAACTTCTCCTATAAGGTCATTTCTTCTATTATTGCTAAGCGTTTAGGATTGATATTACCTAATGTCATATCAAAGGAGCAAGGAGCTTTCATCAAAGGCCGCAACATACTTGATAATGTGGCACTGGCCAGGCAGTTAGTGTTGGATATAGATAGGAAAGTCAGGGGTCATAATGCCATTCTTAAGCTAGACATGGCCAAAGCATATGATAGAATAGAGTGGGATTTTTTATTGGTATCTTTGAGGAAGTTTGGATTTTGCACAAGGTTTACCTCCCTCATTGGTATGATACTGTCAAACTGCTGGTTTTCTGTTAACTTCAATGGTACATTGGCAGGTTTTTTTAAGTCTAGTAGGGGCATTAGGCAGGGAGACCCCCTTGCTCCCTACCTTTTTATACTAGCTTCTGAAGTGCTCAGTAGAGGTTTAACTGCATTATTTCAGTCTGGCTCTCTCAAGGGATATAATGGGCCAAGGAATTTACCTCAAGTCTCTCATCTCTTATATGCGGATGATACTCTTATTTTCATGAATGCCTGCAAGCAAAACCTGAGAGTATTTCTTCAGTTTATTGCAAGATATGAAGTTAGCTCTGGACAAAAGGTGAATGCAGGAAAAAGCAGTATCATGGTATCTGAAAAGGCACCTATCTCACTGAAGCAGTCTCTCAATAGTTTGTCTGGATACAAGGTTCTATCTACTGGGTTTTGCTATTTGGGAGTTCCAGTTAAGAAAGGGAGGTATAAATGTTCGGATTTTAAGTACATATTGGATAAAGTGGTGCAGAAATTGGAGGGTTGGCAGGCCAAATTACTTTCCCATGCTGGATGTGCAATCCTCATTAAATCTGTTCTTCAGAGCATTCCTATCTATTTGGCCTCAGCCTGTTTTTTTCCAAAAGCTATCACTCGTACTATTAATAGACTGTGTGCTAACTTCTTCTGGCAGGGATCTGATAGTTTGAGGTGTCGCCATTGGATATCTTGGCAGAACATTCAAAAATCACACCTGGAAGGGGGTCTTGGCATTAGAGACCTTAATCAAGTACATGTCTCTTTGGCTTCTAAAAGTTTGTGGTCTATTTTACATGGTTCTTCCCTGTGGTCATCATATGCTCGACAAAGGTTCATCAAAAAAAGCCTTTATGACTGTTTTAGGCCTTTCCCAGCTGGTATGCCACTCAATGTGTTTCAGCAGGCCAAGGATCTCATAATTAACAATTCTAGATGGATGATTGGTGATGGAAATGGAGTTAACTTCTGGAAAGACAATTGGACAGGGAAGGGGCATCTTATTAACACAGTCCAGTAGGTTCCCATCAGTAGAATTTAGGCTATGCCAAGAATAACAGTCAGAGAGGTTCTCCAAGACTCCAATCATGCGGCCAGATCCTTCCTTAATAACACAAATTGGCTCTCTAATGTCCATCTGAGCAGAGGGATAGATTACTGTATTTGGACTGGTACGTCCACAAGAGAGTTTACTGTAAAGTCTTCCTACAATCTGTTGAGGATGACAAGTATAGTCAGATGTCCATGGGCTAAGCTTTGGCACTCAAGTATTGCTCCGAGGGCTGCTATTTTCTTTTAGAAGCTCCTTTATCGAGCAGTACCAGTGGACTGTAGAGTGGCTGAATGTGGTATTCCTCTAGTTTCCAAATGTGTTTGTTGCAAATCTCTATCTCAAGAGGATCTAAATCATGTTTTCCTTAAGAGTGAGCTGGCAGTAGATTTATGGAATTGGATTGCTCCTTTATTCAGTGCCAAGATCAATTTATGTGATCAGCTAACTATCCGATGCTGGAACATCTTGACTGGATCCAACTTGCGGTCAGCTTATAGTTACTCTGGAATGTATGCTGCTATATTGATCCTTTGGGAGATTTGGAGGGTCAGATGTGCCTTAAAATTTGAAGGAATTGCACCTTGTGCAGACAGCATCAAAAGAAAAGTGATTGCTACAATATATTATGCCTTGGACAAACTGACCTTTTCATCCCTGATCTCAGCCAAACAGATGAATATTTTGGCGCATTTCCGACTATTCCCTAAAGTCCACACCAAGCGGGCTATAATAGTTTTATGCAGTTTAGCCCCCACTCAGTTTACTTTGCATGTGGATGGGGCATCTAAAGGAAACCCGAGGAGATGTGGGGGTGGTGGTTGTATTAGAGACCATAATGGTAATATGAATATTTGTTTTGCCTTTAACTATGGGGTTGGCAATAGCATTTTAGCTGAAGCTAGGGCTCTCCATGATGGGTTGTCTTTAGTAGTTAATGGACGCCTCCAGGTGGGAGCAATTTTTTCTGATTGTGCTCTTCTAGTTTCTGCTATCCGAAGGAAAGTGGCACCTAGCTGGCTAGTTCTACCTTGGTGGAAGGATATCCTGGACTTAATATCCCAATGTGGCTACTCGGTGCAGCATACATACAGAGAAGGTAATCAAGTTGCGGATGCTTTGGCTTCTTATGTATGTTCTACTCACACTAATAGTATCTTTACACATGTGCGGGATCTCCCAAGATTGGCAAGGGGAGCTTTTGGGCTGGATAAGGGCAGATTGCCCACTATACGAAACTGTAATTAGCCTATTGGCTCTATGTTTTCTTGGTTTTTGGATGTAGATATGGACAGGGGTATGCCCCGGAGAAGATGTATTCTTTCATATAATCAATAAAAAATTTTGGTCTCAGGATCGGTCTGGGGGAGTGAGAACATATTCCCCTTATGGGGGAATGTGCATTCGACCAGATTAGATTCTGTTTGGCCAGTGTTGACTAAAAAAAAAACTAAGAAGAAGACTTTCTAACAGCCCCAAGGTGAAGGTGGTCTAACATGAGAAGGCCCTTAGCTATTCTGGGAACTTCCTCTTCTTGGAAAAAAATGTGTTGGCAGCCACTATCACAAGCAAGGTTGGATAGGAAGTCAGCAACTTGATTTCCTTCTCTATAGATTGTAGACACGCCAAAATTTACGTTACTATGAGTGCATCTCGTATTACCTTGTAATGCCCCAATTTGACCCTCCAATTAACTTTTTTTGAGTTATTTTCCCCAATTTTCTTAGATTTCTCCCTTTTTTCCCTCTTCTTATTTTTCCCTATTTTTCTGGTTTTTTTGGGCAGTTTTCTCTTTTTTTTGGATTCACGACTTGAAGTGGGGCGTGTTTTAATTAACGGCCTGGTCTGAGGCGCGTTTTGAAGAAAGGACGACTAGAGGCAAAGGCGTCAGTTTCTGGAATTTTTTGGTTTCCAAAACAGAAAAATAAGAATTAACGACCCTCATTGGGTCGTGTTTTTAAATAACGCCTCTCCCTCAGGCGTCTCTTCATCATTTTTAAATACAGAAAGTTTTATTGCTAAAATTAAATCCGTGAATTAAGGCCTTTGTCCCAGTCGTGATTTCAATTAACGCCTTGACCAAGGTCGTCAATTCTTGTTCAATTCCGAACTCCATCAGCACCCCTTCCCTTCCTCACTTACACTCCTTTTTCACTTGCGAGAGGGTTCCTATGGCTTCCTAATATTGAAAGGACACTTGGAGGAAGGATCCCCCTTTCCATCCTACCAAAACTAAGTTTCCTAATTTTTTATGGAATTAATTCCGAATTTCCCTTCCTTTCCTCATTTAACCTCCTTTTCCACTTGGGAAAGGGTTCCTATGACTTTCCAAGGTTGAAGGGACACTTGTCTAAGGTTTATCTCTTCCAAATCCAACTAAAACATGTTTTCTTATTTTCTCTTGGAATTAATTCAGAATTTCCCTTCCTTTCCTCATTTAACCTCCTTTTCCACTTGGGAAAGGGTTCCTATGACTTTCCAAGGTTGAAGGGACACTTGCCTAAGGTTTATCTCTTCCAAATCCAACTAAAACATGTTTTCTTATTTTCTCTTGGAATTAATTCCGAATTTCCCTTCCTTTACTCATTTAACCTCCTTTTCCACTTGGGAAAGGGTTCCTATGACTTTCCAATGTTGAAGGAACACTTGCCTAATGTTTATCTCATTCCAAATCCCACTAAAACATGTTTTCCTAATTTCCCTTGGAATTAATTCTGAATTTCAACCCTATAAATAGAATCTCTCTCTCCCTTGTGAAAAAACATAAAAATCAATTCAAGAGGAGGTGATACTGGACCAAAGGCTCAAGGAGTAAGACTCCCATGCACCTAAAAGCTTCATCCATGGAGTTCTTCTTCCTCTATTGAAGATTTGAAGCCTCTACATCCATGGAGTTCTTCTTCCTCTATTGAAGATTTGAAGCCTCTACATCCATGGAGTTCTACATCATCTTCTTCCTCCATTGAAGATCTTCATCTTAGCTTGAAGCCAAATTGGAGAAAACCACTAAGCTTTCCCCTCCTATCTCTTATTTTTGCTTTAGTTAATTGCATGCATCATATCATTTTTTCTTTTATTTCTTTATTGAGATCTTCCCCTATTGTGCACTCTAGCACATCTCCATAGTGCAACACTTGCACGTCTCCCTCTATTCTTCATCATACATCATCTTTTACCTACCCTTTTGCATAGGGGTTTAAAGGCCAAACACCAATAAGGGGTGTTCATATCCATGCTTTCTATGTCCATATTTACATTTGGATTTGATGCTACACATCTTGGTTTCTAATCCATGTTTGTTTATTGGTGTTTGTTAATTTTGCAAGGGTAATCAATCAAGGAAAACTCTCTTCATCGGCCGGCCGATAGAAAGAGAAGGTGCACTCACAATCTCTCCCGTATTTAAGGTATTTATATCGCGATCCCTCCATTGATTATTTGTTATATCCTTTGAGGCCCTCGCGTCTCTGGCGATCACATTCCCCTTAGCATCCTCTCATGCTCCCCTTTTCCCCCTCTTTTCCCATTCTTCTATTCATTTTCTTTTTTCCTTTTAATTGTTCTAAGTGGATTTCTTAGAATCTACATAGATGTGTTGGAGAGTGGGGGAATAAAAATCAAGTAGGTGCCAGAGCTCATCACAAAGATCTAATAATCTCTAGGGACATGCTTCCTGTGGGCTAGTGTTTGTAGGAGAGCTTTAGAGTCCACCTCAATAATGTCAACTCGAAGATTGGTTGAGTAGCATAACCGAAGGCCATCAAGGACGGCTAAGAATTCTACCACGAAACTGGTAGTCTGACCATATGGATAAGAGCAGGCGACAAGGAGGTGACCACGAGAGTCTCCTAGTATTGCCCCGCCACCAGCAATGCTTGGGTTCCCTCGAGAAGCGCCATCGGTGTTAAGTTTGTGTTGAGAAGCAGGAGGCAATGACCAGTAAACCGCACAGTAATTAGCATGAGCCTTTATTTGTGGTAGCTGAAAATATTTAAGCACATGGGTATCTTCTTGTTGATCAGGTGTAGAGGAGATCAATGTTGCCACCCACATTGATTTCGAAACCCATCTAACCTAACCCATTTAAGTCCTATTTTGACCCCTTTGCCCCTAGGTTATACATACCTATCTTAGAGGGGTTTTCAAGGGTTTTTGCATGAGCTTTTTTGTTCTTTAGAACATCTCTTTGTGCCTCTATATAACACTTGCGATTTTAGGTTTTGGTAGAAGAGATAAAAATGGGAGAACACTTGTGTGGCCATAGGTGGAGAGGGAGAGAGGGTTTTTGAGAGCTTATCTATTTTCTTCTTCTTACAGGGGCGATCCAGATACATCCGTTTTTCAAGTGTCCGAGCTTCAATGAAGCTGAATCTCCAAGGAGGAGTTCGTTCATCTTCATACCTTTTGAAGATCGACCCCCCACTGTTGAAGAGCTTCAAGAAAGATTTGTCTACAGGTCGTCATCCATTGAGGAGATATTTCTGCAACCTTTCTAAGTCTATCTTAGTGTTATTCTTCAGTTTATCTTGAGCATGGGCATGTATTGAACATTCTTTCATTTTCTGAACTTCAGAATATGTGCGTGGTTTGACCGTCTACGTACGGTTGTGCATGTTTGGTGCTGCGACTGTTGCAGCGTGTGTGTGTTATTGATCCGGTCGTCGGATCATGTTGGAGACTCTGTCTCCGTGTGTGTTTGGGGTTACACCCCATGTGTGTGCAGGTTCTGCCTGCGTGTGTGTTGGAGCTAGGCTCCATGTGCTATCTTGTAGGTTGGTACAAGATAGTGGAAGCCTCACCAGTTGGTGAGGGGTGGACGTAGGGAGCCCGGTGTGATCCCGAACCACCTTAAAAATCTCTCTCGCACTGTGTGGTTGTGTAACACCCCAGTTAATTAATAAAGGATAAAAAAAATTTAAGAATAAAATATGTACTGAAATGAAAAATGAGGGAAAATAAATATATGAAAAACGTGTTGTGAATTAAGTTTAGAAATTGCTTAAATTATTTAATCTCGTGTGAATAAATAAAGATGAACTAAATAAAAGAAAAACATATTTGCAAAAAAATAGAATGAATAATTGATTTGAGACCTGACGTAAAAGTGAGGCCGATCTACTGAAAAGGTTAAAATAGTTATTTTCTTAATTAACTTGTCATTTAATGACTTCAATGATTTTTCTTAGTTAAACGACACTATAATGATTAATTATTTTAAAAATGGCCAAACTATATAAATAAGAAGGAATAATTATTTGACTACGACGACCATACAAGAAAATTAATATTTTGAGACACAATCAATTTTTTACGACCATCCGAATTTAACTTAATTAAATTAATGGAATTTCACCCTTAGGCCAAATTTTGACTAATTTATAAAATATGAAAAATTAATATTCTTGTAGAAGACGGAATGCTTAATAAAATTTGTAACTGGGCCGATCCCAAAAGAAAATTTAATTAAGCCCGAATCAAAGATTTGCAGGTAAAACTCGGAGTTTTGGATAGATCAACCTTAATCCACCAAATTCGAGCACAATTCGAACCCAATTAGGCTCAATCATGTCCCAAATCGTAGTCCCATGATAGAAGCTCTTTTCCCCTCAATTTCTCAGCATAAACCATAACCCTAGTCGTCAAATTTTGATGGATAAGCTCGTTTGAATCGGTCGTCCGCAAATATCGCGCGGAGGCATCTTCCCTTCGATCCCCTAGCCCACACACGACTCTTCCTTCGACTCCAACTCTATAAATCGACGCCTAATACTCCCGAGAACTCCATTTGGCCGTAGCAGTGCCGGTGTGCGCGATCGAGAGCGTGGGACGGCGAGAAAAGCGTGGGTTTACATTAGGGTTCCTCGGTGTCGCCTTCCTTTCAATGCATCTAAGGTAGGTTTCTTTCAGGCTGAGCCCATAATAAAATGTGTCATCTTGTTTGTCTTTATGTTCTCTTTCATTTGATACTAGTTTGCCCAATTTTAGTATACCATGCCTATTGAATTTCTTAGTTTACTCGGAGGTATACCCGAAAGGTTACCTTCACTTTAAGTACGTCTTATGTTGGTTTATCTTAGCCCAAACTCTAATCAAAGCATGCTATCTTAGTTGTCTTTGAATGCTCTTTCCAACGGTACCATTTTCCCTAAATTTCGTTCATTATATTGCTCGAAATCGCCGTTTTAGTCAAGGTCTGTCGGAGTTCGCCGTCGACAGACCTCGGGTTTGAAAATGGTCGTACCAGTGACCGTTTTATGAAGAAATGGTCACGCGATAGACCGTCTTGCTCACCCCAGATTATCAAAAAAATATTATTTTAATTGACGCGTCCGATCTCTAAGACGCGTTCACGCATATTAATTAGTTTAATAAATTATGAGATATTATTAATGCGCACCTTCTCTGAGGCACGTCCAGACTCTTAGATGCGTTCATGACTCAATAATATATATATATATATATATATGAATGGTTTACTGTAGCGGTCTTCTTGAGACCGTCTTATGCTAGTTGCGGCGTGCAGAAGACCATCTTTTTCTCTTGTTTTCCAGCATAAAATTGGCTCATTTTTCGACGTATTAGGCTATGCTTATGCTGTCATATTGCACGTTGCTGAAGCTAAAACACTACAGAACATGCCCATTTAAGTTGTTGGAATTATCAAGTTCTAATTTAGATCAATTCTTATCTTTCTATTGTTGGAGAAAAATGCAGAAATAAATGGTCAAACCATGGTTTAACTTGTAAAATCTTTGGTACTATCCTTTTAATTATTGTTCATAGCTCGTTACCTTGTTGAGATTGGTTGAGGGTCGTTCCACTCCGGTGGTTTCGACTTACCGCTACACTCGTTTTTCACTAATTTTAAGCTATTATTTCTTGGGCATCGAATACCTCTCCGTCGGATATTCCTTCCGCCGGACTAGGTGTTCATGTTCCGAGGCCTCCGTAAGACTCCGCGAGCTTGGGATTCCCACTCGGACGCCGAGCAGGTTGTACCACCAAGACCTGAACCCATTGGAAGTCTATTTTTGGCGGAACGAGGCATGTCGAAGTTCTGTCGAAATTCTGTCAATTTTATGAAAACGGCCCTTCCAAGACCGCCATTTGATGGTTGCGGTCTTGCCTAGATCGTCTTCTTCTCATAGCCATGTGGCCACTTTTTGAAGCCTCCAGTGTTCCCGACGCCTTCATTTAAACGCGTCCGGCTCCTTAGACGCGTTCATTACTTTGACCGGATGAGCCTTGTCTAACCCACTTTATTGCGGTCCCCTCAAGACTGCCATATTTTGATAGCGGTCCAGTTCTGACCGTCTCTTCTTTCATTGTTACGGTTTCCCGTGGGTTTTTCGTGTTAGACCAATATAGCCTCTTTAGGCTATAATATCTCAAGATTATGACCTTTTTTTAGTTCCATTCTCAAACATATTCTTATAAATCGTTCATCAAAGTCATTTTTGTTAAATGACTTACCCTTTTTGGGCTTGTTGTTGGAAGTCTTAAAGAAAACCATATTCCTATGAATCTTACCTTGGTTACATAGCTTTACCTTGGAACTCTTGGCCATCAGATATTGTGGATGTCTAGATTTCGTGGGATCCTTGATCTAACCCTCAATGCCATCAGATATTATAAGGGCCCGGTTTGGTCCTGGGGAGAGCACCCAAAAAGTACTAGTGTCCATGGGAGTTTTAATGACATGGGGAGGTATTGCCCCGAAGTACTAGCTAGCGTGTGAGTCTACGACATTCCACATTCTCGTGACACTTTGATATACATACGTGAATTTTGTAAAAGTACTTGCTTGACGTGACTTGACTTGACTTGATAAATGGCCATTCACATTAAAATTCTAGTTACTTGCTCTTGATATCTCGACTTGCATTATCTCAATTCCAATTAATTGTCAATTTTCTTCTGTTCATAATGTTTACTTAGTCCGCTTTATTTATGTTTTACACATCATTCATTCATATTCACGAAATAGGTAATTACTTAAATTCTGTCTGGTGATAGAGTGTAAATCCTACTGAGCTTCTCGCACACTCCCTACTTTAATATTTTTCAGGTAATTCGGTAGATGGATCATGTACAATTGGGAACGGGCTAGTGTAATCAAGTGAACCTGGAGCTTAGAGACTTGAGTCTTCTTTTCTTTATTTGCTTGAGTCTAGTTAGTGTAGTGAGTAGTGTTCATTTCATTTTTTTTCTTTATTGAGTCTATTATTGTAAATCAAATCAAATTTATAATTTAAATTATTGACATCAATAAAATAATTATTTTTGTCAAGCTATGGCCTCTTCGTATTATTGGTGTTATTCTTATGTGTCGTTTTTGCTACTCTGATTGACATGACCATTTCGCTGTCACGTTCCGAGCATGCCTTTCGCTGCTATCAGTTCGGGGCGTGATAGTTTGCATGCTTAATCCGTTTATATTTATTGTGTAAGATTGGGAAGTTAGAGAGAATTAATTTCGCATAGGTTTCAAAGTCCAACTCATTTTAGTTTTAACTCTGATAGCTGTTTTAATTCTGATGTTAGCCTTAAAAATTACCATCTCGCTTGAGGACAATTCAACTCCCCCTTCTTGTCTGCTCGTCAACTGGGCCAACAATTGGTATCAGAGCTACAACTCTATTTATCTTGAGGTTTATGTGACACAACCTAGGACTCAACAAGCAAGCGCAATTAAGCATTCAAAACGGACCGATAATAGCAACCGCTCACCCGATGCTCACTAAGACTCGGGGTAACTTGGCAATGCCAAGGGGAGGTTGTGTGGGCTAGGCCCTTGCTGGTAGAGGGCCAGTAAGGCCAAGGTTTGATTCCCTAAGGGTATGGCTGCCCAAATCAAGGGTCCGACGAAGTGCCAAAGGGCACGGGTTCCACTCTCTTCCCACGATGATCACTTATAGCAAATGAGCTTAAGGATCGGGCTCTCGTCACGGCCAGCGGAGTTTATGAACTAATATTGAAAGAACAAGCATGAATTAGAGCAACGTTTTGGAGCACTCACTCGACCGGTTTGAAGAAACCGGTCCCGCTCGGAGACGAGGGCGAGCGGGGAAGCGTGGGTTCCCCACACGCCGCGCCGGGGTAGCTTGACCTGTTTAAGCTATTACAACACTACACCCCATGCAAGGGGGGGATCGTGGGGAAGGGAAGATGATAGTTACATCCAAACACTACCTCCACACATGGAGGGGCCTTCAGCCGGCCAAGCGGGGAGGGAAAACTAGTGCTAAGAGTGATGAAGAAGTGATGACACCGAATCGGCATTCTCTCTGTAATAGATGACAGATAGAGGGTGTGGAGGCCGCAGAACTCTCTCTGGAATTTCGCTGAGGGTGAGACCAGTGGGGATCTCTTCGTCTCTAGAACAGGAGTGCCTCTGAATTTTGCCAATTTCTTCAGGGGTCGCTGGCGGCCTGGGCGGGAGTACAAACAGGGTTGCTGAATCTCAGACTGTCTGCAACAGACTACCAACAGTAGGAAGACGAGGCTGCCCCGACCGTTCCTGAACTTCGAATCAGTCGCCGTTGGAACCGTTGGAACCGTTGGTGAGTCCTCTTTACACCAGAACAAATGGGGATGCCAAAAGATGCCGGTGAAGATCAGAGGACTCAGAAAAGTGAGAAGTGGTCGATGCAGACAGTGGGAAGCAGAGTCGAACGCTTGAGGAAGAAAATGGATAACTTCTGCTGCAGGATGCCGAACGGAGTTCTGCTTCTTGATTCTGAAATTAGACAGGGAGATAAAGAACTTTTCAGAAGAGCTCGTGGCCTGATTCTTCCGGGGTTTGTCGCGGTGGAGCTTTCTCTCCGGCTCAGGATCTCTGCAGAGCCAACTCTGCGCAGTCGTGGGAGAATGGACCTCCTGTGCAGCTCAGTGCTCCGATGGGGACGAAATCATTGCCGTTGCGAAGAGGACAGGCAGACGCTTCTTTGGACTCCTCTTGGACCTTCAAAGTCACCGGGGTGTGGTCATGGTGGCCGCTGCAAACTACAGGTTCATCTGTAACTCTTGGACAGCAAACTGCAACTTTGAAGTAGCTTCCAATAACCAAGAGAGAAGAAGGGGAAGGGGGTCTATGGTGAAGGGGAGGTGGATGAAGGGTGGAGGGGGATTGAGGGGGAGTTTTGGAGGGTGTCTAAGGGTGCTGGAAAGGCTGGTGAAGGGGAAGGGTGCAGATGTTGTGCTGGTTCAGCCAAAAGGGGAGGATGAGAGGAGGGTGGAGGGTGAAGTGGAGGGTGAGGGGTGGAGGGAAGGAGGGGGGCGAACTTGGCCAAGGGGAAGGGGAGAGGGGCGGCCAAAGCTTTGGAGGGAAGGGGTTTCAAAATTCAAATGGGCCTAGGAAGTTGTGGGATTGTGTGGGGAAGAGGGGTGATTGTGTTGGAATGGGGAAGATTGTATTGGAATAGGGGAGATAGTGTTGGAATGGGAAGATTCTACCTTGGAACTCGGGGGGGGGGAGTAATGGTGGCTATGGGAAGTGGAGTGGCATTAATGGAGGTAGGTGGGGGTTGGAGTTGGTTGGGAGGAGGAGGAGAGAGAGAAAGGGGCGAACCCCTTAGTGGAGGAGAGAGAAAGAGAGAGAAGAGGGGGGTGGGGAATCTCTCACCCTAGGGCTTCTCACCCAATTGGATTCACTCCACTAAACTAAGTTTGAAATCTCAAATGGCATTTTCATTGATTGATTCATTAAGTTGAAATGGGGGGGAATGGGGTCCTATATATAGGAAACCCACATTTCTACAAAAGTCCCTGACAATTGACTCAATGACAAATAACCGAGGGGGTAGGGGAGAGCCCTTGGGCCAAGCCCAATGAATTGGGCCCAATAGCTAACTAGACAACCTAATGACACTCAAACTTAGGGAAATGAACACAAGACCTAGGAACATGACTCAAATAAAAGGGAAAATACATCAAATGACTCAAATAAAATTACATAGGACTCAAAATTAAATGACTAGACCATGCCGGATGCAACCGGGGTGAGGAGACGAGTTGTGAACGTGGGCATGGGAGGTGATGTCCCCATCATACTCCCGGGGTGCGGAGAACTCGACTCCGTCGAGTAAGTGTCCTTCCCTCTTTGGAGGGTGTAGAAGTGGTACTGCCTTCAAGTCTTCCGAACGAGACCGATCCATCCACCTGCCGAGATAGCGCTCGTATACCTTGCTCCTGGTGGTAGTGACCTGTTCATCCAATATTCGTTCAATGCGCTCACGCTGGGCTCTCTTGGTTGGCGGACTCTCCTCACGGGTGGGTACTCTCTCAACGGAGGGAATAGGCTCAATATCCTCACTAGGTACCACCGTGGGTCCCTTGTATGGCACTAGGTCGGCGACACTGAATGTGGGACTTACCCCATATTCCTCGGGGAGATCTAACTCATAGGCATTTGCACCAATGCGCCTCAGGACCTGGAAGGGACCAGCCCCACGTGGCCTCAATTTGGAGATGGCTCCCGGGGAGAGCCTCTCCGTCCTTACCATCACAAAGTCACCCTCATGGAATTCTTGGTGACGTCGATGAGAGTCGGCTCGCCTTTTATAAGTCACATTCTTCTTGCTAATGTGCTTGCGGATCTCTTTATGCAATGTTGTGAATGCAGATATTCTAGGGGTGATGGGTGGACCTGGGCAACCAAAAGTAGACCTATCGTGTAATGATGCAGTGTAGACTTTGGTTAGCCTAGGTGGGCCGGGGCACCCGTAGGTGGCCCTATCATGCAAATTGGTGATAAATATTGGGGGACCCGGACATCCGTAGATGCCTTTGACATGCTTAAGACCCATGATGAATGAAGGTGGACCATGACATCCGAATATGGACCACTCATACTTTCTACTTGACATGTGGGTGATATGAATGAATGGACCCAACATAGTGTTCATGCCAAGGGGTATGGTAAGCCTAGACACATGTATGCTTTTCCAAAGGTGACTTCCATGTGTATGGTGTGGGACAACCTTTGAATTCCCATTAGAAAGGATCGAATGGATCTAAGAAGGTGGTCATCATGGGGTGGGGCACAACCTTTTTACCTAGGGATATGTGGCCCAAGGTCATGGCTCCCAAGGTGTAACCCGGGTCATGGATGAGGTGGGTTTGGCCCAATATGGTGGGTGAGGGTAGGAAAGGGTGGGTGGTTGGTAAGATGGTTGGGTCATATGAGTCCCTTGACTCCCAATGGAATGGATCATATGGATCATAAAATGGGTCACCTAGGGGGAGGAACTCCATGTCCTCAAGATCCTTAAAAGGTGCTAAGTCATCCTTCTCCATGATAGTTGGGCCAATGTTCTTGACAAGTGGGTCGGCCATGAGTGGAGGGCTTGGCTTTCTACCCGAGATAAGAAGCTCTAAATCGAGGAGAAGGTTGGGCTCATCAGGTGTAGGGAGGAATAGAATGAGGTCGCTAGTGTAGCAACCAATGGTGCAAACCGAGGTGATAGACCCTATGCATAGGTGTAGGAGGCTAAGGCTCCTAGGTTGTTTGACCATAGGGGTCAACATGCTAGTCATCTCTAATTGCCATGATATGCCCTTGAGAAGGTCCTCTAAGGTCTCCACTTGATAGGATGCTTGGATTGTGGTGCGATAGGAGAAGAAGGGCACTATGGGAAGGTCTCGTTCTATGGGAGGGAAAACATGGGCCGGGGTCTCTCGAATTGGGCTCTCCTTTAGCCAACTAACAATGGGTTCTCCTAAGATGAGCTCCGCCCCAACTAGAGAGGGTGGTGTAAGGTAAAGACCATCGTGTGAGGTTTCTTCTTCAGCTTGGACTTGGGTTTCCTCCAAAGTGGGGGGTGGGTTTGGAGTGCTCACAACTATTGGATTGGGTATGAGTTCTGCTACCAAGGAGGTGAGAGAGTCTTTTGGGGTGATGAGGGTTTGTGTGTGGTGTTCCCAGGGTAGAGGGTAAAGGGAAACTTGGATTGGGATTGGTAGGGTGTGGTTTGGGAGTGGAAGTAGTGGAGGTCTAGGTTGGGGTAGGATTGGGGTTGGAAGTGGAAGGTGGGTTAGGTGACAGGATTTGGGTTGGGTGGTGGTGGCCGTCATGGTTCTAAGTGGAGGGATGGACACGGGGTTTACTTGGGTTTGAATGGTGAGAATAGGGTGAGTGGTGGTCCTTATTGGGGAAACCGGGTCGGTTAGGGGTCTCTTCCCCTTGGGATCGGCCGGTTGTGGAGGGGTGGTAGTGGGGGCCAATTGAGTTTGGATAGATAGGTTTGCGGAAGGAGGTTTTGGTTGGAGTGTGGGGATCCTCATGGGATTTGGTGGAGAGGTGGTTGTTTGGTTTATTTGGGTCTTAAGGGAGAGGACTTGGTCATGAAGTGTTGTTATGATGGTTGAGAGATGAATTGTTGGGGGTGGTGGGGGTGGAGACCAAAGGTCGGTCTCAAGTTGGCCGGGTGGGGATGGAGGAGTGGTAGTGCTCCTCGGGTTAGGGGTGCTTGAGTAGAAGGGGTGGGAATGTTTGGGGATGTAGATCTTTCTAAGTTCTACCTTCATCTCTTCCCATGAGTGAATAGGTTCTTGTCTTCCAATCCTCCTTAAGGCCTCTATGTGTTCCCACTTACTTTTGGCTTGACCCTGAAGTCGTCCCTTGGCCTTTCGGACTCTCGCCGGTCCATATACCCAAGTCTTTTCGAAGTACTTTTCTATGGTAGCCTCCCACCTAAGATAGTCACTAGAATGTGATCCGTCAAAGGTAATATCCCTATCTAGGATGAAGTCCATGGGTGGCGAGTAGGCTAAGTAGGAGGCCATGATGATCTGGGGGATCAATGCAAGGGTCGGATTGATGATGACACCAATGCAAGCATGCCCTAGGACTTGACTTGATAGAGACAAGTCAATGACTTGCTCTGATACCACTTGATGTGACACAACCTAGGACTCAACAAGCAAGCACAATTAAGCATTCAAAACGGACCGATAATAGCAACCGCTCACCCGATGCTCACTAAGACCCGGGGTAACTTGGCAATGCCAAGGGGAGGTTGTGTGGGCTAGGCCCTTGCTGGTAGAGGGCCAGCAAGGCCAAGGTTTGATTCCCCAAGGGTATGGCTGCCCAAATCAAGGGTCCGACGAAGTGCCAAAGGGCACGGGTTCCACTCTCTTCCCACGATGATCACTTATAGCAAATGAGCTTAAGGATCGGGCTCTCGTCACGGCCAGCGGAGTTTATGAACTAATATTGAAAGAACAAGCATGAATTAGAGCAAAGTTTTGGAGCACTCACTCGACCGGTTTGAAGAAACCGGTCCCGCTCGGAGACGAGGGCGAGCGGGGAAGCGTGGGTTCCCCACACGCCGCGCCGGGGTAGCTTGACCTGTTTAAGCTATTACAACACTACACCCCATGCAAGGGGGGGATCGTGGGGAAGGGAAGATGATAGTTACATCCAAACACTACCTCCACACAGGGAGGGGCCTTCAGCCGGCCAAGCGGGGAGGGGAAACTAGTGCTAAGAGTGATGAAGAAGTGATGACACCGAATCAGCCTTCTCTCTGTAATAGATGACAGACAGAGGGTGTGGAGGCCGCATAACTCTCTCTGGAATTTCGCTGAAGGTGAGACCAGTGGCTATCTTTTCGTCTCTGAAACAGGAGTGCCTCTGAATTTTTCCAATTTCTTCAGGGGTTACTGGCGGCCTGGGCGGGAGTACAAACAGGGTTGCTGAATCTCGGACTGTCTGCAACAGACTACCAACAGTAGGAAGACGAGGCTGCCCCGACCGTTCCCGAACTCCGAATCAGTCGCCGTTGGAACCGTTGGAACCGTGGGTGAGTCCTCTTTACAGCAGAACAAACAGGGATGCCAAAAGATCCCGGTGAAGATCAGAGGACTCAGAAAAGTGAGAAGTGGTCGATGCAGATAGTGGGAAGCAGAGTCGAACGCCTAGGGAAGAAAATTGATAACTTCTGCTGCAGGATGCCGAACGGAGTTCTGCTTCTTGATTCTGAAAGTAGACAGGGAGAGGAAGAACTTTATAGAATAGCTCTTGGCCTGATTCCTCCGGGGTTTGTCGTAGTGAAGCTTTCTCTTCGGCTCAGGATCTCTGCAGAGCCAACTCTGCGCAGTCGTGGGAGAATGGACCTCCTGTGCAGCTCGATGCTCCGATGGGGACGAAATCACTGCCGTTCCGAAGAGGACAGGCAGACGCTTCTATGGACTCCTCTTAGACCTTCAAACTCACCGGGGTGTGGTTGTGGTGGCAGCTGCAAACTGCAGTTTCATCTGTAACTCTTGGACAGCAAACTGCAACTTCGAAGTAGCTTCCAATAACCAAGAGAGAAGAAGGGGAAGGGGGTCTATGGTGAAGGGGAGGTGGATGAAGGGTGGAGGGGGATTGAGGGGGAGTTTTGGAGGGTGTCTAAGGGTGGTGGAGAGGTTGTTGAAGGGGAAGGGTGCAGATGTTGTCCTGGTTCAGCCAAAAGGGGAGGATGAGAGGAGGGTGGAGGGTGAAGTGGAGGGTGAGGGGTGGAGGGAAGGAGGGGGGGCGAACTTGGCCAAGGGGACGGGGAGAGGGGCGGCCAAAGCTTTGGAGGGAAGGGGTTTCAAAATTCAAATGGGCCTAGGAAGTTGTGGGATTGTGTGGGGAAGAGGGGTGATTGTGTTGGAATGGGGAAGATTGTATTGGATTAGGGGAGATAGTGTTGGAATGGGAAGATTCAACCTTGGAACTAGGGGGGGAGTAATGGTGGCTATGGGAAGTGGAGTGGCATTAATGGAGGTAGGTGGGGGTTGGAGTTGGTTGGGAGGAGGAGGAGAGAGAGAAAGGGGCGAACCCCTTAGTGGAGGAGAGAGAAAGAGAGAGAAGAGGGGGGTGGGGAATCTCTCACCCTAGGGCTTCTCACCCAATTGGATTCACTCCACTAAACTAAGTTTGAAATCTCAAATGGCATTTTCATTGATTGATTCATTAAGTTGAAATGGGGGAGAATGGGGTCCTATATATAGGAAACCCACATTTCTACAAAAATCCTTGACAATTGACTCAATGACAAATAACCGAGGGGGTAGGGGAGAGCCCTTGGGCCAAGCCCAATGAATTGAGCCCAATAGCTAACTAGATAACCTAATGACACTCAAACTTAGGGAAATGAACACAAGACCTAGGAACATGACTTAAATAAAAGGGAAAATACATCAAATGACTTAAATAAAATTACATAGGACTCAAAATTAAATGACTAGACCATGCCGGATGCAACCGGGGTGAGGAGACGAGCTGTGAACGTGGGCATGAGAGGTGATGTCCCCATCAGAGGTCTAACGACCTATAGAGAGATCCTTGTCGGCGAGTTTCTTGAGCAATATGTCTGGTAGTTGTTTGTTTACTCTCTCTCCTCGTTATAATGGTAATAACTACATTTCTTGGAGAAATAAGATGTGTGCCTATCTTGGTCTTAGTGAGCTTGAAATCTCAGAAGTTTTTTTTTTTTTTTGAGCAAAAAAACCAACCAATAGAATCTTAATCTGGTCGAGCGCACCCGTCCCCAGAAGGGAAGAATGTTCTCGCTCCCCCAGATAGATCCTATGGCCCTTATATTATTGACTGAATGAGTGAATTACAATTGCTTCGGGGCATACCCCTGTTTGAACAATCAAGGGCTTAAAAGCCCAATTAATATCATTGGGGTTTTTCCCCTGTATAGGCTATCCAAACGTAACAGAAAATGAAAACTAGAAAAGAAACGCCCACATGGCTATTTACACTTCCTCAGTGTGGGCAAAACTATTTTGTCCATTTTGAGCGCCCCCCTAGCTAAAATCGGGAGGTCACTTGAATGAGTGAAAATGGTATTTTCCTGGAAATCACAAGCATATGATGCTAAAGCATCAGCCACTTGATTTCCAGGAAAATGAAATAAAGTGGAATGATAAGCACAAAAAGAAATATGAGATTAATCTTAAGGCTTTAAATATTCTTAGGAATAGCATAGAGTCTGATGTTCTTTTACGAATCTGTTCTTGCAGGTCAGCCAGAGACTTATTAGACAAGCTAGCCATGTATGAAGCAAATGCAAAACTGTTGCAATTTGGGTCAGCCTTAATGGCTCATGGTGAAGAAAGCTCAAGTGAGGTAAATTCTATTTCTGACTCTGAAGAAGTTTTGATTGAAGAGTTAATGGACAGTTATGAGGAATTGTTAGGTAGATACAAAATGGTCAAATCTGAAAATAAGACATTAAAGAAGAAAATTTATGAGATTGTGCACACCAATGTTATCAGAACCGGACCGGTGCCTGAACCGGACAATGAGCTGGTTCGGTTCGAACCGGTTTGAACCGTGATGTCATTATAATATTGATATATGGTCCAACCCTATTCTATAACCTAATACAATAAAAAATAACTCAAATAAGATATAATGATCAAAATAAATAAACATACATGTATATAGAGAATAACTTGTAACTACTTGTTGGAAATAGAGATTTATGTTGATTCAAATATCTTCATTTATATGTTGGAAATAGAACCTTTATGTTTAGTCCTATATTGGAAGTTAGAAAGACTTACTTGGCTTTATATGTTGGAGAGCTCACCCTTGGGTCAGGATCTAAGGGGCATAAGATGTGAGCTTGAGTTGTGTGTCGAATTAAATGGTTTGATCGAATATAAGTAAATAATATATATATTTATTTATTTGTGCCGTGTCGCGCTGGGTTGGGTTGGGTTGGGTTGGGTTGGGTTGGCGGGGGGGGATACTGAACCATTTTTTATTTTTATTTTTTTGGTGCGAGAATAGGGTCTAACCGGCCCGAACCAGTTCAACGGTCGAACCACGGTTCGGAAGATTTTTTGCCATTTGACCGGATCGGGCCTAATCGGACCGGTTCTTGGACCGGTTCACGGTCGAACCGGTCCGACCGGCCGGTCCGGTCCGATTCTGATAACGCTGGTGCACACTAACACTTCCTGTGAAAATTGTGAACTATTGGAAGCAAAACCTAAAGAACTGTCTAAGCTAGATTCGCAATCTGAAAATGAAAATTTGTTTGAAAAACTTCATGAAATGGAAATTAAGAGTAAGAGCCTTGTAAATCAAAACAAAGAACTCAAAAAGAAAAACAGTACCATGTAGATTGAAACTTCCTTACTTGAAAGTAGTTTGAAATTTTTTGATAAAATTGAAAAAGAAAACTCTCTGTTAAAATGTGAAAATGCTCAGCTAATGGGAAAAATCTCAAAGTTTGATGAAACTGAAAAAGTTCTTGAAAAGCTTACAGAAAAGCTATACTCTGTGGGTACAGAAAATAAAAAATTGAAAGAAGAAAATGAGAAACTGAAAGAGTTGAATACTGCCATATCTGAGAGATTGCTTGTTTTAGAAAAAGGAAAATCTATTGTCACATATGAATCTGAAAAAATTGATTGTTCTACAAAGAGAAATTGAAGACTATAAATATGTTAATGAAACGTTGAAAAACAGAATTGTTGAGTGTGAGGAAGAAATCCTTAATTTTGAACTGTAGATTACATATCTGGAAACTCAAGTTTGTGATTTGAATAATTCACTGTCTAGACTTGTTAGTGGTAAAGAGAATCTGGACAAACTTCTGGGAAGTAAAATGAATTTTCAAAGAGAGGGGTTGGGCTATAATCTTATGAACAAAAAAAAAATTGAAAACAAAGGGTATACATCATTTATGGTTAGCTCAAGCATGGCCAGCACCTCAAAATAACCCACACAAAAATATGCTACCCAGAACAATCAGAAACAAAATGAAAATCTGAAAAATAAAAACAACGTACATCAAAAACCTAAAAATGTTGTTGGTACCACTGTGAATGCCAAGCACAATCATGCTGCACACATGTATCCACAAAGAAAATTTCATATTTTCATTATGGTAAAATTGGTCATATGATGCATGAATGTCTTTTGATGAAATATGATGAATTAAATACACTCCAGAAAATGAATGGATTCAAAAAGTCAAGAAAGTTTTCAAACAGAAAATGAACAACTGAAAACTCTCATGCTCATGCAAGAAATTTCATGTTGTCCAGAAAAAGAATATACACTGCTTTTATTGTGAACAGTCCAGTCATGTAATGGATGAATGTTTTATCTTGAGAGATGATGAACTAAAAGCATGTCAAAGGACCAATGCTTCCAGTAAGCAAAAATCATTTTCAAACAGTAAAACTACATTTGAAAATTCTTACGCTTATGCAAAAGACCATATGGAAGAGTTGCGTCTTTGCATTGTGATTATTGTGGGAAATATAGTCATTTGATGAAATCTTGTTTTCAAAAGAAAAATGACAACAATCGTGCCATGAAGAAGAAAAATTTTCATGCTGAAAATAAAAACACTTTTGTTAAATCACAGAGATTCAATGCTTATGCATATAAGAAAATTGTGGAGTCTTTGGGTTGTTGTCATTACTATGGTGAATTAGGGCATACTATACATGACTGTTCATTGATAAAATTTGATGATTTGAATGCATTGAAAATGAATAGAACTTTTAGTGGAAATGTCACTAACTCATAGGGGCCCAAAAAGGTTTGGGTTCTAAATCTGCAAAATGAGCTGATTTCTGTATGCCTTGGAGCAAAAGAAAATGAAAAGGGGCTATAGCAAATAAATCAAGGCACCCTCGGTTTGGTAGAACCCCAAAATTCTACATTTCTATATTAGTTCTATTAGTTTTTAATGTTTCCGTTTTGGTAGTTACATTTCATGGCTTAATCTTGATTGTTAGATTGCATGTGTTAATTGTGCTTAATTGCCCTTCATTGTTCTCAAGTTAGCTATATAACCAACCCATTGGTATATAAAATGTTGTTGGTGGAAGGACAGATTATGTCTGTCTGAAAACCTTCACCATGCGTGAGTGCTTGTAACTCTACTAGGTACCATGGGAATGTTTATACAGTTGACATTGAATTCTTCATGCATATTCAAAGAACTGCATACACATGTGTCTGCACGTATTTGCATATTACATATCACTCTGTGGCTCATGTCTTAATATGATGAATTTACTTTTCAAATGACGTTCAATTGCATACATCGAGTCTGCATAAGCTCTCATGCATTGTCTTGCACAAATTTGGAAAACCTACTTCTCATATTAGAATGCATTGCATGCTAGTATATGTGGTGCGGTGAGCGTGGATCTGAGATGAGTTTTTGATGAAAATTAGATGATTTTGATGCTGTGAGACTGTGGAAAGCACCTCTCAAAGGTGCTACTAACCCCCAAGGACTCAAGAAAGCTTGGGTACCCAAATCTATAAAATGAGAATTTTTCCTTGCAGGGATGCCTTGATGCTAAGGAAATCATTGACAAAAATTGATCTCTCAAGGCAAGAAAATGAATATTTATCTGGTAAGAATCTTCTTTTCGGGCACTGGTTGATTTTGGAACACTCTACAAGAGTAAGGATTTGAAGTTTGAGAAAAACTTGGTGTTTCCTATTGCAAATTTCATATCAAGCAAAGTGGTGTGAATCTGGATTTTTTTTTCTTGATCAATCTTGTGAAATCATTCATAACACCGAGGTCAGACAAATCTGCAAGTGCACCTCAGCCATGCAATTAAGAAAGCATTAGGATTCATTCATTAGGAGCAAATAGAACATTCAAGTGAAATCTGAGCTTTTACATTCATGTTGCATATTGCACTTCCTAATCCTGTGTTTGCTGAGATAAGAAATTCTGGTCTGTTAAGAAAATGCTTACTACTTTGTATACTCTGTAAATAAAGTCAATCTTGATACTCATCTGAATTTTACATTCACTTTCTGTTGATCTTGGAAAAGATTAGATGATTATATGTTAAGACAGCTTTGCATACACTTCACTGCACATTCTATTAATAAACTTAGTTTTTAAATGCTTGACACTGCACATAGAGTCTTTCATACTTTCACTCATTTTCTTGCAAATAACGGTTCATTTTTGCATACACCGAATACATACTTCAACTCATGCTAGACATTGCATACACTTGTGAATAGGAATAAACTTTCAACTTGGCATTATTTTCTCATCTCCATGCATATGATTGCATACATTTCATATCACTGCGTGCTTAAATGGTAAGATTTTCTGGTATCTCAAATGGTGTGTTGTGGAACTTGGGTTACGTCTACCTGGAAACTTCCACTATGCGTGAGGTGATCTTCGGATCTACGTTCTCCGCCTTGTATCAGAAATCATATTGCTTGAATATCATGCTACACTCCTGGTTGCTTGCATGTATATAGTTTACAAAACCTTTTCTTGGAACTTACTAAGACCTTACCTCCTTCCTAAATAATAATGCAGTGATTTTATTCATATGTGATATTTATCATACACTAAGGGGGAGGATTTGATTCCGATTGTGCATACATTTAGGGGGAGTCATAACTATATCTTGACAAATTCATTTTATACTTGCAAAACACTATCCCCACACTTTGTACTTAATAAAATAAATGAGTTTAATTGATAAAGATTTTAGAAATTCTTTCCAACACTTTAAAGGGAACTTGAATCTCTACATGGACATTAAGAGTAATCGTAAGGAAAAAGCTACCTACCCCAGTAAATAATCAACAAGTGGAATGTCGAACCTAGTAGTCGGGAATCCCCACTAAAATAAATGAGGAAACTCGCGCCGAACAGTGAAGTAAAAATCCACAAGAAAAATCAAAATACGTGATGAATCCTAATGGTTGGGAATCCCCATTAAAATACATGAGGAGACTCGCGTCAAACGGTGAAGTCCATTAAAAGAAAAATAACCGGGGTTGTGCGAAGCTACTGATAGTCAAGAATCTAAAGTGAAAGTGTAGAGAGGAGATTACCTTCTAGTGTTCTTAAGAAAATATGAATATCCATATATTTTGAGGCTCATTATTCATTGTATCACATTTCACTTATGGGTATCATTGTGATGAATGTATACTATGAATTTCTTTACATTCATGGTTTATGTAATACTTCTAGTTATGAATGCACAACTCTTTTGGTAATGCTTCATGTCATACATTTTGAATTTGAATCACCTACTCTTTTCTTAACCCATGCCCCATTCAGGGGGAGTTACTATTAGTACTATTTGCATGCATGATAGTTGTGCTTGTGTGCTTGCATGTTCATACATTCCACATTGATCTTATTTTTGTTGATAACAAATGGGGAGAAATAGTAAGGGTACTCATTTTCATCTTGATATATCATGTGCATAGTCTTTTCAAGATAGTAAGTGTGCTCACTTTGGCACCTCATGTGCGTAGGTAGAATAGGTTGAGCATAGTGCATGCACTTTGCAATTGGAAGATGTAGGTCAAGGTGTGCATATCTGCATATTTGGCATTTTTAGCATTCATATAGTGCATACTTTGAATTGCATTGTTTTGAACACTTCATTTTGCACATATCTTTAGGCCTCACATGTCCATATCATTTCTAATAACCCCATTGTCAGTCAGTTTTTGTTGTTGACAAAAAGGGGGAGAATAATGTGGCGTTTGCGATTCACAGAGTGCATATGTTTTAGTCATAGTGCATATATATTGCTCTCAATTGCATGAAAAATTTATGTCTATTCTATCATTTGAAATTCACGCACATGTCGTTTTGTCATCATTAAAAAGGAGAGATTGTTGGATTTCCTAGTTGATTTTGATGATTAAATTTTAATGATGACAAATCTTGTGTGCATGTGTTAGTGAAAATGTCCATTGAAGAATGTTTGTTGATTAAGGAGCTTATACTTTGATTATCTTGCATTGCAGGAACAAATTCATGGTGGATATCATTTAGAACACAATTGTATGCATGAATGAGTCATATTGATGTCAAAGATTCAAAACATGTGGTAGATGTCATTTACATTCTTCAAGAAATTTTGGTAAGGCCATGGAGTTGTCAAATCTTTCATTGGTTGAATTTTTGGATTAGAAGGTTATAGGGGTCGACACTGGGTGTCGACACTCTCGTGCTTCTGTTTTGATCAGAACAGTTGTGTCGACACACTTTTGCAGTGCGTCGACCAGCCAGTGTTTCCTGTAAAGCATTTGTTGCAATTCTGCATAGATGCATCGACCCATCCCATGTTATGCGTCGACCCAATGTGTTACATGCATTTTCTTCATCGATTGTTCATGGGTTTTTGAGGCTCATAATGTGTCTTATATAAGTTTTGGTTTGATGATGGTAGATTTGTGTTCATTGATCATTGATCCTTGGTTCAACCAGTTCATACATCATGTCAGATCAAAGCCAAGGTAAGACACCCTTTGATTGTTTGAAAACTAGACTGAAATTCTTCTTATTTTTGGTTTGCAGGTGATCCGGTCGACTAGGAGTAAGTGGGCTGTCGACTAGGGTAAAACAAGCTCTGGATAGGAGATTTTAGAGCACATCCAGTCGACCTGGCACAATCTGGAGGTCGACCGGTGCCAACATAGGCTCTGGTTGAACAGTTCAGGTCGACCTATGTTACAGATCCAGTCGACTTGGTTCTCTGGGGTGGTCGACCTGACTTTCTCTGCTACTAATGTTGTTCTGTGTCTTGAGTGTAGGTTGACCAGTCTTTGTTGCCGATCGACTGACGGCGGTGCTCGTGCCCACAAATTGATTTCGAAACCCATCTAACCTAACCCATTTGAGTCCTATTTTGACCCCTTTGCCCCTAGGTTATACATACCTATCTTAGAGGGGTTTTCAAGGGTTTTTGCATGGGCTTTTTTGGTCTTTAGAACATCTCTTTGTGCCTCTATATAACACTTGAAATTTCAGGATTTGGTAGAAGAGAGAAAAACGGGAGAACACTTGTGTGGCCATAGGTGGAGAGGGAGAGAGGGTTTTTGAGAGCTTATCCATTTTCTTCCTCTTGCAGGGGCGATCTAGGTTGGAATCCTTCAAGTCTACATCCGTTTTTCAAGTGTCCGAGCTTCAATGAAGCTGAATCTCCAAGGAGGAGTTTGTTCGTCTTCGTACCTTTTGAAGATCGACCCCCACTATCGAAGAGCTTCAAGGAAGATTTGTCTACAGGCCATCATCCATTGAGGAGATATTTTTGCAACCTTTCTAAGTCTATCTTAGTGTTATTCTTCAGTTTATCTTAAGCATGGGCATGTATTGAAAATTCTTTCATTATCTGAACTTGAGAATATGTGTGTGGTTTGAACGGCTGCATACGGTCGTGCGTGTTTGGTGCTGCGACTATCGCAGTGTGTGTGTGTTGTTTATCCAGTCGTCAGATCGTGTTGGAGACTCCATCTACGTGTGTGTTTGGGGTTACAGCCCATGTGTGTGCAGGTTCTGCCTGCGTGTGTGTTGAAGCTAGGCTCCGTGTGATGTCTTGTAGGTTGGTAAAAGATAGTGGAAGCCTCACCAGTTGGTGAGGGGTGGACGTAGGGAGCCCGGTGTGGTCCCAAACCACCTTAAAAATCTCTCTCGCACTGTGTGGTTGTGTGTTTGCATGCTTAATCCGTTTATATTGATCGTATGAGATCAAGAAGTTAAAGAGAATTAATTTTACATAGGTTTCAAAGTCCAACACATTTTTGTTTAACTTTGAAAGATGTTTTAATTCTGAAGTTAGCCTTAAAAATTACCATCTCGCTTGGGGATAATTCACCCCCCCTTCTTGTCCGCTCACTAACGGGGCCAACATCCTTTATTCAAATCTTATCTTATTTGTATGTCTCAAATTTTGATTATTGTTACTTTTATTGAAAATCTTAATTGTATGTATGTATTTTCTTTGATATTTAGACATATATTTATATTTTTTTGAATTGTATTGAGGAGGGTAAATCTGGTCTGACCCAGAAACGACCCAAGCACGAGCGGCCCATTAAGGTTGGGACGTGTTAAGCCCAAGCAAAGGGTGAACGTACATGCTCAACCCAATAAGAGGATCACCGGCCCAACAGAGCATCAGATTCCACGACGCTGATAAGGCTGGCCCAAGCACAGTTCTCACCGGAGGACACTCCGACGACCGACCGTTGCCCCCACGACATCGACCTTGACCCCGTAACGGGCGAGCACGCGTCATGAGTGCCGTAAGACTCGCCCAGGGACCGGCCGACGCCGGAGGTATCGCCCTCCAACGAGAAACTCCCGCCAACATAGCGGGAACATTACTCTACTAAACGGACCCTTCCCTATCAAGGGATGAGGCCCCTCGCTCTAGGACAACCCATATAAAAGAGACATCGACAGAAGAGAGGAGCACGGTAGATTCTTCTACTAAACCCCCATACTGCTACGCAAGAGGAGATACGATGGATACTTCTGCCACTAGAGCTTCCTACTGAGAAGAGAGCGACCCGACTTGCAACTATGACAGAGAGGCCATCTACTACGTCCGGAGGGCCACTTCCTCTTGTACGGCCTTAACACCCAGCGAGCACTCTTCGAGAGCCCACTGGGAGCGGCGAGCACGCGTACAGAGGACCTACACGCCCCCTAGATCGACTACTGCAGCTTCTACTTCTCTCTTACCTCGCTCTTTTCTATTGCTCATTAATCCCTTACTGACTTAAGCATCGGAGGGTTGTCCTCTGGGGTAACACCCGGGACTCCTTCTGACGCCCTTCTGGTTTCTTTATGTGTGCAGGCATCCACGGGCGCGGGATGACTTCCCCAACAAATAAATAGAGAAGGTGGTATGTGGCCTAAGAACCATTTTCCTGTCGCTACACTTCTTGGCGCCGTCTGTGGGAAGGCGAGCGAAAAGCTATGGCGCCCCGTGGAAGCCTCTGCAATGCCAGCAACCGGGGGCGGGGTTCCCATTAGGGACCCAACTCTCACCGGGGGTCGCAAGAAGCTTCTTCTGCTCACCCCCGACATGAAGTCACCCCGGGTGACCTAGATGAGCTGCGCCAGGAGGTCCGAGCCCTGGCGGAATTCTGTCGAGAGCTCCGGGACCAGAGGCCCCAGTACGCCCCACCCGAACAACGGGAGGGCGAAGGAGGCCAGGCCAGAGAGAACTTCCGACGGGTGCGGGAGGCATCCCATGCCTCCGTCACGAGGACTCGACGGTCACGCAGCGTACCTGCCCCTAGGATATGCAGCCCGCTACATTCCAACCCGGAGATGGACCGCCGGCTCCAACGGCTTGACGAAATGGAAGATAAGTTCCGGCACCTGGACGACGTCCTCCTGGCTGCGAAGAATCGCGGTCTCCTCGACGACGACCTGGACTTCCACGCTCCCTTCTCTAGGGAGATTATGGAAGCCCCCATCCCGCCAAAGCTTCAGCTGCCGTCATTTACCTCCTACGACGGCACCACCGACCCGGCCGACCACCTACATGGTTTTGAGTCCCACCTGGTGTTCCACCGGGCCTCCGACACCGTGAAATACTTGGCGTTCGTCACGACCCTCCGGGAGAACACCCAAGCATGGTTCGAGTCCCTGCCAGCCGGGACGATCTCCTCCTTCCAACAGCTCAAAAAGCTGTTCAAGGAGAACTTTGTGGGCTGCCGAAAGGTAGCCAGATCTGCTGTAACCCTGCTCGCCCTTAGACAGGGGAAAGAAGAAATGCTATGGGACTTCGTCTCCCGCTTCCGCGCGGAAGCGCTTTGCATCCCCCGCCTCGACGTCGACATTGCCACCACGGCGCTCACCCAGGGGACGGGGGACCACATCCTCCGGTGCGTGCTTGGAGTCGAAGCCCCGACGACCCTTCTAGACCTCCTCGCGCTCACCCAGAAGCACACGCACTGCGAGGAGAATACTGTGGCCCTGTGCCGCGTGGTCGGGACTGACCAGCCCGACCGAAAGAGAGCTGTCGACCAACCACGAGAGGGTCAAGGCAAGCAGGAGCAACGCGATCGAGACCACCACGACAGCTTCGAGAAGGAAAGGGGTGGCTACCACCACTACACGCCCCTGACGGCCCCACCCGATCAGATCCTGATGGAGATCCGCGAGGAGCCATTCCTCAAATTACCATCAAGGATGAAATCAGATCCCAACTCATGAAACAAGAAGAAGTACTGTCAATTCCACCAAGAACATGGCCACGACACCACCGACTGCATCAACTTGAAGGATGCTATCAAGGATCTCGTCCGCAGAGGACTCCTCGACAAGTTCCTCTCCAAAGCCGCCGAAAGACGACAAAAGACTCCCCCTCCGATCGACAATCGGCCCAACGGCAAGAAGATCATGATGATCTCTGGAGGGCCCGCCATGGGGGGTGAGAGCACGAGTAGAAGGTGCCGGTACGCAATGTCACGTCCCGAGCCTTTATGACAGCAGAAGACTCGCTCGAGAAACGTGAACAGCTGGCATGGTAAGCCTCTTGCAAGCAAGAATAATCAGAGCGCAAGACAATCACACATAAATGCAATTGCACAATACTTTAATCAAAACTCCAACTTATTTCATTGATAATCAATATTCAAATACAATAACTTTCAACTTCTTTCAAACTATCAGACTCAAAAATAGGAAAATTACATAGACTCAATCTAAACAATGTAGACTCCCTACGTCTTTACTCTCAACTTGATATGACTTTCATTCACTCTCGGACCCGCTACTTATATAACCCGAATCTGAATTCGAATCACTTTCATTTCCTCAAAAAGATTGGAAATAGGTAATGAGCATACTTGCCCAGTAGGTATGTTTGCATCAACATGAAGGCATGATTAAAGTAATTAACATTTTTGCTCTAGAGAAATAAGGTAAAGTCATGCGAATGCGATTAAACCAAAGTAACAAAGATGATCGTTAAGATGCAATGAGAGCAAGTATGAACTAGCAAGAATGTTATAAGAACATGATATGGCCTTTCATGAACAAGAATGTAACGAGAATGTACTAACAAGCCACATAATCATCACTCCAGTATCTTTTGCTTATGAGCAAGTACTTCATGAATTTCTGTGGAATATCAAGAAAGTCATGTACAAGTATCAATCATGCGATATCATGGATTTTCACTTATTTATAGAGAAAGTACTCCCAGCGCAATACGACGCCAGTAGCATCATACCCCATGGTTTATAATAGTATGTTTCCGACAATCAGCTGAGGGGACTAGCATAGAGCCCTGGAACACAATCAGTGCTCGATCGCATCTTCAAGTATAAATCAAGCTATTTCCACGCATGTAACAATAAAGTATGGCCAAGAATGTAATAAGTTCATGATAACACTATTCAATGAATGAACGCTTCAATTTTAAGAATGCGAGAGTCAAGAATGACTTAAACAAGGTTATGCTTATGGAAATAAATCGGCAGCATAACGATCCATTTCATAACTTTCATTCATTATATTAAGTTTCTTGATCAATATGATAAGTCCTAGACCATTATTAAGCCATCTAGAACTTTGGAAAATCAACCCTTGGGTCAAACCTTGGGTTAACATACTTAAGCTTTGTGACAGTCTTGTACTAGGCCGTTACATAATGTGACGCTCCAGTGTTGGGCCGTTACATTAGTCTGAATCCAGAAATAGTAAAATAGACTCAGTGAAATGTGACGGTCGTATATTGGGCTGTTAGATGCTCTTGACGGTCCAGTATAGATCCGTTACATTGCCAGAACCAGAAAACATCGATAGTGTAATCTACTAAATGGGCTTTAATGGTACAACCAACTCGGCATCCTAGTGGGAATCCCAGGCTCGCGGAGAATTACGGAGGCCTTGAAACAAGATTTCCTAATCTATTGGAAGGAATATCCAATAGAGAGGTCCTCATATCCAAGAATAATGTTCCTATAGTGCAAAGTGTTAACTAATGGACAACATACCGTAATATGTGCCATGTACTTAAAGAAATGACTCTATTGATAGAGAGGATGTGTAACAATAGGAAATCATGATAAAACTCTGTTAATACATCTTTGGAAAAATCATGATTTAGATATAAAACTATAGAATTTTGGCACATGAAATTAACATAACTTAAAATAACTTAAGATATCTAAATTATGCAATTTCTATCATGAATCAGTAAATAATCTTAAAGACATGAAATCAGGTCAAAACTTAGATAACTAGGGTTATTTATAAGTTAAATTAACTAGTTTCTCATTCTGCCTATAGTTACCCTGACGGTCTAGAATGGGTGCGTCACAGTGACTGTAACGGTTTATCGTGAGGCCGTTACGGTAATGTAATGCTCCATCTATTGTGCGTCAGAGACAAGAGAGAACTTCAAACACCACAGAAGGTGTGACGGCTTATCGTAAGGCCGTTATATCATTGTGACGGTCTTACCTTGATGCGTCATATCGTCTGCTGGCAGAAAAAGATATAAAAATCTAAGGTCTCAACTTACATCATGTCTGGAAATCATATATAAACTTCCACATGATAGAATGAAGGCTAAGCTACTAGTATGCATAGACTTTCAATGAATTTGACAAGAAAGTTCATTTTCAACTTAGTTAGGGTTAAGGGTATTCATGTATGCATGACATACTAAAACATGAAATTCATGATCTATGTGTAGACACGCCAAAATTGACGCTATGTTGATCAAATCTCATGTCACTATGTTGACGCCCCAAAGTGAACTTCAATACATTCATAATATGAAGTTTTTCTATTTTTGTGTGTTTTTGGTTTGATCTTTGCATTTGTGTGATTCGCGACCCGAAGAGGGGCGTGTTTTAAATAGCGACCTTATCTAGGGCGTGTTCAAAAGAAAGGACGACCAAATGTCAAGGTGTCAATTCCTGGTATTATCCGGTTTCAAAATAAATTCAAATTATTGATTAACGTCCTTCCTCAGGGCGTGTTTTCAAGTAACACCTTCATCTCAAGCGTTTTCTCATAATTTTCAAATAAAGTAAGTTTTATTGCCAAAATTAAATCCGAGAAGTGACGCCCTTGATCCTGGTCGTGTTTTTGAGTAACGTCTTCATGTAGGTTGTCAATTTGTAATTTGACACCCCTCTGAAGGTTGTGTTTTATCCTTCGGTGTCGTGTTTGAGTATGCCTTTCCTGAGTAGTTCCTTAACTCCATTGGTCTCCTTGATCGAATTGGAACTAGAGTCCTGCCTTCTTTTGATCATTGCCCATTCTTATCCTTCCGAATCTGAGGTTATCTTGGATCTGGAACCCTATATAGGGATGTCTTAATCGACCTCGCACGAGGTTGGTAGGTTACGGGAGTAGGTTACCGAGGTTAGAGTTTTTATGCGTAGATGCTGAATTTACGGAGGCTATCCATCTTCTTCCTGCGCGATCTTTAAAAAGCTCTCTGCTTCCTTGTTCTTCCTGCCAACAGCATCAACTTCGGTTCACCCTTTACTGTCGTCAGGGACAGCAGGGCTTTTGCTTATCTAATTGTTGTTTTTCCATCGATCATCATACGTTTTTCTTCTTTTGCATTAGTTTCATCATATCTTCTCCTTTCCCTAACTCTTTAGGGGTTTTAAAACAAAAAAAGGTGCGCATGTTTTATTCTCTATTCATTATCATATCATCTACTTGGGATTGATAGTACATTCACTTGGCTGATCCACTTCTTTTGTTTGTTTGTTTTGTCTTTTTTGCAAGGGTAATCAATAAAGGAAAACCCCCTTCATCGGCCGGCCGATTGAAGGAGGAGGAGGAATTCACAATCCAGCCCGCGTTCTATTTTCCACCAGGTATTCGCGATCTTCTTTGTTTCTTCTTGAGGTAACCCCTCTGGCGATCACCCTCCTTAGTAGCACCACGTGCTTCTTTTCTTCATTATTATATCATCTCTCCCCCTTGTGTTTTCTCATATTTAATCTAATCTTCATGTGTGGATTTATCACGATCTACAAATTGGCGATCACGGTGGGACATCCACTGTTTTTCTTTTGATTACCATCTCCTATTGGCACCCACATGTGCCCTTTCCCCTTCGGCAGCCACGTGTGCCCTTTCCCCTCGGTACCCACGGTACCTCTCCTTTTGTGCCCCACGGGCACCCTCCACTGTGCACACTGCACACTCCCGGGATCAGCCAGTTTGTGATTGTTTGATTATTTTCTTGAATTAACGCCTCACCCAGAGACGCTTTTTCATTTAACGCCTTCATCGAGGGCGTCTATTTTCTGTGTTACGTCTTCCCAGAAGGCGTCTTTTATCATATCTGATGTCTTCTTGTTCTGTTTGATAATTCGCGCCCTCTCCTTTGGGCGTCTTTTTATTTGGCAGCGCCTTATACCAAGGCGCGTGTTTCCTCGACCGTTTGCACCCCTAATATTTGACGCCCTTTTATAGAGGCGTCCTTTTCATATTACGCGCCTCACACCAAGGCGCGTGTTTTGCACTACCTGTGGGCCACCACAGTGATTCACGACAGTGACTCTGTCGTCTTTTTGGTTGATAGCGACCTGCCCCAGGTCGTCTCTTTCCTGCGTTTTTACATAAACCTGCTTCCTGTTGCTGTCTGTGATTGTTGGATTGATTATTACATTGCTTGCCTATATTGCTGTGATCTGATCATATTATTTTGCATCTTGTGGCATTTGGTTGAGAGACCTCCTCTCTCTACACTAGGATTCCACACACCTCTCTTGGAATCGGGACAACCCTCCATTGAGCACTCCGTCTCTTTGGACCAGAAATCCCTTTTCCAAGACGTCCGTAAGTCCCCGCACCCGTGGATTCCCTCACGGACGTCGGGCTGGTTGTACCCTTGAAGTACCCAGAGTATAGAGAACCTATCGTTGGTGAGAAAAGAGAAAGAATCTAGTTAACCCGGAGATCACACTTGGATAAACTAGGTTTCACTTTGCAAAAGAGGGAATTATTCTGTAATTTAATCCACTCTAATCTCAAGCGGAACACTAAAATCTTGCGTTCATCTCAACTTGGTTGCATAAACTTGCTTGGGTTGATTTGGCTTGTTTGGATTGAGTGGGTTTTGTTTGATAGTTCCTTTATAAGGCCGTCTCTCCTCTTAAGCATGCAACTCCGTTCAGGTAAAATCATCAACATGGCAGGCTACGGATATTCTTATGATGATGAGGATGAGAATGTTTTTGGTCAATATGAAAGTCCCCTCCAAGATTCCATCTATCATGAGGGAAATTACCCTCCTCCTTAGTCTCGTTATCCTCAAGTCCATGTGGTTGATACCACTCCTCAAGAAGTTGTGCCCTCTTCTCAGGCTGTGCCTTCCAACACTTCGGGGAATCCTTCCCCATCCTTCAATGTCACGGATTTAATTAATGCACTATCTCAGTTGGATGATTCCCAGCGGCAGGCAGTTCAGGCCGCTTTGAAAGGGAAGTCTATTCCTTCTTCATCCTCCAATCCCCCTCCGGCCGAGAGTGGCCATCACCCCGTTAATGACCAAGCGGTCCTGCATAAACCTCCTTCCCGTCCACCAACGCCCGGTACGGCCATGCCAGCCCAACAGGCGAGCCACTCTGCGGTTAGGCACCAATGTCTCCAACCTCCCCGAATTCTATGGACGCCTATACCGCATTCTTTTATTCAAAATTCGGCACCAATCGAGTCTGACACTAATGTTCTACTACTTCAGAAGTTGGCTAGCATGGAAGAGCAACTAAAGAAGGTCACCATTGCTAAGAACGCACCGGAGATCTCGCTTCCTACATTGCCAGTCTTCCACTTACCACCATCTGAGATGCCGAACTTTCGGCGATATAATGGGACTGGTAACCCTTTTATTCATTTGAAGGATTTTATGTACGAGACCTCCTTTTGGCAAGATAACAAGGCCTCTTTGGCTTACTTATTCAGGAGATCTCTGGAGGGGCCAGCCCTTGAATGGTTCTATTCATTGGATCCTACTGATGCTGGTGACTTTGATATCGTTCAGAGGAAGTTCTTGCAGAAGTACAGAGACCGGGTCGGACCCTCCCTCTCACTCACGGACCTGGTTGCGGAAAAAATGAAGCCCGAGGAAGACTTCATAATGTTTGCTGATAGATGGCGGTTGATGGCCGAGAAGCTGAAAGATACACTGTCGGAACAAGAACAAGTCAAGATGATAATTTCCAATGCAACTCCTTAGTTCCGGCATATCTTGGCCATGAATAGGTTAACCACCATGGAGGAGCTCTATGAAAGGGCTCGGTATATCCAGACGCAGATGAAGGATTCTCCCATTATGGGCATGTTTGAGCCGAAGCCACGGCTATTCAAGAAAACCACAACTGTCAACAACAGCGGGCCCACGACGGAGGGCACTATTGCAAATGAGCAGGTTGGCGTAGTTGGCCACCCTCACCACCAAGCTAACCCATGACCTAACCTTCCTCCACCACAAAATCCCCATTTCAACTCCACTCCACAACGCCAATTCGTACCCCAACATTCCTTTGCTTCACCGCAAAACCAAGCGCCCCGCGCTAACCCTCCAGCTCCGCAACAGTACCACCAGGTACCACCACCTACCAACTATGGCCAACAACAACAACGGAGACCACCACTTGGCCCCAAAAGGGACCACTACCCTCCACTACCAGAAAGTCTCCCGGATATTTTCAATGCTTTAATGGCCGCCAATTTGCTCATGTTACCAAGGGAAAGAACAGTGTGGCCCGCTAATATTGACACATCCCGTTACTGCACTTTCCATCGTGCACCTGGTCACAACCTTGATCGTCGCTTCCACTTCAGAGATTACATTTATGATCTAAATGACCAGGGTGACATCAATTGGGATGAGATGAGACAATTCATCACCACCATGAAAGAAAGAAGGTCTCCTCGGCAGCAACAGGCTCAGCAGCCACAGCAACCAGCTCCACAGCAGCAACAACAAGCTCCAGCGCCTCAGCACGATATGGGGATCGTCCACAATCCACTGCCGGAGCACCCGCCAAACCAGCACGTAAACCCTGTCACGTCTCTCTATGAGGTGGAGAGAGGGCAGGGATGGCATGAAGAAAATGCCTCTGTCGGGGCACTTCATCATAATCAAAATCAACCCCCGCGCCTCTTGCGCACCCCTTCTTCTTCTCCTACCCCTCAATTGGGCCGATCTCTTCTGCGCCCCGTTAATCCACCTACCTCCGCCTATTCTCCAACCTTGCCGGTTCGCCCCCTTCTTACACGCCTACCACCTCCACAGCCTACCCCACAACAAAACCCATCCACCACCAACCCTTCGCCATTGCCATCTAGGCCACTCCTCATCCGCCCATCGCCAACGCCCACTGCACACGCCACCACTACTCCTTCACCGGCAAGGATCCCCCCACCATCGGTTCCACCACCTTTTTTACCCAGAACTCTTCTCATTCCACCCCCCACCAATTCCCCCCGCATACGGGTATCCCTTTCTACTCCTACGCCTCCTGCCGGGGCACCAACACCCTCTATGGGGATTCCCTCTGCAGGAACTCCCGCCCCGCCACTTCTTAACACCAACACACCTTCTTCTTCTTCTAATCCTCCTCCCACACTTGCCCCGACAGAGGCACGTCAAGGCGTGGCGCCGCTCCGCAGTGGACGGATGTTCCACCGAATTTTTCCACAGAGAGAGCTAGAGCCCGTGCAGGGGCCGCAAGAGCAAGAACGAGAACAAGAGTCAGTGCCAGGGACTCAGTATGATTTGCTAAAACACTTGGACCGAACCCCAGCAAGGATTTCAATCCTGGAATTAATTAAAAGATCCACCACTCATCAGCTAGCTTTGAAAGAATATCTGCAAAAGGTGATGGTCAATGAGGACATTCCAATTGAGCAGATAATCACGGTTTTAACGCCCGCTAGCAGTCAGCCGGCAATTACTTTCCATGAACATGAACTGGCGCCACTCCCAGCAAGAAAGTACGCTCTATGCATCACAGTTGACATCAATAAGGTGGCTGTTAAGCAATGTCTGGTGGACACTGGGGCATCCATCAATGTCTTGCCACCTAGCACCTTGGAGTTGTGTGGCATTCCAAAAAGCCAAATTCGTCCGTCTACTATCACAGTAACCGCATATGATAACACGAAGAAACCTCCTCTAGGCATGATTATGTTAAAAGTAAGTTTGGGTCATGCCGCCATCACAGCAGATTTTCACATTCTGGATATGGATCCGACATTTAATGGCATTCTGGGACGCCCCTACATTCAGCAACTCGATGCGGTGCCCTCCACAAATCACCAATGCCTTAAATTCCCACACAAGGGCCGCATCATCAAAGTTACCAGTATGCCAATTCTACCAGAGGAAGATATTCATGTGGCTTCATCAGTTCCGTCCATGTGGCCGGCCAACAAACCACTATTATCTGTGCTGGACATCCCTTGTCCACGACCAATGCCAGAAAAAGTCACAACGGTTTCTATGACACCCCTGCCTCCCAAGGGGAAAAAGAAGAAAACAATGATGAACACCTCTGGCTGGAACATCTTGATGAAAATGAGGTATCAAAATGGCAAAGGTCTGGGTGCCAATTGTCAAGGCAGGATTAGGCATGTTAAACCTCAGAAGCTGATTACACGAGGTGGCCTGGGTTACAAAGGGCCAGGCAAAAACAAGGGCATTTATGACATCCACATTAAAAATAGATCGCCAGCCGCTCACTTGGACATTGAAGACACATTTTGTCACAGGTGGCTTTCAAAATAAGGAGCAAACTATCATAATTACTTCCATATTAGATTGTCAGGATGTTCATGCTAGACAGTTTGCTCGTCATATTGCCCCGTTGGCCACATACAAAGCCTTGGAGTCCTTAAGGCCTGGCAAGAGAAGGAAAATAGATGATCCAGAATGTGACTGGTACAGGTGGTTCGATATACAGGATATTACTATTTCTTTGAGCCGCCTCTTCATGCCGACTGATCCGGAATGGCCGCCACTTATTCATGAATTGATTGAGAAGCCGGCCGTAATTACAGATAAGAGACAGCTGCTGAGTGACTACACTAATACTGGAGAGCCAGATGTTCCGTTTGAAGAAGGTTTCACCGTGGACAGGCTGTGGGCCAGCCTCTTTTCTCTCACTTCCATGCATCCATCTGTGCTTGCTTCTCTATATTCTCATCGATTTGGTCGCGTGCCAAGACCGCCTCCGATTACAATCAATTTGTCTCCAGATTCAATCCAAGTTTCTCTCACAATTCCTTCTTCGCTCCTCGAGCGATTTTCTAAACTCTCCATCACACCCCCGCGCGGGCCATCACTGATTCAATCTTTCTCTGATCTGGCAATTTCCACTCCTCCTGCTATCCTCCCCTCACACTGCTTTCTTCTTGAAACAGAAAATAAAAATAAAGACAAAACAAAAATGAAAAAAAATGCCAAATTCCCAACTTTCCAAACCTCCATTTCAATTGAGGAGACCTCCTATTTCTCTTCTGAGTGCGTCCCGACCCAGGGGCCGCTCCTTCAAGATTCATTGCTAAATCTTTTCTCCCCCTCTGGTGAGGGGACTTCCTCTGTATTACCTCCTGTATCCACTTTTTCACCTCCTTCCCTTCCTTTTTCTGATCAAGCTAGTTGTTCCTCCTCTTCTTTTGCTAACGCTAAAATTCAAGGGGTAGATTCACATAAGAAGTCCAAGGGTAAGCAGATTCCCCATAGGTTTCTGTTGGAGTTAGCTATCAGATGCCAGGCTTGTTTAGCTCTTCCTGAATTTATAGAGAATCCAATCATCCTGCCAGAGTTAGAATATGAGGATGCTGTTGTTTCTTATGAGGGTTTGGGTGTCTATGAAATTATGAATGATGAAGACCCTATCAAAGAGGGGGATGAAAGTTATGAAGAATATGAGGACGAGGCTGATGCTTTTGCTAGTGGCATAAGACGATTCGACGAACCATCAGCCTCTATAGAAGAGCCTACCAAAGAAATTAATTTGGGTACCGAGGAAGACCCTAGGATTGTCCTCATAAGCAAGAATTTACCGCCCTCCGAAGAGGAGGCGCTCATTTTGGTTCTGCAAGAATACAAGGACACGTTCGCATGGAGTTATGAAGATATGCCTGGTTTAGACCCTGCGCTCGTTGAACACCGCCTTACACTTAAGCCAGGGTCTGTGCCGGTCAAGCAACGGTTGAGGCGTTTCCACCCTAATATGGCTTTAAAGATGAAAGAAGAGGTCGACAAGCTCCATAAGGCTAGATTTGTTAGAGTTGTCCTTTATCCCAATTGGGTGGCTAACATCATCCCGGTTATGAAGAAAGATGGAAAAGTTTAGATTTGTATAGACTTCCGGGACCTCAACCGTGCATGTCCTAAGGATGACTTCCCCCTCCCTCATATTGATGTTTTGATCGATAATACGGCAGGATTTGAGACTCTCTCTTTCATGGATGGCTTCTCAGGTTACAATCAAATTCGTCTGGCTGAAGAAGATCAAGAGAAGACATCATGGGGTACTTATTGTTATGTGGTCATGCCTTTTGGACTTAAGAATGCTGGAGCCACCTATCAGAGGGCTATGATGGCAATTTTTCATGACATGATTCATATTTATATTGAGGTATATGTGGATGACCTGGTAGTGAAATCAAGGACAAGGATTGAGCATCCTGGGGTTCTAGCTAAGGTCTTGCAAAGATCACGAGAATATCAATTGAAGATGAACCCTAAGAAGTGTGTATTTGGCGTTTCATCAGGGAAGTTGCTTGGTTTCATTGTTAGTAAGAGGGGAATTGAAGTTGATCCCAACAAGGCAAGGGCCATTAGAGATATGCCTCCTCCCAAGAATTTGAAGGAAGTTCGAGGATTAATCGGGAGGTTGCAATTTATTCGCCGCTTCGTCTCCCAGCATTCACAAAGATGTAGGCCGTTTTACGAGCTTACTAAGCCGGGAGTCAAGTTTAATTGGGATGACAAGTGTCAGGCAGCCTTTGACGGATTGAAGGATTATTTGGCCAATCCTCCTGTCCTGAGGCCGCCAATTCCAGGCAAATCACTCGTTCTCTATGTCTCAGTCCTGGATGACTCTGTAGGTGCTGTCTTGGCTCAAGTGGATGAAGAAGGTAAGGAGAGGGCAGCGTACTATTTGTCAAAACTTCTTAACCCCGATGAGCAGAGGTACTCAGCCATGGAGAAAACTTGCGCTGCTTTGGTCTGGGTAGTTCAGAAGTTAAAGCATTATTTCCTAGCTCACGAGGTTCACCTCATTGCTCGCATGAATCCGATTAAATTCCTCCTTGAAAAATCTATCCTCACTGATTGATTAGCACGCTGGCAAAGCTTCCTCTCTCAATTTGATATCACTTACATTCAACAGAAAGCTATCAAAGACTATGCCATTGCCGAACACCTTGCTCATCACCCTCTCCCTCGTTTTGATCCTGTCAATTCGGAGTTTCCAGATGAAGAACTGATGTCCATTAATCAACCTCATGATCCTATGTGGTCGTTACATTTTGATGGAGCTTTAAATTCTCAAGGAAGAGGGATCGGCATGGTTCTTTTAACACCAGAAGGGGTCACCATCCCATTTGCTGCTCGGCTCACTTTTCCCGTCACCAACAATATAGCTGAGTATGAAGCTCTTTTGGCCGGTCTTCAAACCGCCCATCGATATGGTGTCACCCATTTGAGGATTGTGGGTGATAGTCAGCTCATTCTGCGCCAGGTGCTGGTCAAGTGCCGCACTATCAATCCCAAGCTCAAACCCTACCAGGAACTCGCTTCAGCTTATGCCAAGCTCTTCACCAAATTGATTTTCGTCCATGTTCCTCGTAGTCAGAACATCCTAGCTGACGCTCTTGCTTCTTTAGCCTCTGCTTTAGTCTTCCCTCCTGAGCGTGATTTTCATGTTCCCCTGATTCATCAGCATGACACGCCAGCTATTAAGGATCGTGCATTCCTCGATATTAGGGATAAGGTGCTTGAGAAGGACAAGCAGAAGGAATCTCTTAAAGGCAAAGAGGTCATGCTTTTAGGCTGGGAAGAAGAATTGGCTGACGAAGAGAAGCCTTGGTATTATGAGATTGCCAGATATTGCAATGATCAGTCCTATCCCGAGGAAGCCACTGCAGAAGAAAAGAAAGCAATTAGAAGAGTGGCTCAGCGTTATGTTTTGGTTGGAGGTGTGCTCTATAGGAGAGGGCTCACCAGTGTTTTATTAAGATGCCTCGACGATGATGAATCTTGGAAAGTTGTGGAAGAGGCGCATTCTGGAGTGTGTGGTGGTCATGTGAATAGCCAGATGCTAGCTAAGAAGATTCTTAGGCTAGGTTTCTATTGGCCAACTCTAGAAGAGGATTGTTCCATCTATGTTCGAAGGTGTGTTAAGTGCCAACTGCACGCCGACTAGATTCATTCTCCTGCTTCTTCACTCCATCCTACGTCCTCCCCATGGCCTTTCTCCATGTGGGCTTTTGATATCATTGGACCTCTTGGTGATTCGAACCTCCTGACCAAGCAAAAATCGTTCATCCTCACGGCAACGGAGTACTTCACCAAGTGGGCAGAAGCGGAAGCTTACATGGAGATTAAAGCATCAACCGTCTGCAAGTTTATAATGAAGAACATCATCGCAAGGTTCGGCATCCCGAGCACCATCATCACCGACAATGGACCTCAATTTATCTCTCAAGAGCTCAAGGATCTCTACAACAGGTACAATATTGCATTGCATCATTCTTCTCCCTATTATCCGCAGGGCAATGGCCAAGCAGAGGCAACTAACAAAACTTTGATCAAGATTGTTAAAAAGACGTGTGAGGCTAATAAATTTTCGGACTGGCCAGACAAGCTAGTTGAAGCTCTCTAGGCCTATCGCACTTCCATTCGTACCCCCACTGGGCAAACCCCTTTCGCCCTTACTTATGGAATGGAGGCGGTAGTCCCTTATGATATTCTCATTCCCTCTCTACGAGTACAATTGGATAAGGAATTTTCTATTGATGAGCGTCGGGATTCACTCCTTGCCCAATTGGAACTCCTAGATGAGAAGCGTTTGGTCGCCGCTGAGCATGCACGCATTTATCAAAACAGACTCTCGCGTTTTTATCAAAAGAAAGTAATTGAGAGAAAATTCAAAATCGGTGAGATGGTAATTAAGAGGATTTTTGTAAAGCCGGGTGGCCCCCGCTCAAAACTCCAACCCAATTGGGAGGGACCGTTTGTTATAAAAGACGTTTTTCCTGGCAATGCTTATAAACTGGTTAATACTGAAGGAGAAGAGTTAACTCACCCTTGGAATGGTTTGTATCTTAAGAAATACTACCCTTGATTCAAAAATCCAAAAAAATATATATAGAGAGAAATTTTCAAAATCCAAATTAAAATGTCGTTTCACAAATCCAAAACAAAGTGGAATATTTCCAAAAAAACAAAAAAAATAGAAATTCCAAAAAGCAAATAAAAAAATAGAAATTCTTCAAAAAAGAAAAGAGATCAAAACAAAAGCTCTCAAAATTGGTGCCATGGCACACGAACGATCAAGGTCTGAAAGGTCAAAATTCAAGATTCATTCATCAGTCTTGCTAACTTAAAAGGGGGTTGACTCCCACACATATTACACGCTTTATTCTTGAACTCAAGCAGTGCAAAATCTAATGGGAAGTCAAAAACCTGACTAAAAGTGAAAGACAATGCCCGTTCTTTTCTTCTTCGGCCCATAAGGGAGGAAGGGAGACCTCGGGGTAGACACGTCAAGTCTATCCGCCGCCCTAGTAGGTGGAAGTCAGGGCCCAAAAGGGGAGCAAATGCCACAAAAGCCCAAGTACAATTAGGTTTATTTTCATCAATGCAAATCAATTCCAAAGTGAAAGTCAAGTTGTGAAAAGAAAAGCATGTCAAGAGGGCAAAGTCCCCGCAAGGAAAACCTTGGGCGTATGCGTGCAATATAAAAGAGGCAAAAAGGCAACAAATTTCCCTACGCCAAAGACCGAACCCCAACAGGCATAGGGTAGGGGAGGTAACTTTACCTCGAGCATCTCAGAATCCCTTATGGGCTTCCCTTATATTTTCTTCCATCCTTTCTATGTGGAAAGTCACAAACTGGCAGGATGGTCAAGACCGACCTGGGAAATTGCACTGTACGAAACCTCGAATACAAGTCAACTATGAGCACGTCGACCCCCTTTTAATTACTCAAGAAAGGTTAATGAATTTTAGATGGTGACCGTGTAAGACCCGGGGTCTTGATAGCCTTGTCAACCTTTTTTGAAGAATAATTCAATTAAAGCCCTTGGCTAAGGCGCTTTTTATAGAATTAACGTCCTAGATTAGGTCGTCTCTTTCCGAATAACGTCTCTGAGAGGGTCGTTGCTTTTTCAAAAATCAGATTACCTTTTCAAATTCACGCCGTCTTCTAGGGCGTCTTTATGTGAACCACGACCTACTCTAAGGCGCGTTTTTCAGGAAAAATAACAAAAAAAATAAATGAGTGGAAAAAAGAAAAAAAATGCATTTCTATGCTTGCATTCTTTTGCATGGGCATCTTTTATTTATGGTTTGCATATGCGTGCTTGCATGATGCATCTCCCCGTTATCAGCTATTTTATTTTGCCTTATTTGATTAAAGGCTTGGCCCCTTGACCCGCTATTAAGGTCAAAAGTAAAGGCACCCCTTGCTTATTGAGCAAGGGGCCAAGTCGAACAGATGAATTAACCTGTTTGTTCAAAGTGTGGATTACAGTCGCAGAAACAGGGCAAAGCAAAGCAAAAACGAAGAACGTAGAAAGAGGAAAGTACACAAACACAAGGCCACAACCACACAAAGTGCTCAGGTAACAAAAGCATGTCAACCTCATATATATATATACATCATGAATGTCTGAGTACAGGTGTGAGGGTGGAGGAGTACAAGTAAGTCTCTCAGCTCTCGCCTCCACCCTCCTCTCTCCTACTCTCAACCTCCTCCTCGCCGTCCCGAGCTGGCGCTGGTGGAGGAGGCATGGGCCCCCGTGAAGAAGCTGGAACCCGAACCCTTCCTCGCTCCTCTCTCGGAGGGAAGAGCCCGCCACAAAGGTGGAGCTGGTGAAGGAGTACCCCGCAGCCCGTGCTCGCTTACGCCCTCGCTGGAGACGCTCCTCAGACACTCGTAGCCGCTCCTGAGAAAGGATCAGCTGGGTCCTCGAGTCTGCCAGCTCTCGCTCGCGTACTGCTACCTGCTCAAGGTGTCGGGCACGCTCCGCCTGGTACTCCTCCCGCTCACGAGCACGCTCCTCGCGCTCCCGGGCACGCTCCCGTCTCTCCAGCTCAAGAGCCACCCGCAGCTCGGCCACGTCCTGAGGCAGCTCCTCTCGACGCCTCAGGGGCCTCTCTAGCTCTGAGATCCGCTGATCGCGGATCGCCAACTCGGTACGTACCGCCTGGAGCTGAGTCACCTACAAACAGGTAAGCAAATCATCAATTCCACAATTAATGCAATGATTCAGTAATCTAGCAATACAAGTAATACATGATTGAACCACTCACCTGTGTGCTCGTCGCACGGAAGCCCTCATCAACGCAGGTAAGAGCGGCTCGAAGCTCCTCAGTCTGTAAAATGAATTTTCATCAGTGCATAATCATATAATCAATATTTGAATGGATTTGTGTTTTGGAATTTACCCGTGAAGCAAGATCGCGCTCTGCTGCCTCGGCTCGTGCAATCACTCCGGCTAGCTGCTCTGCCAGTGCAGTCGCCTCTGCACTGGGTCCTCTCGAGCTGGAGGCCTCTCCTGGGTCTCTCCTCACTGCTCCCTGCTGGGCACGCTGCATTCATTGAGATCGTCAGTGGCTAATCATCAATAATTCAATGAAAAATACATTTGCATATAGAAGTAATTTAAACACTCACCAGGGTCTCTAGGTCAGCCCATGTGGCGGCCAGCTGGTCCTCCAGGCTGTGTAGGTGGGCCTGGGCATCCATCGCCGCTATGTCCCGTGCATCCTGCATTCGTTACATGTTAGTCACATGATAGAAACATAAGCATTTACATGTAATTTAGAAATAATTGCATTCATAAATACCCCTAGGACCCTCATCTGGGGTCGGCCGGCGTATACCTCCCAGTAGCGCCGGAGGTACTCAGAGCTGTCAGTCGCCCAAGAGGTGACTCTGGTCCCGCCTCGCTGCCAGTCGGCGTACTGCTCCTCGAACCGTACTCTCCAGTCGGTCACCTTCGTACGACCGCGCGTCTTCTTCCCAATGCCGCGTGGCTCGCCGACCTCTACCCACTCCTGGTGGAGGCCCAGCGTCCTCATCACCAACCTAAGCCGTAGCGGCTCGATCTCGCTCAAGCAGTGAACCCACAGCTCATGCTCAAAGCGAGGACGGCCCGCTACGACCCACGGCTGGCCCTCGTCTGTCATCCCCTCATAGGGTCTCCACTGCACCTGCATTCATAAACATACATGTCATCATTTCATCATCATCATAATAAATTCAAAATAAATGCAAAAGAAAGATGCATAACATTCATGCATATCAGCGAGGGAGGGAAGTCTCGGAACTCTCTCCGCAGCACCCACAACTCGTAGCCCAGTGGGGCTCCAAACACCACCGGCAGCCAGCGCCGCGCTAGAGGGAAAGCTCCCTCACCTCCGGGCCGTGGGTCGACGCGCCCCATCGGCATGTATAGGTGGCTCCAAACCTGCATCCATGCACTGCATTAGTGAGGCATTCACATGCATAATAAAAAGAAAAAAGAAAAGAAAAAGAGAAAAATGCATACCTGAGGAAAAGGTGAGAAGCCACTGACGGTCGTCTCTCGTCCTGTCCCCATGGACAGGTCGGCCATCATATGCGCCAGCAGTGCCGCTCCCCAGGCGTAGCTGCCGACTGCCTCCAGATCCTCGAGTATCCCCAAGAATCGACAGTTGATGACGTCGCCCTTCGTCCCGAGCAATAGCCTCCCTAGTAGCAGCAATAGGAACCTCCTCAGGTCTCGGTCCGCTCTCTCCCTGTCAGCCGAATCCTGGCAGTAGACCGCCCTCTCCTCGTCTATCAGCCTCTGAGAGAACTGCTCTAAGGACTCCCCGGACCTATGCCTAGCATTTCCTAAACCCATCATTGTAGTCAGGTCGGTGCGGAAGATAGTCCTACACTCGCTAGGCATCTCGTAGACCATATCTAGCCCTAGCAACCTCTGGGCGAACTCAGTGTAGTCAGGGTAGGTGATCCCACTCACAGCCTCTCCGTCTACCCTCAACCCGGTGATCCTAGCCACATCCTCTAGGGTGGGAACCATATGCCCCCATGGCATCAAGAATGCCCGACTAGTCCTGTCCCATCTCTCCCGTAGAACCTGGATAAGTGGTAGGTCGGGTCTGACTGGCTCTATGCTAAGGAAGGCCCCAAACCCCATGGCATCTACCCTGGCTCTCTGGAACTCGGGGAGGCCGTAGTACGCTGCTCGGACCATGACCCAGGAGATCCGTGTCCTCATCAATCCCTGCACGCATAAAGAAAGAAATTTTGGTTTAATTGTTCAATTATTCATGTTGAAATTCACTTAACTGCCTTGGTTTGAAATGTTGATGTTTAATTTAATTAACGACCATCCTCAGGTCGTGGTTTGTTGAATTAGCGCCCCTAAGGGGGGCGTGGTTCTAAGTGTGCTTTGAATTTGCGACCTATCCTAGGTCGCTGTTATCTATGAAACGCCTCTGTGTTGGGCGTGGTTCTATGGTTAATTTCTGAGATTCTTAAAGAATATTTCAAGTCACACCCTTGGGTGGGGCGTTTTCCAAAATGGGTCCGTTAATTTAATCAGGATTTAATGAATAGACGACCGCTGGTTTGGTCGTCTGTTGTTGAATTAACGCCCTGGTGGGGGGGCGTTGTTTTCAAGTTGTTCAGAAAATAAAAATAAAAATAATAAAGCATGTGAATAATTCATGGAAAATAATTTAAAGCATGGGAATTAATGAAAAATGATGAATTTAAATGGGCGACATAATGCAGGGCGTGTTCTCATGGGGTTAATTATTTTTCAGGGAAATAATTTAATTAACGCCCTTAGGTTGGGCGTTTCATTTCTAAAACGTGACGCCCCTGAGGGCGTCTTCTTTCTGGGTTGCAGGGTTTTATACCCCGAGAGCTATGGAAATTAAAGAAAAAATGAAAAAAAATAAAAATAAAAATGAAAAAAATTGGGAATTGGGTTTGGGGGCCTACCTTCTTGTGCTTTGGTCCTTGTGGCTGGAGCCGTGGCTGACGCGGTCGCCGGAGTTGGCCAGCACGGGGAGGGGCCGCCGCCGTAGGCGGTGTTTCTTCACCACCTCCTTCCTCTTCTTCCTCACCTTCTTCTCCCCCCTCTTTGTTTTCTCCATCTTCTCCATCTCCTTCTTCGTCTTCTTCGTGGGCCTCTTGGCCTCCTTCGGCTTCGTCGCCGGCCGCCACGGCCTGTTCTTCTTCGGCCGCCACCGACGAAGCCTCCGTGGGAGCATCCTCCTCGGCATGGGCTTCTTCGCCCAGGTCCACGACTTCTGGGGCAGCCACCCGCTACCTCTTCAAGCCTCCTCCGGCCATAGCTAGGGCTAGGGTGTGTAGAGGGGAGGAAGAGATAGAGAGAGAGAATGAGAAATGGGGTTGGGTTCGGTTAGGGTTGCAGAAGAAGAGAGAAAGCGGGAAAGAGGACGACGGAAGAAGAAGAAAGGAGGGAAAGTTAAGTCGAACGGTCAAAAAGAATTAACGACTTAAGGAAGGCCGCGTCTTGTGGAATCAACGACTGAAACAAGGACGTCTTTAGAATTGACGACATTACTTAAGGCATTATTTTTGTTTGCATGGGGAATGATAACCGTCGTCAGACGTATTCAATATGGAATTGATTGATGTGATGGGAGTCATAATTGCTGTTCTTGATTAACGTCTGAGCTTGAGGCGTTATTTTGATGATCCGTGGCTTAGCTAAGGGCGTTAATTTTAGAATTTCAACGAATATATTTTGGGAATTTGAGTCAATCCACGCCCTAGTTTAAGTCGTTATTCAGTTAACGCCCGTTAGTAGAGGCGTCAAATTTGGAGCTGGAACATTGGAAAGCGACATTGTCTGAGGCGTCCTTTTATAAATTCACGACATTGCTTGAGGCGTTATTTACAACAGAATCATATAACGTTGGAAGATTTGATTAGAAACACAGTAAGATGGCTCAATGAAAGGAAATATCATTGATTATATGAAAGAAAGATTACAATGCTTAATGAGTCATTTTGGGCCTCAATTTTTTCAAAGATATAACATAAGACTTCCACTGTTCTATGTCTTCTTCTAAGTTCTCCACAGGTTGATGAGCCTTGTTGGATTTCCACAGAGCTTGGATTGTTGTGCATTCTTCTCCATCTTCATTGCTGCCAAGGTCCCGTGTCTTGATTGGAGGAAGGTGAGATGGGTCCTCGAATACTTGCCGTGGAAGCCCGAGTTGAAGGAGGCATCGGTATGAATTGTACAAGGCGAATTCTGAAGCGCCTATGAGTCGAAGGTCCGTCCCGGGAGAAAATCTTGCACGGAGCTCTTGAGTCTTGAGTATTCCCGGGGCGCAAGTGAAGAGATTCTTTGGCATTACTTTGAGGTGCTCTCTCCATTCCACTCTCTTCTTGATTTGAGGAATTCGGTTCGTCACTCTATTGCTTATCCCAAGTGAACCGGTCATATAAGAGAGTGGGCTTTTTGAGAAGATTCTTGAGGATTGTTGGGCCTCATCACATGGATCGAACTTGAAGTGGAGATCCACCCAACTAGAGAGTGCTAGCATGCATCCGTAGATGGGCCTTCCCATCGCCGCCGAGGTAAGCCCGCTATAGAGATAGGCTAAAATCGCCGGTCCCACTCTATCTCCTTCCCATAAGCTCACTATAGCGCTTAATTGGGCCTCTTCTAGAAAGTCCTCCATGGATGGGAATAAGATTGCTCCTGCCAAGCACACCACGAAGGCCTTTGCTACTCGCTCCATCTCTTCATCTTCTTTAGCTTGATCCGCTCTCTTGTACACCCATGAGGCGAGCTTTAGAAGATTGATTCCTTTAGTGGCTTTGATTTGATTCACTAGGTTGGGGCTAGATGTCAAGCTTGTTAATAGTTCATGAGGGGAGATTGGTTTTGGTATGATGGACATCTTTTCCTCATCTCCTTGCTTCATTCTCTTTAAGCCTAAGATCATCTCCAATTCTTCTAATAGGATCGTGGCTTCAAAGGTAGAGAAGAGAAAGGTATGAGTAGAAGGATGCCATATCTCTACAAGAGCCCCTATAGCTGCCCAGTCAAGATGGATTTGATCGTAATGTTTGGCATGGGTAACTAGACCCAGAAGGTGCCATCTTGCTAAGTACACCCTCATATCTGAAGAAAATTTGGAGAGTATAAGAGGCAGCCACTTAATTTTTGTAAATCTCCTAGCTCCTGGGACATTCGGGTAGTCCTGTGGAAGGAAGAAAGGAAGAACAATGCAGAGAAAGAAGGATAAATGAGCATGCAGAAGAGAAGAACATTTAAGACAAAAGTGGACAAGAACAGAAGGATTTTATCTTTACCTGGTTCATGGAGATTCTACTGCTTATGTGCCCGTTAATCTCGGTTAGCCTGGGAGTGGAAGCTTTGGACCTCTTAATCGCCCTCTCCATCTTCGGTTTGCAGGAATAAGCTCGGATGGTTGCGGTGTCTGCAGAAGAACAGAAGAAGCAGCTAAAGAAACAGAGCTCGGAGGATTTGATTGATTTGAGGAATTACCTTCCCTTTATAGGAGTCCGGGGAGTCTTAAGGCTGTTCAGAGTTAGCAAGTTTATGGCTATTAGGACTGGGTTTAGCTTTCGAATCGGAAACGGAAGTTTGTGCTTAATTAACGCCTTCTGTTAGGGCGTCAATTGTTGAATTGGCGACCGGACTGAGGTCGTGTTTTGTGTAACGCCCTTGAGTGGGTCGTTTTCTTCGTGAACCCTTGATGCATTTAACGCCTTAGTGAAGGGCGTGTTTCTCTTTTTGACGCCCTCATTATCAGGCGCCTTTCATGTTTTGACGCCGTTCAGTGCAGGCGTGAATTTGTGAGCTTATGAATTTGCTTCCCTACGTGCTCTGATGAACTTAAGTGCTATTATTTTGTCGGAATTTTATTTTATTAAGCACTTATGATCATGTTATACTTTGAATTGAGGATTATTTATATTGAAATTTTGAGAGAACTAATGAACTTTCAAAGTGCAGAAGATTGCAGGTTTTGAGATGCTCGGATCACTGCGGAAGTAACATCTTGTTGTAAGCATTATTATTATATGGTATTCTATGTCAAGGACCTTGTGGTCCTGATAAACCTGGAATTTAAGTTCCCCTTCATCAAAAATAGTGATAGTTCTAGGAGAGTAGATCTTGATCACATGGATAGGCCGTTGAGTCGTTAAAGGTCTGGGACGGTGGTTCCACTTTCTGAGTTGATGCGAGGACAAACGGGCTTCGGCTTAGTGTCAGCTCAGAGATCTAGATTCTTGACCAAATCTAGATGGCTTAGCAATATTATCCTTGATTATTTTCTATATTTTTAGTTTGTCTTATCTTTTCTTTTAGCCCAGCATGCATCATGTAGGACTTTGAGCTTCATGCTGAAAATCTTCATATTATGGCAATAATGAAGGTCACTCGCTCTTGATTGAGTTGAAATGAGATATTCCATTCCAAATTGAGTACTTTATTCTCTTTGAAGCCGCTTAGGCTGATTACTCGAAAATATCCCTTTGCTGGGTCTCCATCTCAATTCCCTTTATTTTTCTGCAAATTCACCTTGGTTGTAGCACGTCCACGTTGGCTGGTAACCGCTCTCCAATGGTGTCTCCTTATCGTGCCATGCGCACATTTTTACTTGCTTAGTTTAATCTCCTTTATCCAGCAAATCGATGCTTCCTTGGAATCACTTGGAGTTGTTTCACTTTGAATCTTGGAAAGATTTCCAATGCTTAGTGTCGGAGGCGTGTCACATCACACCTTGGCATCTACTTATCAGTTCGCTCCACTTCATTCCGTTTATTGCACTTTCGCTTCATTTTCGTCTCACTCCCTTACAAAGCAGACGCCAAGGCGGGGCAACTGTAGACACGCCAAAATTGACGCTATGTTGATCAAATCTCATGTCACTATGTTGACGCCCCAAAGCGAACTTCAATACATTCATAATATGAAGTTTTTCTATTTTTGTGTGTTTTTGGTTTGATCTTTGCATTTGTGTGATTCGCGACCTAAAGAGGGGCGTGTTTTAAATAGCGACCTTATCTAGGGCGTGTTCAAAAGAAAGGACGACCAAATGTCAGGGCGTCAATTCCTGGTATTATCCGGTTTCAAAATAAATTCAAATTATTGATTAACGTCCTTCCTCAGGGCGTGTTTTCAAGTAATGCCTTCATCTCAGGCGTTTTCTCATAATTTTCAAATAAAGTAAGTTTTATTGCCAAAATTAAATCCGAGAAGTGACGCCCTTGATCCTGGTCGTGTTTTTGAGTAACGTCTTCATGTAGGTCGTCAATTTGTAATTTGACGCCCCTCTGAAGGTTGTGTTTTATCCTTCGGTGTCGTGTTTGAGTATGCCTTTCCTGAGTAGTTCCTTGCCTCCATTGGTCTCCTTGCTCGAATTGGAACTAGAGTCCTGTCTTCTTTTGATCATTGCCCATTCTTATCCTTCCGAATCTGAGGTTATCTTGGATCTAGAACCCTATATAGGGATGTCTTGATCGACCTCGCACGAGGTTGGCAGGTTACGGGAGCAGGTTACCGAGGTTAGAGTTTTTATGCGTAGATGCTGAATTTACGGAGGCTATCCATCTTCTTCCTGCGCGATCTTTAAAAAGCTCTCTGCTTCCTTGTTCTTCCTGCCAACAGCATCAACTTCGGTTCACCCTTTACTGTCGTCAGGGACAGCAGGGCTTTTGCTTATCTAATTGTTGTTTTTCCGTCGATCATCATACGTTTTTCTTCTTTTGCATTAGTTTCATCATATCTTCTCCTTTCCCTAACTCTTTAGGGGTTTAAAAACAAAAAAAGGTGCCCATGTTTTATTCTCTATTCATTATCATATCATCTACTTGGGATTGATACTACATTCACTTGGCTGATCCACTTCTTTTGTTTGTTTGTTTTATCTTTTTTGCAAGGGTAATCAATAAAGGAAAACCCCCTTCATCGGCCGGCCGATTGAAGGAGGAGGAGGAATTCACAATCCAGCCCACGTTCTATTTTCCACCAGGTATTCGCGATCTTCTTTGTTTCTTCTTGAGGTAACCCCTCTGGCGATCACCCTCCTTAGTAGCACCACGTGCTTCTTTTCTTCATTATTATATCATCTCTCCCCCTTGTGTTTTCTCATATTTAATCCAATCTTCATGTGTGGATTTATCACGATCTACACTATGATGTATGAAATCAATCAAAACCAGAGGGCTTTTATCCCTAACAAGATGTTTTTGCCAATCATGAGATAACCTACCTCTTAACTAGGCTTTAAGCTTCTAATTTGAGTCTGAAAATCGAGCCCTAGCTCTCCTTTTCTAGCGATTTTCCAGCAACTTCCTGCTACTCTATTTCTCCAACCTCTTGTCCTAAAGATGTGAATTTTTGAGGGTAAGAAGATGAAACTAAGGTGATCAAAAATTTCTAAAGGATTGAGCTCTAATTACCTCGTTTAGACGTCATAATATCGTGATCTTCAGTGGTCTTGCATTTAGTTTCCTGGGTAATTATGGTCGAACCAGCAACTTTGGAAGCTTCAGTCTCCTTAGTTGCTTGATCTCCTAACATGAAATTTTGAGAACTATTAGTCAAAAGTATACTAAACAAAATCTTCTAAAGAACTTACCCGAATCTATGACTCCTTATCTTGATTCTTTACGAGCCAAAAGTAAGGGTCGTTCAGTTCAGAACTAGGTCCTATTTATAGGGTTTTGACTAGGGTTTGAAGATTAGATCGATTCTAGAGTCCTTAATTTGCCAGAACCTAATCCCTAAGAGTCCTTAGTAATGTTATAAGTTCTCTTAAGTCGATCTCCTGTAGATAGGATCCCAAAGATCCAATCTTTTTGCTCGTTCTTTCATTCACGGAATTGACAGAGTGTAACGCATCAAGACTGGTGCGTTACATGACTATGGCGGTCGCACGATAGACCGCTACATCCAACGTGCACAGAATTCAACATAAATCAAACTCTTTTATTAATTATTCATATTTTTATCCATAAAAATAGCTTTTATCCTTAAAATACGTAAATAGGCTAAATAACCTTCTAGAATATGGGCCAAACTTAATGGACTTGGTCCTTAAACCTTATGGATCTTATTTAAATAGGCTATGTTAGTTATTTAACACAATTAGGCCTTATAATGTCTTATAAATTCGTCAATCTTTTTATTAATCTTAGTTAGCCCTTATAAATTCCTACTAAATTTTAGAAAATTATTAAACAATTCAGGAATTACTTATATAAATTTTGGGGCACTACACCCTCCCCCACTTAGAAGAATTTGGTCCCCAAATTTAATACATGGATTATGGAGAGTGTACTTATAGTTAAATAATTCTGAGAATCTTTTCCGCATGGCTGCTTCGGTTTCCCATGTTGCTTCATATGGTCATATTTTCTTCCATTGTATTTTGACCATAGGAATAACTTTATTTCTTAGTTGACGCACTTCCCGTTCCAGAATCTTTATTGACGTTTGCTCGTACATCATATCCTTCTGAATCTCCAGATTATCATAAGTGATAATATGGTCAGGATCATATACATACTTCTTCAGCATAGAGACGTGAAATACGTCATGAACTCCAACTAATTGTGGAGGTAAAGCCAGTTTGTCGGCCACTTCACCAACCCTCTCGAGAATTTCAAATGGACCAATGAACCTTAGAGTTAGCTTTCCTTTAATGCCAAATCTTCGAATACCACGGCCTGGAGAAACCTTTCGATACACATGGTCTCCTACTTGAAATTCCAAGTCGCGTCTTCGATTATCAGCATAAGATTTCTGCCTATCTTGTGACATCTTTATTCTCTCTTGAATAAGCTTGATCTTCTCTGTAGAATATCTGATAATATCGGGGCCTAGGAATTGTCTTTCCCCTATTTCATTCCAACATATTGGTGATCGATAACTTTTTCCATATAGAGCTTCAAAAGGTGCCATTTGTATGCTGGCCTGATAACTGTTGTTATATGCAAATTCTACTAGAGGCAAGTGATCATGCCAACTACCTCCAAAATCAATAACACAAGTCCTGAGCATGTCTTCTACCACTTGATTCGTTCTTTCTGTCTGACCATCTGTTTGTGGATGAAAGGCTGTGCTGAAATTCAATCTAGCCCCTAATGACTGTTGTAGACCCTTCCAAAACTGTGATGTGAATTGAGGATCTCTATCAGATTAATAGTGACTGGGACACCATGTAATTTAACAATTTCCTATATGTATAATGTTGCCAGGATATCCACAGACCATCGACTTTTGATTGGTATGAAATGTGCAGATTTAGTTAATCGGTCTATGATTACCCATATACCATCGTGTCCACCTCTTGTCTTAGGTAACCCCATAATGAAATCCATCCCTATACTCTCCCACTTCCATTCAGGAATATTCAAGGGATGCAGTTTACCTGTGGGTCTAAAATGCTCTGCCTTTACTTTTTGACAAGTGAGACAGCGAGACACGAAATCAGCTATTTCTCTCTTCATGTTGGGCCACCAGAAATTTCTTTTGAGATCCTGATATATTTTTGTACTACCTAAGTGAATGGTGTACCTGGATTTATGTGCTTCTTCTAGAATCAATTTCTTCGTATCCTCATGATCTGGTACACATACTCGGTTTTTAAATAGCAATCTTCCATCCTTAATAGAAAAATCCGGCCTTGATCTGCAATAATATAGGATCATCATCTTGCAGTTTGACCAGATCCTCTATCAATGTAGGTTGAGCTTGAATATTAGCTAGGAAACAATCCTCCTTCCTGTCAATATCTAAGTTCAACTGAGCAAATTGAGGAATAAGATTAGTCATACTAATCATGAGACTTGATAGCATACCTATTGGTTTTCTGCTGAGTGCATCCGCAACAGCATTAGCCTTGCCAGGATGATATTGAATAGTAAAATCAAAGTCTTTGAGATAATCTAACCATCTTCTCTGCCTCATATTTAGCTCTTTTTGAGAAAATAAATACTTCAAGATTTTGTGGTCCGAGTAGACCGTAAACTTTTCTCCATAGAGATAATGACGCCAAATTCTCAAGGTAAAAATGAAAGCTGCTAATTCTAAATCATGCACATGATAATTTTTCTCGTGACGCTTCAATTGTCTCGAAGAATAACAGATTACGTTTCCATTCTGCATGAGAACGCATCCTAAGCCAATGCCAAATGCATCCGTATATACTTCGAATCCACCACCTTCCATTGGTAGTGATAAAATAGGAGCTGTAGTAAGATGATTTTTAAGAGTTTGGAAACTCTTTTCACATTCCTATGACCAGACAAAAGGATTTTCTTTTCTTGTGAGTCTAGTTAAAGGAACTGCAATCTTTGAGAAATCCCTAATGAATCTTTTATAATAACCAGCTAGACCCAGAAAACTTCGTACTTCCGATACGGTCGTTGGCCGGCTCCAATTCTTGATAGCTTCTACCTTAGAAAGATCCACAGTGATACCTTTTTTTGAAATAATGTGGCCTAGGAATGAAACTTCCTTGAGCCAGAATTCGCACTTGTTTAACTTAGCATAGAGTTTATGTTCTCTAAGTGTTTGCAAAGCTATTTTCAAATGTTCTTCATATTCCTCCTTTGTCTTGGAATATATCAAGATTTCATCAATGAAGACGATGATAAAGTGGTCCGGATATGGCTGGAAGACACTGTTCATAAGTTGCATAAATGCTGCTGGGGCATTAGTTAACCCGAACGGCATTACCACGAATTCATAGTGGCCATAACGACTTCGAAAAGCCGATTTATAAATGTCTTCTTCTTTAATTCTAAGCTGATGATAACATGATCTGAGGTCAATCTTAGAGAAATACTCTGCTCCCGAAAGCTGATCGAAGAGCTCATCAATACGCGGAAACGGATACTTGTTTTTAATTGTGAGTTGATTCAGTCACCGGTAATCTATGCATAATCTGAGAGAACCATCCTTCTTCTTGACAAATAGAACTGGCGCACCTCAAGGGGATGTGTTAGGTCTGATGAAGTCCTTATCCAGAAGTTCCTGCAACTGCCTTTTCAATTCCTTAAGTTCCGTGGGGGACATCCTGTAAGGGGCTATAGAAATAGGTGCTGCCCCTGGAATGAGTTTGATGTTGAAGTTTACATCCCTCTCGGGTGGTAAACTGGGTAATTCGGATGGAAACACGTATGGGAACTCATTTACAATAGGAATGTCCGCTAAGATAATCTCCTTGGATTCGGTAACAATGACAGAAGTAAGAAAAGCTTCACATCCTTGCGAGATAAGTTTGTAAGCGTGAAGAGAAGATATAATAGTAGGATGCTTCTGGTACTTGATGTCAAGAAAAGAGAATCTTGGAAGACCGGGCTTTCGAAAGGATATAATCCTATTTCGACAATTCATATAAGCATCATGATCTACAAGTCAATCTACCCCTAAAATGGTATCATAACCCTTCATGTCAAGGCATACTAAGTTTGCGGGGAGATTATGACCTTCTACTATCACTTCGCTATCAGGATAATAGTTGGTAAGTTTTGTTCCAGAACCTAAGGGTGTGGAAATAGCGAGATCTGAAGGTAAGGGAACTGATGCAATTGATAATATTTTTGCAAAAGTAGTGGAGATAAAAGAATGAGAGGCACCAGTATCAAATAGCACAAATATAGGATGAGAATAAATTTGAAGAGTACCTTCCATAAGCCCACCATCCCTGGGCGCTTCTTCATCTTCTAGAATGGCATTGAGGCGAACCTGCCTCCTACGTCCTCCACCAGACGATTGGTCTTTCATAAGGGGGCAATCTGGCATGCGATGCTCCCTGCTTCCCCAACGTAAACATGCGCCAAGGCGCTTCCAACACTCCTCAGCCGAATGGCCGAATTTTTCGTAAAACGTGCAAGCTGTAGCAACTTACTCCTCCTTGACTTTCTTTTGCTTATGGGAACTTCCACCATTCCCATTCCTGGATCTTTTCTTACTATCACAGCTTTTGTAGGGCTCCATGATGCTGAACTTTTCTTTCTTATAACGCCGATCTGAGCGTCGGCTGGATTCTTCTCCTTTCCCTTTTAATTTGTCGACCTTCTTTAAGGTCCTTTCGCATAAATACGCTCGTTGAACCATTTCCGCATAAGTACGGATGTTTTGGGTCCCGATCTGTTGAATGAAATCGGGTCGTAACCCATCCATGAACTGATTTGCCTTCAATAAATCGGTGCTGATAAGATGCGGTGTGTAAGGTGCAAGCCTTGAGTATTGCAGTTCATATTCGGCAACCGTCATCATTCCTTGCCGAAGAGCGGTGAACTCTATAGCCTTTCGTTCCTTTACGTGCTCAAAAAAGTACTTGGCACGTAATAGGGTAAGAAAATCATCCCATGTATGAGGTGCATCGGCCGGAGGTGCCGGAACCAATTTCCACCATGTGTGGGCATCTTTGTTGAGTTGAAAGGTTACGAGACACACCTTCTCTTGATCGGTACATTCGATAACATCAAATATACGATTCATTTCGTCTATCCAATTCTCCGCTTCGTCTTGATTAGAAGAACCATAGAAATGGGGAGGGTTTAAGCTCCGAAAGTTGCGATGCAAATCATCAGCCCTTGCTCCAGTGCCAGCTTGCGCCATGGTTTGTAATGTTTGAGTGAGGCCAGCAACCGTTTGTTGCATGCCATTCCAATCTACGCGATGAGCCATGATAATAATAGGGTACCTAAGAGAAAAATAACAACTTGTTATTTCTCGTGAAACTGGAAGGAAAATCAATCTTAAAACTAATTAACTATCTCATCCCGGGTTCTACCCAATTCTCACATGGGTGTGGAAATTTCTTCCTTAGTTCATAGGTAGGGGTCCTTAAACCTTGGTGTTATCCTATGACATGATTCTTCTCCCTAAGTCCTGAGACTTAGGCTCTGATACCAACTTAACTGTCACGCCCCGAGCCTTTATGACAGCGAAAGACTCGCTCGAGAAACGTGAATAGCCGGCATGGTAAGCCTCTTGCAAGCAAGAATAATCAGAGCGCAAGACAATCACACATAAATGTAAATGCACAATACTTTAATCAAAACTCCAACTTATTTCATTGATAATCAATATTCAAATACAATAACTTTCAACTTTTTTCAAACTATCAGACTCAAAAATAGAAAAATTACATAGACTCAATCTAAACAATGTAGACTCCCTATGTCTTCACTCTCAACTTGATATGACTTTCATTCGCTCTCGGACCCGCTACTTGTATAACTCGAATCTGAATTCGAATCACTTTCATTTCCTGAAAAAGATTGAAAATAGGTAATGAGCACACTTGCCCAGTAGGTATCTTCGCATCAACATGAATACATGATTAAAGTAATTAACATTTTTGCTGTAGAGAAATAAGGTAAAATCATGCGAATGCGATCAATCATGTGATTAAACCAAAGTAACAAAGATGATTGTTAAGATGCAATGAGAGCAAGTATGAACTAGCAAGAATGTTATAAGAACATGATATGGCCTTTCATGAACAAGAATGTAACGAGAATGTACTAGCAAGTCACATAATCATCACTCCATTATCTTTTGCTTATGAGCAAGTACTTCATAAATTTCTATGGAATATCAAGAAAGTCATGTACAAGTATCAATCATGCTGTATCGTGGATTTTCACTTATTTATAGAGAAAGTACTCACAGCGCAATGCGACTCCAGTAGCATCATACCCCATGATTTATAATAGTATGTTTTCGACAATCAGCAGAGGGGACTAGCATAGAGCCCTTGAACACAATCAGTACTCGATCGCATCTTCAAGTATAAATCAAGCTATTTCCACGCATGTAACAATAAAGTATGGCCAAGAATGTAATAAGTTCAGGATAACACTATTCAATGAATGAACGCTTCAATTTTAAGAATGCGAGAGTCAAGAATGACTTAAACAAGGTTATGCTTATGGAAATAAATCGACAGCATAACGATCCATTTCATAACTTTCATTCATTATATTAAATTTCTTGATCAATATGATAAGTCCTAGACCATTATTAAGCCATCTAGAACCTTGGAAAATCAACCCTTGGGTCAAACCTTGGGTAAACATACTTAAGCTTTGTGACGGTCTTGTACTGGGCCGTTACATAACGTGACGCTCCAGTGTTGGGCCGTTACATTAGTCTGAATCCAGAAACAGTAAAACAGACTCAGTGAAATGTGACGGTCATATATTGGGCCGTTAGATGCTCCTGACGGTCCAGTATAGATCCGTTACATTGCCAGAACCAGAAAATATCGATAGTGTAATCCACTAAATGGGCTTTAATGGTACAGCCAACTCGGCGTCCTAGTGGGAATCCCAGGCTCGCGGAGAATTACGGAGGCCTTGAAACAAGATTTCCTAGTCCATTGGAAGGAATATCCAATAGAGAGGTCCTCATGTCCAAGAATAATGTTCCTATAGTGTAAAGTGTGAACTAATGGATAACGTACCGAAATATGTGCCATGTACTTAAAGAAATGACTCTATTGATAGAGAGGATGTGTAACAATAGGAAATCATGATAAAACTCCGTTAATACATCTTTGGAAAAATCATGCTTTAGATACAAAACTATAGAATTTTGGCACATGAAATTAACATAACTTAAAATAACTTAAGATACCTAAATTATGCAATTTCTATCATGAATCAGTAAATAATCTTAAAGACATGAAATCAGGTCAAAACTTAAATAACTAGACTTATTTATAAGTTAAATTAACTAGTTTCCCATTCCGTCTACAGATACCCTGACGGTCTAGAATGGGTGCATCACAGTGACTGTGATGGTTTATCGTGAGGCCGTTACACTAATGTAACGCTCCATCTATGGTGCGTCAGAGACAACAGAGAACTTCAAACACCAAGGGAATTATCCCCTTTAGGTGGCCTGGGAGACCCCATAGTCTTCTCCGAGGATGACCTGGAAGGCATCACGATGCCCCATTCTGATGCTTTGGTGGTTTCCGCCACCATTAACCAATGTACTGTGCGACGCATCCTGGTGGATAATGGAAGTGGACCCGATGTTATTTCGTACGACTGTCTTGTGCTCATGGGTGTGGACGTGTCATGACTAGCGCCATTGCACATGCCGTTGTATGGATTCTCTGACACAACTGTCCGCTCGGAAGGACTATCTCTCTCTCGATCACGTTCGGGACGGCACCAAAAGAGGTAACCTTCCCTACCGACTTTACTGTGGTTAGTGCAATGACATGATACAATGCCATCATCGGCCGAGGAATCCTCGGCATGTTCCGAGGCGTCCTTTTTTCCTACCACCAGAAGCTTATGTTCCCCACCCCTCGCGGGGTAGGGGAAGTCCGAGGTGATCAACGGGAATCCAGAAGATGCTACCTTATCTCCACCCGAGATCGACGTCCCGAAGAGGTGCCTCCAGAAAAGAAGGCGAGGATTGAAGATCCGAGTCCGAGCACGAGTGCGCCAGCCGAGGATTTATACCTCATTCAGGTTGGGGATGACCCAAGCATATCACTGAAGATTGGCGCTACTTTGGCCGAGCACGACAAGCAGGCGTACGCATGCTTCCTTGCGGCCAATCAGGACGTGTTCGCTTGGTCCGAGGATGAGCTTCCTGGAATTCCTCCGGAGGTCATCACACACCAACTAAGGTTGGACCCCACCTGCCACCCGGTACAGCAGTGTCGGAGACGGTGCAACCCCGAGCGACAAGCCATCATCAGGGAGCAAGTGGGAGAAAGATTACGATCAGGGCTACTCCGACCTACCCAATATCCAGATTGGGTAGCCAACGTAGTCTTGGTGCCCAAAAGTAACGGGAAGTGGTGGATGTGTGTGGACTACACCGACCTGAACAAGGCCACGCCCAAAGACAGCTTTCCCATGCCACGGATCGACCAGCTGGTCAACGCCACAGCCGGGCATGAAATGCTGAGCTTCCTCGACGCCTATTCTGGGTACCATCAGATCAGTATGCACCAGCCCGACCAAGACAAGACCGCGTTCATCACCGACTACGGCTTATACTGCTACACTCGCATGCCGTTCGGGATGAAGAACGCCGGAGCTACGTATCAACGCCTAGTCAACCATATGTTTGACTCGCAGATCGGCCGCAATATGGAGGTCTACATCAACGACATGCTCGTGAAAAGCCTCAGAGCAGCCGAACACTTGCGTGACTTGGTGGAGACCTTCGCCATGCTCAGAAGGTACAACATGAAACTCAACCATGCTAAATGTGTGTTCGGAGTACAGTTAGGCAAGTTCCTAGGTTTCTTCGTCACCCACCGAGGAATCGAAGCAAACCCCGACCAGATCAGAGCAGTGTTGGAGATGGAGCGACCTAAACGGGTGAGGGACGTACAGTGCCTCACCGGGCGCGTCACCGCTCTGGCCCGGTTCTTATCCCGAGCCGCCGAATGATGTCTACCCTTCTTCCGACTGATCAAGCAAGCCAACCAGGCACCGGGAGAAGAAGGGATGGATTGACTGGGACCAAGGGTCCGAATAGGCATTCGAAGAACTGAAACGCTACCTGATGACACCTCCTATCCTCGCCAAACCCCACAAGGGGAACAGCTGCTCTTGTAACTATCCGTAACGCCCAGCACTATGAGTGCTGTGCTCGCACGGGGAGGAGACGAGAGTCATGAAACCCATCTATTATGTCAGCCGGGCACTACAAGGACCAAAATTCTGGTGTTCGCGGATCGAGAAGTTCACCCTCGCCCTGATTACAGCTGCTCGCAAGCTACGGCCATACTTCCTGGCCCATCCGATCACCGTCCTCACCGATCAACCCCTCCGACAAATCCTGCAGAACCCCGATGCGTCCGGAAGATTAGTCAAGTGGGCCATCGAGTTAGGAGAATTTGACATCAGGTTCCGACCGAGAACAGCGATCAAGGCCCAGGCTCTCGCGAACTTCATCGTCAAATGCACCCTACCGGCCGAAGACTCACCCGCGAAGTCCTCGGGGCCCGCTTGGGAACTATATGTCGACGGATCGTTCTGCGCTGCGGGTAGCGGCGCGGGGTTGGTCGTACTCTCACCAGAGGAAGTGGAGCTACAGTACACCCTGCGCTTCAACTTCTCGACCACAAAAAATGTGGCCGAGTATGAGGCACTCCTCTCCGGGTTACGCATGGCGAAACACCTGGGGGCATCAAGCGTGTGAGCATACAGCGACTCTATGCTCATCGCCAACCAGGTCAGAGGGGAGTTCGAAGCCCGCGACCCCTCCATGATGAAATACTTAGAAAAAGCCAAGGTCGCGGCAAAAGAGTTCGCCCACTTTGAAGTGGTCCACATCCAACGCGAGGAGAACGTTCGAGTAGACGCCCTCTCTCGCCTAGCGTCAGCAACTATAGTCTCCAGTTCAAGATCAGTCCTGATAGAGGAACTGTCAGCACTGAGCATAGATGATCCAACACTCCAGGTAAACGCCATCGACTACGAGCCTTCCTGGATGGATCCCCTGCTCAATTTCCTCCTTCGACAACAGCTCCCGAGCGACCACGCCGAGGCACAACGCACACGGGCAAGAGCGGCCCACTTCACCATGGTGAACGGCCAGCTATACCGCCAGTCCCTTTCAGCTTCTCTACTCAAGTGCCTCTTCCCCACGGAGGCCAACCAGGCCATCCAAGAGGTCCATGAAGGACTCTACAGAATCCACGTGGAAGGGCGAGCACTCGCAAGGACGCTGATCCGACAAGGGTATTGGTGGCCCACCTTGCAACAACACTGCCTCAACTATGTTCAAAGGTGCCCCCAATGCCAGAAGTATTCCTACCTGCACCACCAGCCGGTGACGTAGCTCCACGCCTTGACGGAGCCCCGTCCGTTCGCTCGGTGGGGGATCGACATCCTGGGGCCCTTCCTTGAAGCACAAGGGAGGAAGAAGTTCCTCATGGTCGCCATCGACTACTTCACCAACTGGATTGAAGCCGAACCAGTGGGGAAGTTAACAAGCGAAGCAGCCTGGAAATTCATGTTGCGAAGCATCATTTGCCGATTTGGGATCCCCAGGGTTCTCACTACTGACAACGGTAGACAGTTCGTGAGCACTGCCTTTCAGGAGAAGTGCTCAGAGTTGGGGATCTAGAACCACTACACTTCGGTGGGACATCCCCAAGCTAATGGGCTGGTGGAGAACGCCAACCGTACTCTACTTCATGGCATCAAGACCCGCCTGTACCAGGCAGGCGACGCGTGGATTGATTCAATCCCCAACATTTTGTGGGCTCACCGGACCACCGCTAGAGCCGCCACCGGGGAGACACCTTTCCATCTCGCTTACGGGGCGGAGGCAGTGGTTCCGGTGGAAATATCCAACCCCTCCTTATGAGTGAGACATTTCGACGAGGCCAGGAACAACCAGGAAATGCGAGATAACCTGGACTTGCTTGAAGAAGGAAGAACCAGTGCCCAGGTAAAACTTGCGGCATATCAGCAGAAGCTGGCTCAGTACTACAACGCCAGGGTTAAGGAGCGACACTTCTTTCCCGGAGATCTGATTCTACGGCGAGCAAGCGTGGCTGACTCACGAGGGGCCGCAGGAAAACTTGCACTAAACTGGGAAGGCCCATACCGGGTAGCAGAAGCACTCAGCAAAGGAGCGTACATGCTAGTGATGCTGGGGGGGAGAGAGGTGCCCAGGATGTGGAACTCCGTCAACCACAGGAAATACATCCAGTGAAACGTCACCAGCTGTACTCCACTAAGGAAAGCTGCTAATGATAAAGAAGGTAACCTAAGGGTTCCCTAAAGGCGCGAGCATGGCTCCCCTTGAAAATGAAGAAGGTAATCTAAGGGTTTCCTAGAGGCGAGCACTGGGTTCCTGCAGAGGATGCGAGCAATGTGAATACGAGCACGGAGGATCACCCAGAAAAGCACGCAGAAGCACTCCAGGAAAAGGTACACAATAGTATCGGCTTAGAATAAAGAATTTATATTTCTTTAGTCAAAATACAAGCTGCCAGAAATTGACAAAATACCCTTACATGGGCCAAGTACAAGTACATGGAGGAACAAAACATGCTCAATAGTGGCGACATATAACTCCAGCAACTCGCTCCTTCGGCATCGTCCTCTATCAATGATCATGCAGAGTCTCCGAGCAGGCGTAGGTACCCATCTTTGTTCTGTGGGAGGGTACCTACGGAGAAGCCTCCAATGCCAGAGAAGAGGGACAACGCCGTCCAGCCAACAAAAGGCTTCACTAGTACAAAGCCTGCACGAGGAAACCTAGGCCAGTAGCTCCGGCCACCCCTACTTGGAGGAGGACCAGCAAGGCCCACCCGTTACAGGGAACAAGCCGACCTACCCAAGCCAACGGGCGACAACGGTACTACGAGGCCAACACATTAGGAAGGCCACCCCGGCGTACTGGTCATGTTTCCAAACTAGCGAACAAGGCCCCGCTGCCCCGGCTTCCACCAGCGCCTCCCTTGAAAGGAGAGGTTGTCTTGTGCCTCACCACGAACAGCGTGCGACAGCAGCGTGTAGACACGCCAAATTTGGCATCATTTTGAGCATATCTCCTATCGCACTGCGATACCCCATTTGACCCTCAAATTGACTTATTTGAGTGGTTTTCCTCTCTTTTCTTAAATATCCAACTTCCCCCAATTTTCACACATCTTTTCTATTTTTCCTAGATTTTTCTGAGCTTTTTCTCAATTTTTACGGGCCTTAAATCAAATGGTGGCAGGGACCCGGGCGCCATTTAAATAGCGCCCAGGCAGGGGGCGTCCATTTCCAGCTGAGTCCAGTTTGGATGTTTTCGAAATCTATGAATTAGCGACACTCCGGAAGGTCGCCAATTCTTTAATTAGTGACCATTCGGAAGGGCGCCAATTCTTTTATTCATATTTTGAGCCGAATTCGAATTTTTTTTGATTTCGCGACACTCTAGAAAGCCGCCATTTCTTTAAATAGCGCCCGTGTGCAAAGTCGCCAATTTCCTTACCTTATTTTGAGCATTTAACTCAGTCCAAAATTCGTATTAATTCCTAATAGCGACCGCTTCATGGGCGTCAATTCTTTTTAAATTTTGGAATATCCTAATCCGTCTTAAAATGTCTCAGAATGTGCGGCACTTCGAGCAGGCGCTCTTTTAATTAGCGACCACTGGGTCTGACACCATTTCTTACAGAATTTTGATTTTGAACAGAACCCCTTCCCTTCCTCACTTAAACTCCTTTTCCACTTGGTTGTAAGGACACTTGGAGGAAGGATCCCTCTTTCCAAATCCCACCAAAACTCAGGTTTCTAATTTTTATAGAATTAAACTCCGAATTTCCTTTCCCTTCCTCACTTAAACTCCTTTTCAACTTGGGAAAGGGTTCCTATGACTTCCTAATATTGTAAGGACACTTGGAGGAAGGATCCCCCTTTCCAAATCCCACCAAAACTCAGTTTTCCAATTTTCTTAGAATTAAACTCCGAATTTCACTTCCCTCCCTCACTTTAACCTCCTTTTCCACTTGGGAAAGGGTTCCTATGACTTTCTAAGGTTGGGATGACACTTGTCCAATAAATATCTCCCTCCAAATCCCATTAAAACATGATTTTCTAATTTTCTTGGAATTAAACTCCGAATTTCACCTCTATAAATAGGACCCCTCTCTCCCTTGTGTAAAAGGCATCATCAATCAACTAAGGGGAGGTGCTGCTGGATTGGAGGCTCAAGGAGGAGACTCCCATGTACCTTAAAGCTTCATCCATGGAGTTCTTCTTTCTCCCTTGAAGATTTGGAGCCTCTTCATCCTTTGGAGCTTCTTCCTCCATTGAAGATCTTGAAGACCTCAATTGGAGAAACAAAACCAATAAGCCTTTCTCTTCCCCTCTTCTTTTATTTCATTCACTTAGCATTACATGTTCATGCATCATATCATACTTTTCTTATTTCTTTTCATCTCAATATTGAGATCTCCACATTGTGCACTCTAGCACACCTCCTCTTGTGCAACACTTGCACACTCCTATTTGCATATCATCATATCATTATTTTCCTACCCTTTTGCATAGGGGTGTTAAAGGCCAACACCAACAAGGTGTGTTCTAGTCCATACTTTTTATTATTTATATATCTTATTTGGATTTGATGCTACACATCTTGATTTCTAATCATATCTTTATTGTTGGTGTTTTCTTTGTTGTTTTGCAAGGGTAATCAAGCTAAAGGAAAACTCTCTTCATCGGCCAGCCGATAGAAAGAGAAGGTGCACTCACAATCTCCCCCGCTTCTTTTAAGTTATTCTTCGCGATCCCTCCTATTCTTTATTATTACATCTTTGAGGCCCTCACGTCTCTGGCGATCACCCTCCTATCTAGTATCCTACGCATGCTCTCCTTTCTATCTCTTCCCATTCTTTTCTAGCTATATTATCCTATTCTTTTCTTAAGTGAATTTTCTTAGATCTACAAATTGGTGATCATGGTGGGACCACCATTATTTTTCTTTGATTACTTTACCCCTTTTGCACCCACGGTGCAACTCCCTTTGTGCTCCATGTAGCACTTTCCTTTTTATTTTATCACTTGTGCACCGTGTGCACATCCCCCTCTCCTTATGTGATTGCTAACTTGTTGGTTTTGGAAAATTTCACTTTCTTATCTCTCCATTTTTTTTAAAAAAAAGAATTGGATGCCATGCTTCATGTTATGTTGATTGCCTTGATTTGTATGGCCATGTGAGTGTTTCACCCTATCTTTCATTGGTTTGGCTCATATCATTGCTCATACTTTCTTTTCTTTGTCTTTTGCATTAGCACTTGCATATAGGGCATTTGGCTTGGGAGACCTCCTCTCCCTACCCCTTTTAGGATCCATACCCCCCCCTTTGGTTAAGGAAGGACCCTCCATTGAGCATTCCGTCTTTTTGGACTAGAAATTCCTAAACCAAGCCTCCATAAGTCCCCGCACCCGTGGATTCCCTGATGGACGCCGGGTAGGTTGTACCTTGAAGTTCCCTGGGTTTAGTTGGCCCATGTATGGTGAGAATAAGCCTAGTTGGCACCGAAGTTGACTATATTAAAACTAGGTTCCTACTTTGTGTGAATCATATTAAATCACTTAATTCATCAAGGTTTAACTTAAGAAATCAAGCGTAAACATCTCAACTTGATTAACATCTTTGTAACATTGCTTTGATTGGTTGAATTATTTGCTTGCATGATGTTTGATCTCAATAACAAAACCACCTTGTCTAATCAATCATATATTCATGAGGATGATAAACCTAGCATATCTTATAATCCTCAAGCTTATAAGCCTCACCACGATCTTTCTAAGGGACCGCCTCCTCACTTTTATGGTATTGCCCGACCCATGGGCAATTTTCAATCTCATGGTCCCTCGCATTCATTACATGCCACTACTCCCTCGGGACCATCTCTTCCCAATGATAAGAAGGTTTCCCAAGTCATCCGTGCATTAGATCATCTCACCCCTCAACAAATCCAAACCCTTAAGGCTATTGTTGAGAGCACATCTTCTTTTCATCCTCCCTCCAATCCCACAGGGGTGGCCCATCACCCACCTCCTTCCATTCAATCCTGGGTGGCCCATTACCATCCTCCCTCTCTTATGTGCACCCCCGTTCGAGGAGTCCATCCACCCCCTTCTACACAAACTCCTCCTCGGGTGAGCCATCACCCGCGTCCTTCTATTCCTCTTTCACCATGGCCCCAAGGTCCACACGTTCCTTACAACCCGGCCCGTCCGGGTCCTTTTGTGGGTCTGCCCATTACCCCTCCTCCACGGCCTTCATATCAAGCCGCCCCTCCAAGACAATCATGCCAACCCTCTAATGTTCAAGTTACACCCCTCCAGCAAAATCTCCTTGATAAAATTGCGTCAATGGAGGAACAACTTAAGAGGGTCACAAGCCCGTGGCCCACTGCTCCTCCTCCTCCTTCAGTCAATCCTCTTCACGGTTTCATAAATAACATCACTAAAATGGAGAAAGATTGGAAGGAGAGGAGAGATAATGGCATCAATGACACGTATGAGCAAGATATCAAAAATCAAGTGGACGTCGTTTACCCTCCACTCATCCACCCCACTCATTCATATGGCCCTCCGCCTTCGCATTTACCTCCACAGAATTTTCCACAATATGAGGATCCTCCGTCTCCATTTTTACTTAATCCTCCACTATCCATTATTATGCCTCCGCCACGGCATCCACTTGATGTTTTTGATGAAGATGAAGATTTGGAGATGGCACAAAATGTTGAAATTCCGCAGGCACCCCTTCCGAGTTTCCTTTGTTTTCCACTCCCTCCACTGCCACCTGATGAACCTCCTGCTTAGGACGAAGCCACCATTCCTAACCCCGTTTATGAGACCAATTGGTGTTACGATGATGGGTCAATATTTCAATCGCCCACACCGGCACACCATGCATCTTCTCCTATCCCTGATACCTCTCGCCCTATCCGGCGCTTCTTACGCACCAAACCTTCTCCTTTTATTCCTCCATCAACCTTTACCCCACTAGCACCCACCAAGCCATCCGAGCTTGCCTCTATTAGCCCGACTTCTGCCGAGCCTCCATCAACCTCCACTCTACCGGCCTCTGCCGAACCTCCCGCTAAACTTCAAACTATAACACCTCTTCCTTGTCCGCTACCCAAAGCCTTCATTATCACTATAACCCCAAAGCCAATTAACCTAAACCCAACTTTACCTACACATTTACCCGAACCCGTGGCTAGTCTTGGGCAGGACTCACGTATTTTTGCACTCGAGCCGATCCCAGTCGCTTCCGAGCAAGGGGAGAAGCCCAATGTGTTTCTACCTCCACCCTCATTTACCCTTCCATTAAAACTCTCTATTACACCTCCATTACTTATCAAGCTTACCGTTTCCATCTCGCCATCCTCTACTACTCGGAGTGGGTGTATTGTTGCAAGTATTTGTGCCAAGACTAATCAAGAGCCGGGCAAGAAGGGTTTGGCCTCGGTTATGTCATTCATTCAAAATTTTATTTGTCGAATGCCAATCCACGTTCTTGTGCCAGGCATATTTGAGAAGTCTCCATGGAAGCCCTTTAAGATAAATTCTTCCAAGTTGATGCCGTCCCGGTCTTTTTCCGGTATCACTTTAAACATTGGTCGATACTCTTTCACAGCTCTCATTATCCCTCGCTCCATTGTCATATGATTTCCTAAAGGGTTTTTTTCTGGCATCATAATAACACATTCTTTTAATGAGAGCTTATTCTTTCAATCCTTTGAGCTGTTGGGCCGGGCACGCCGTCTACCATGGAGGGGCGGGCAATCTTTTATCAAAGGGCCTCCCACCAATTCATTCACTCCTTGCTCTATTTCATCCAAATTTTTCTCTCTACGGGCCACTCCATGGGTGAGGAGGACGATCTTACCCTCTCATTCCATGCATTCTCTGCACTCCATGCATTCTATGCATTTTATGCATCCCTTACATCCATTGTATTGCATTCGCATGCATTTGCATTCCTTCTTTTTCGGGTTTCCAAACATGTATCTTTCTCGTCTTCCGGAACCTCCGGATCCTTCACATTCACCATCACGTTCACTTCTATCTTCGGGATCTCTGGGTCCCCTTACACCTATTGGTCATTGTGCCCCTTTCAGATTTCTCTTAGGGCATCACGCCCACTCCCAACTCTTGCATCCGGACCTTCCGGATTTCTCACTGATTCTCCCGGGGCATCACGCCCCATGGTGCCTTTCTCTCCCAGAATTCCCGGGCTTCTCATTGGTTCTCCCGGGGCATCGCACCCCATGGTGTCTTCCTCCCTCGGAATTTTTGGATTTCTTACTGATTCTCCTTGGGCATCGCATCCCATGGTGTCTTCTTCCTCCGGAACCTCCGGACCTCTCTCTCCGGGCATTGCGCCCCGATACACCCACATGTCCGGATTCTCCAGGCTTCTCACTGATTCTCCCAGGGCATCGCGTCCCTCTGTACTTGCCTCCTCCGGAACCTCCAGACCTTCCTTTTAGGGCATCGCGCCCCTCCACACCTCCATATCCAGAATTCCTGGATTTGTCTCTCGTCCTCCTAGGGCATCGCGTCCCTTCTTTCGCTATCCCTCCGGATCCTCCTGACCCTCCTGACCCTTTTCATCCACTCTTCCTAGGGCATCACATCCCTTCACTTTTTCCTCCTCCGGAACCTCCGGACCTCCCTTTTAGGGCATCGCGCCCCTCCATACCTCCATATCCGGATCCTCCCGATTTCTCTCCCGTCCTTCCAAGGCATCGCGCCCTTTTACACCTTTCACCTTCGGAACTTCCGGACTTATCCTTCCTCCCTGGGCATCACGTCCCATGGTGTCTTCTTCCTCCGGAACCTCCGAATTCCCCAAGCCATTGCGCCCCTTTTTATCTCCTGCCTCCGGAACCTCCGGACTTATCTCCTCACCTAGGGCATCGCGTCCCTCGATACTTTCTTCCTCCAGAACCTCTGGAACCTCTGGATCTCCCTTCTTTTTTTCCTCTCCTCTATTTTTTTCGATTTATCTTCCTGCTCCTCCAAGATATCGCATACTTCATTCTTTTCTTCCTCTTCAATCATCTTTTTCCACGTCTTTTCCCAGGGCATCGAGTCCCTCGGGATTTTCCTCCTCCGAAACCTCCAGATGATTCCTACCCGCATCATGACCCACCTCTTTCCATCTATCAGTTTCTCCTCTTAATTCCTCCCGATCCCAGGTCCGACCCGACTTCTTCCACCTCAATTTCAGAAAAGAGTCTTTAGGCTTGCTATGCAGCACTTCGGTCATAATTACCCCGCGTTGGGAATATGGCATTCTTTCCCCGCTTGTTAAGGGCAACCCTTAGCTGGGCATTCCACACACTTCACGGCGTCCTTAGTCGGTCTCCTTTGGTAAAACACCGTTGCTACGTTGGCCATGCCAGGGGTGTGCATGAAAGTCCTTTCTCTTCTTTGCTCGGCCAAGTGTAGGGGCAGGAGGTTGACGGATGAGATGACCAACCTTGGTACTCCCCAATACGAGAGAAGTCTCAAATAGGGGTAGTCTTGACCCGCACAAAGTGAGCTTTTCATGATAAATCTAGCCAAAAGGGCTATTATGATTATCAAAGTCAAAATTTGCTAAATGCAAAATTATAATAAAGGCATGTCAAGAGAGGCAAAGTCCCCGCAGGGAAAACCCTGGTCATATGCATGTCAAGGGTCTAAAAATCAAAGGCACAAAGCCCCGACGCAACAGACTATCTCTTTGAGGGGTAATACCTTGGAAGGATTTCAAGTCCCGATATCTCCCATCCTGCATAAAGCTTTTCTCCAATTGTTCTTCTCTTCTCCCTCCAAGACCGAATGTTTCTCTGGTATGGCCTTGGTAGAAGCACCGTTATACAAGGGTAGCCGGTCATAGGGCGCCACCTTTAAATGCATGCCCTGCTTTTGGTAATTTTTAGCGAAAGGGGAAGGAACAAGGACCCTTAACCAGTGGTTTAAACATCCTTTGATGCTGCTTTAGCAATGTCTAAACTAAAATCTAAAAAAAGTTAAAGATTTCTTGTGAAAAATCCAAAAAAAGTTGAATATTCCCTAAGCAAAAATTCATAAAAAATTGAATATTTTCAAAATCCATAAAAAATTTAGACATCTTCCAAAAATCCACATAAAAATTCAAATATTTTCAAAACTCATAAAAATTTACATATTTCAAAATCCAAAAAAAAATACATTATATTTTGATTGATAGTGTTTTTGCAGGGACAACAGCTCTCACAGGACCAAGAGCACGGGATGAGTCCTCTCCATTCGTTGCTATCTATCTTTCGATTCTTCCCTATATTATTTGATATCTTCAAGATATGCCACGTTGGGCATCAATTGATCACATCTTCATGATTTGCTAGGCATTACTCCGATTATTCATATCCAAATCTTTTTAATCAACTCCTGATGATTTCACTTGATCACTCTTGCCGCTGGGTATTACTTAATCCTGATCATTCAAGTGACTAGCCAAGTTGTCATCCTCATGACTAACAACAAACAATGATGCTATGCTATCTATGCTTTAATGATGCTATCTATGTTAAATGTTATTCATGCCTTTCACGCTGTGCACGCTTGAATGATATTCATGATATGATACATACATGCTATTGATGCTTTGATACATGTTATATTTTCATGTTATTCAATGCCATTCAATGCTTTCATGCTTGAATTCTATCCCTTCTATGGTTGCAATGCTTTAACGCCTTATTCGTTGCTTGTTATCTTTTATATCTTGGCTAATGAATTTTTGAGCGCAGGAAAGAAGCTCTTCGTCCTATCGTCCGAGTATCATCACTCTGGCCCCATGGCGCTTGCATTTTCTAAATTCCCTCATGCTTATTGCTATCACCATCTTCCCCCTATATGCATTTTACTATATGTTACCTACACTACTAGATCATATCAAGGACCTTGTGGCTTTGATAAATCTAGAATTTGAGTTCCCCTTTTTCAAAAACGATGACGATTTCAGAGGCGTCTTAGTCACACGGATAGGCCGTTGAGCCGTCCAAGACTGGGGACGATGGTTCCCTTTTGTAAGTTGGTGCGCGGATAAATGGGCTTCGGCTTAGTATCAGCTCATAAAGTCGATATCTTGACTCAATCTTGGCAGCTTAATAATATTATCCTTGATTACATTCTATTTTTGTTTGCTTTAATTTTCCCTTTAAACCCAGCATGTATTCATATAGGTTTTGAATTAACTATGGAAAACCATTTTAATAAATCATTTTAAAGGTCAATTGATCAATAAAATCTGATTGGAGATATCCCACGCCGAATTGTGTCCTCAGTTCACCTTGTTGCCATTTTGGGCCGCTTCCTTGAAAACTCCTTTGTTTGGATTTCTATCACTCGTTCAATTCCTTTTCCTTTGATCCACCTTGGCTCCAGCACGTCCACATTGGCTGGTAACCGCTCCCCAATGGTGAAACCTATAGATTTGTGACCTAGGGTACTTCCACTGCGCTGGAAGTTGATAGCTCTTTTTATCTTCTTCGTGCCCGCGTGCACACTCCTTCCTTTATCCAAACATTGATTGTTCTCATTGAATCTCCTCAAGATTGCATCATTCCGAGCTTTTGATTCAATTCTAATCAAGTGATGTTGATTGCGTGTCTCATCACACCTTGACATCTACTTTTCAGTTCGCTCTCACTTCATTTCATTTCATTCCATTCCATTCCATTCCATGTTACTTCACTTCATTTTATTCCATTCCACTCCGTGTCACTCCCTTGCAAAGCAGACGCCAAGGCGGGGCAGCTATAGACACGCCAAATTTGACATCATTTTGAGCATATCTCCTATCGCACTGCGATACCCCATTTGACCCTCAAATTGACTTATTTGAGTGATTTTCCTCTCTTTTCTTGAATATCCAACTTCCCCAAGTTTTCACACATCTTTTTCTATTTTTTCTAGATTTTTTTTGAGCTTTTTCTCCATTTTTTCGGGCCTTAAATCAAATGGTGGTAGGGACCCAGGCGCCATTTAAATAGCGCCCAGGAAGGAGGCGTCCATTTCCAGCTGAGTCCAGTTTGGCCGTTTTCGAAATCTATGAATTAGCGACACTCCGGAAGGTCGCTAATTCTTTAATTAGTGACCGTCCGGAAGGGCGTCAAATCTTTTATTCATATTTTGAGTCGAATTCGAATTATTTTTTATTTCGCGACACTCCAGAAAGTTGTCATTTCTTTAAATAGCGCCCGTGTGCAAAGTCACCAATTTCCTTACCTTATTTTGAGCATTTAACTCAGTCCAAAATTCGTATTAATTCCTAATAGCGACCGCTTCATGGGCGTCAATTCTTTTCTAATTTTGGAATATCCTAATCCGTCTTAAAATGCCTCAGAATGTGCGGCACTTCGAGTAGGCGCTCTTTTAATTATCGAACACTGGGTCTGACGCCATTTCTTATAGAATTTTGATTTCGAATAGAGCCCCTTCCCTTAATCACTTAAACTCGTTTTCCACGTGGGAAAGGGTTCCTATGGCTTCCTAATGTTATAAGGACACTTGGAGGAAGGATCCCTCTTTCCAAATCCCACCAATACTCGGTTTTTTAAATTTTATGGACTTAAACTCCGAATTTCTTTTCCCTTCCTCACTTAAACTCCTTTTCAACTTGGGAAAGGGTTCCTATGGCTTCTTAATATTGTAAGGACACTTGGAGGAAGGATCCCCCTTTCCAAATCCCACCAAAACTTAATTTTCTAATTTTCTTAGAATTAAACTCCGAATTTCACTTCCCTCCCTCACTTTAACCTCCTTTTCCACTTTGGAAAGGGTTCCTATGACTTTCTAAGGTTGGGAGGGCACTTGTCCAATAAATATCCCCCTCCAAATCCCATTAAAACGTGGTTTTCTAATTTTCTTGGAATTAAACTCCGAATTTCACCTCTATAAATAGGACCCCTCTCTCCCTTGTGTAAAAGGCATCATCAATCAACTAAGGGGAGGTGCTGTTGGATTGAAGGCTCAAGGAGGAGACTCCCATGTACCTTAAAGCTTCATCCATGGACTTCTTCTTCCTTCCTTGAAGATTTGGAGCCTCTTCATCCTTTGGAGCTTCTTCCTCCATTGAAGATCTCGAAGACCTCAATTGGAGAAACAAAACCAATAAGCTTTTCTCTTCCCCTCTTCTTTTATTTCATTCACTTAGCATTACATGTCCATGCATCATATAATACTTTTCTTATTTCTTTTCATCTCAATATTGAGATCTCCACATTGTGCACTCTAGCACACCTCCCCTTGTGCAACACTTGCACACTCCTATTTGCATATCATTATATCATTATTTTCCTACCCTTTTGCATAGGAGTTTTAAAGGCCAACTCCAACAAGGTGTGTTCTAGTCCTTGCTTTTCATTATTTATATATCTTATTTGGATTTGATGCTACACATCTTGGTTTCTAACCATATCTTTATTGTTGGTGTTTTCTTTGTTGTTTTGAAAGGGTAATCAAGCTAAAGGAAAACTCTCTTCATCGGCCGGCCGATAGAAAGAGAAGGCGCACTCATAATCTCCCCCGCTTCTTTTAAGGTATTCTTCGCGATCCCTCCTATTCTTTATTGTTATATCTTTGATGCCCTCGCGTCTCTGGCGATCACCCTCCTATCTAGCATCCTATGCATGCTCCCCTTTCTCTCTCTTCCCATTCTTTTCTAGCTATATTATCCTATTCTTTTCTTAAGTGGATTTTCTTAGATCTACACAGCGGCGGAGAGAGACGTGCTGGCCATGCCTTCAAACTGAGGAGCCCACCACCGTCGTCCAAGCCGCATGACCGTGCCTACCGAGTGGAAGAATGGAAAATATATCCCATTCTCCCTTACGATCCTTCCTACCAGAAGGTAGGAAGATGTTTCTAGCAACAATGTAATATCTCAGACTTTTCGGATCTTTTTTTGTGGGTCCCGGATCTGGTTTCTCAGAGTGTCCGACTCCGTTGTGTCTGAAATTTCATTTCGGACATCTTTCATGTTCGGATCGGCGTGATCCGGAGTTGTTTCGGAGGCCCGGAAGCGTTCCGTGACTTTTCCGCGCGTGTTTTCCGATTATCGGTGTGTGTTTCGGTTTCGGAACCTCGTTGCGGGTGAACCGGGTCGTTCACCTAGGCGAGAGTGGTACCGTTGCGATCGGTGCGTTCCCGAGAATCACAGAAATGTAATTTTCTATTTTTTTTGGTATTTTCAAGAATTTTTAGATTTTCTTATAAATACCCCCCTTTTTTCTCTCTCTTCCCCACCCTCTTCTTCTTCTTCTTCTTCCTCCTTTCTCCCCCACCGTGCGACGCCCTCTCTCCCTCTCTTCTTCATCTGGCGAGACCGCGACGAGCCCCTCCGGCTGCAGACGGCTGTGGGCGATGGCATGGTGACGACGGCGACTGCGAGGTGATCATGGAGGCATGCGTTGACCGTGGGAGCTCAAGGAAGAACGAGGGTTTTCGAGCATTCTTCGCGATTCGTGGTCGATCCGGCACGTCTCGGGACACAATTGAGGTAGGGTGACGTTCCCTAGCCTCTAGCCTTCCTTTCTCGCGATTTGTAGGCCGAGGGGAGGCCGATAGATGGGATTTCTTGCGGGTTTGGGGTTTTCCATGATTTGGGGAGAGCTCGCCCGATCTATGGATTTGATGCATGATTTTACGTTTTGATGGCCTAGAATCATGCTAGGGGTCCCGAGGGGTCTTCCCCTTTGATTTTCCCCTCTCCGATGGAGGCATGGGGGCGTGGCCAGTTTTTTTGGGTGTTTCCCGTCGTTTCACCCTCGGACGGGTGTGACGGTCCTTCCAGTGACCGTCACACTATGTAACGCGCCCAGATGGGTGCGTTACAGCCCTGAGTGTAGCCAAGTGGGGTCTGTAGGCTGTGACGGTCCCACGATAGACCGCCACGGTGCTGTGACACACCTAGGTTGGACCGTCGGGGGCGTTCGACCGTTGGCTGCTGACCGGTGGTTTTTGACCGTTGGGGGTCAAGGCATGTGATGCACTTGGCTTGGCGCGTCACAGACATGTGACGCCCCTATGTGGGTGCGTTAGAGCAGACGCATTCCCACGTTGTAACGCACCAGGGTTGGTCCGTTACACACTGTGACGCACCGAGTGGCACGCGTCACAGCTGTTCTCTGTTGTCTTGTGACGCCATGGTAGGTGCGTTATGCCCTGTTTTACACCGAGCGTGTGACGCCCCTGCATTGGGCCGTCAGGTGATTGTGATGGTCCTGCCTAGACCTTCAGAGCCTGTGACGCGTCTATGGTAGACCGTCAGGCTCTGGGTTGCCCCGGATGGTTTGCAATCCCGTTTCTGTTCCGACCGTGGTCACCGTGCGACAGTGCTGGTACGTGGGGCGGTCCCCGTACGTCGTCGGATGCGGACATTATTTTCCCGTTGACTTGAGAGTCTACTCCGTAGTGACCCTCCACTAGTCGTACCTTGCTTACACGCGAGTGGTCCCACCAGGGAGTGGTGGAGAGGCTACCCTTAGAGACGGTTTGTGGACCGGTTTTCGTCGGGCCCCGCGTCTACTAGCCAGAGTTTGGCTGAGGGGAAAACCGGTTAGAGGGCCAGACCAGGGATGCACGGTCTGTGTGTGCACATGTGGTTGGGGGCAGTTGGACCCACGCCGACGGGCGCGACCCCAGCTAGTCACTTGTTGGTGGTTACTTGTACGGTGTCTCAGTTCCCGCTGGGCCGGAGGGAGACACCTGAGGCGCGAACTAAGACGTCAGTGGATGCTTTCGGCCTTGCTTCTAGTGAGAGGTACTCCTGTTGAGTCGGTAGTGACAGACCGTTAGTCGTTGAGACTTTGACCTTCGGGTTTTGTCGTGTTAGCCGTGGTGTTCCGGTCGTTCCTCCGTGGCACGCGTGTTGGTTTTCGTGCCGAAAGATCAGAGTTTTGTAGATAGCAGGGTTCCCTCTCCGAGGTACCCGCTTACTGCTAGCGTAGCGATTTCTCCGTTTGCGAGATAGGGTTCGAGTGATCCCTATTGAGTCTTGTCTCGAGACTCATTCCCTACTTATTTTCAACGTGTTTCAGGTGAGTCGCGGCCTCAGGGGAGCACGTCTGAGGCTCAGCGTGGTTCAGGTGCCCAGCGTTAGTGCCAGAGGTCAGAGCCGGGGTATGCCCCATGTAGCTGTACTTTTCTTTCTTGTCTCTGTACTAGTTGTGGACTACTGCTGTTGTTATTTTATTATTATCTCGTGGACCATGTATCATGTAAACTGTTAATTTATCTCCAGCTTAATAATATAACTATTTTTTTCTGCAATTATTTGTGATACTTGTGTAGTCTTCACACCATTCCTTTAACCCTTCCGAGTCTTCGGGCTCGTGGGTGGCGGTATGAGTCTCGGGTTATCGGGCCTTCCCGGTAATCAGATTCTCGGGTCGTTACAAACAAGGAGCATCTTACCAAGCACCTGCAAGGAGCAAACAATGGTTATGTACCACAAAGACAAACAAGGGGAACCGACTGAAGAATAGAAAGTGGCATTACCCTGACACTTTTTGTCCCTTCAAGGATGGAATTTATCTGGCTCACGAAGCAAGACTCCCCTGCCGGCATACAAGCGGTTAACCTTCTCCAAGGCCTCCCGCCAGCCATCCAGGTACCCAAGCCTTTACTGCTCAGGAGCAGGGATGCCCTCTCCAGGTGCAGGCCATGGCCGCCACGATACCGGCACTGGGTTTCTCCGGAGGACCAAGAGTTGACGACGAGCCTACATAATTTGTCATCCAACGAAGTACCAGACTCTCCTGAGGACATCCTCTAAGAATGCCACCTACAAAGGTTCGCTAGTGCAAAGCTGATCGCTGAGGCGCTGTAGGAGCCATTATTTATAGGAAGAGCAAAGTCCCCAGGAGTATGAGGACTCTACCGCCTCAATCGAATCTATGGAAACCGAAGTGACGGATCCAGAAAGTCGCGCTCCCTCAGAGCCCTCACCAAGGATGCCGCTTCATATCCCCAAAGGATCTCGCGACGGTTCTGGAGGAGGAAAGTACACGGAAGAAATCTCAAAATTTGCAGACAAAATGAAGAATTGCCGGAACAGATCGATACTCAGCTCTACCGACGCTCTACGGCATGCATAGACAAACCCGTAGAGGATGCTATAAGAATTGGGGGATATGCCCCCAGGGTTCCGCCCATAGTGATGAAGGACGACTGTGATGAAAGGATGGACCGGGATACGAAGACCCGCCTGAAAGGAGGCCACCGGGATCGTGATCCCGCCAGAAGGGTGACTCGTTATGTCGTCTCCCACGGCGGGGAAGATAATGTCATACTCGGGGGGAATCTGGAAGGTCTCCCGCAAGCCATGAAATATCCTATAGGCCACTAAGGGTTGAGAATCAGGCCGACTAGTGCCTGCACCTGAGGTGCTCGGCATACCGTCCCGGCCCTGAGGCATCTCCTCCGAAGAGGAAGACTCGACGCTAAGAGCTCTCCTACGTGGAGGCATCACTACCGAAGAGAAGAAGAACCGAGAAAGAAAGATCATCACCAGGCAAAGGGAGGAAGAAGCCTACGACGGAGCGCGGCGACCAGCGAGATGTGGGTATAGTTTTCGAGAGGCCCCGCAGCACTCCTTATAAACCGCCCACTATAGTTCGACGGTTGCCCCTAAGGGTCAGGCGAAGGGACGCCTGCCGCTATGGCGGTACGGCTACCGAGGCCAGGCGACCGTTCTGAGCCCACATCCCTAGAACAAGATATGACCCGACGTCATCATTGCCAGCGTGGCTTCTGCCACCACCAGAGGCGCCTTACGCGCCAAGCAGGTCTCGAAGCCACCAACTCCCGCCGTACGAGGAAATCATCTTCGGATCACACCCTCCAGAAGAACCCTCTCTTGGGATACTCTCAGTCCCCTGCGAGTGCTCGGCAACTAAGAGTAGGGGGGAAGTGAGGAGGGTAAATCTGGTCTGACCCAGAAACGGCCCAAGCACGAGCGGCCCATTAAGGTTGGGACATGTTAAGCCCAAGCAAAAGGTGAATGTACATGCTCAACCCAATAAGAGGATCACCGGCCCAATAGAGCATCAGATTCAATGACGTCGATAAGGCCGGCGCAAGCGCAGTTCTCGCCGGAGGACACTCCGACGACCGACCGTTGCCCCCACGACGTCGGCCTTGACCCCGTAATGGGCGAGCATGCGCCATGAGTGCCGTAAGACTCGTCCAGGGACCGGCCGACGCTGGAGGTATCGCCCTCCAACGGGAAACTCCCGCCAACATAGCGGGGAACGTTACTCTACTAAACGGACCCTTCCCTATCACGGGATGAGGCCCCTCGCTCCAGGACAACCCGTATAAAAGGGACATCGACAGAAGAGAGGAGCATGGTAGATTCTTCTACTAAACCCCCATACTACTACGCAAGAGAAGATACAGTGGATACTTCTGCCACTAGAGCTTCCTACTGAGAAGAGAGCGACCCGACCTGCAACTACGACAGAGAGGCCATCTACTACGTCCGGAGGGCCACTTCCTCCTGTACGGCCTTACCACCCAGCAAGCACTCTTCGAGAGCCCACTGGGAGCGGCGAGCACACGTACAGAGGACCTACACGGCCCCTGGATCGACTACTGTGGCTTCTACTTCTCTCTTACCTCGCCCTTCTCTATTGCTCATTAATCCCTTGTTGACTTAAGCATCGGAGGGTTGTCCCCTGGGGTAACACCCGGGACTCCTTCTGACGCCCTTCTAGTTTCTTGGTGTGTGCAGGCATCCACGGACGCGAGACGACTTCCCCAACAAATAAATAGAGAAGGTGGTACGTGGGCTAGGAACCATTTTCCTGCCGCTACATGTATATATATATTTTTTATAAAACCCCTCAAACAACTAGGCGATCACCTAGGCGTTTGAGGCATGAGGCGACCCCTTGGTCGCCTCGGTCGTCTCACGTCTCAGACTACATAGAGTAGATGAAAACTATTCATAACTAAAATAGATGAAAGCTTCATCTAACGAAAGTAGACGATATTTCGTCTATCATAGAAAATGACAAAGACTATAAACGAAAGCTTCGCCTAACTTAAATAGATGATATTTCGTCTATCTTAGAAAACAACAAACACTATATATGAAATATTCACCCAACTGAGGTAGATGATATTTCATCTATCTTAGAAAACAACAAAGACTATAGATGAAAGCTTCGTCTAACTGAAGTACATGATCTACGGTAGACAAAAGCTTCGTCCAACTGAAGTAGACGATATTTCATCTATCTTAAAAAACATAAAAGATTATAGATGAAAGCTTCATCTAGTAAAGTAGATAATCTGTGATAGATGAAAACTCTGCCTAACTAGAGTAGACGATGATTTGTCTATATTGGCTAAACGACAAAGGCGATAGATGAAATCTTCATCTAACTACTGTAGTAGGCAAAGTGATAGATAACAATTTGTCTAGTCTAGCCAAACGACAAGCGAACGTTACCTAATAAAGAAGGACGTGCAATGTAAGACTTAAATAATAGGATGGACGATATTTCGCCTACTTTAGCCTAACGACAAAAAAGGGCCTATCGTCTAAAAGCTTCAACCCCTCACCTTGTAGACGTCACTGAACCTACCTTTGAACTCGGTCAAACCCGAGTAACCTATTGACCGTGCTTCATCTAAAAAAACTAAACGACAATCTACATTGTAAAGCATGTTCATGAATATTAAAGGATACAATACCATGCACATAATCAATACCTAAAACACATATAAAAGAACCATGAATATTAGGTTTCTCTCTGCACACGTAAAGGTGTTGCATGTTTGACCAAACAAACACGTCCGCATTAAATGCACAATATCCGTTGAGATATTTTTTCACTACTTTGGAGTTTGGACATACCATTTACATACTCTCTTCATACGTGAAATAAAGTGTATTTGTACGAGATCTGTATTACTTTTGCAAATTTTACTCACGCCAATTCGTATTTCAAATTTCCCTTTATTTTATCTCACATCGCATTTAAAACTCTGTATGACAGAAAGAGTTTTAGTAAACTTGCAGACCATATACACTGGGGGTAACAGAGACATACAGTACACAAAGGAAAAGTGTGTAGACAAACGTATCTCCGTGACAGAAGATCTATTTTACCTACTACTTGGACAAAGACCAATGTATATCCACGCTGCTAGCTAGACAAAGACTAATTCCATGTTGGAAATCTAGAAATCCAAAAATGATTTGGATGAGCGGAACGTTACGTGTTGGGATCCGATCATTGACAGGCAAATGTATCTAATGGATACAAAGAGCCTATAGTTATAAACACAGACTTTACAACAGAAGGTATCCACCCAAGCATTGAACGCCTAAGCTGTGCTGAATGAACATGTGCCTTCCTGCAATCAAAGTAATCCTAGAGCTCTGTTTCCTACGCACTCATGCCAAGGGACTTTACTGCACTGAAAGCTTCAACCTTGGAGTCCTTTGTCCTAGGAAGCAATCAAGATGAGGAAATTGTTCTGCGAAGACATTCCCTGTCTCCCACCTCTGTTTGTTAGTTTCTTTGTGTCTCATAGTCCATCGTTCGCTCATCTAAGAGCATAAGTGTGGAACTCTAATAATGTATTGCTGACAGTTAGCATGAGCACTCGTCGTTCTTGGGAAACCTGCATTGGGGGTGCAAGGTTGATCTGCCGATATCGTGAAGATCAGGTGGCTTGTTGGCTCCCGAAAGATCATTGAGACCTGCGAAGTTCAAATGGAGAGCTGGCCTTGTGATGGGAATCGACACCGAGCACTAACATTTTATTTTTGTATTTGTGTCTTTTTAGTTTGCTTTTATATCCTTGGGAAAGTAGGTTTACAATTGTAAGGCTTTATAAGCCAACTTGTTATTCCCTAAGGATCTTTGGGTTTTTATGTAAAAGTTCAGTAGGTCCAGCAAGGGGGCCCTCACTCCTTCTCCATTGGTCCACCTAATCCCTAGGGGTCCATGTGGGGCTGGTCAAATGCCAAGGTGGCTTCTAGAATGATTCTTTCCTTCTTGGACAAGTTAAGGGGACAATGGGTGAAAAATGTCCAAGATGCCTCCCCTTAAGTCAAGGGGGTGCCCCCCCCATTAAAATGATATTTTGCATTTTCTTTTTTTAGGTCAATTGACCACATGGGGGAAGAAAATGCTACCCCTCCCCTCTCTCCCACGAAATTCCAACCCCCTCCCCCTTCCTCCCCTTCTATATAAACCCATGTATAGTGTTTAGTAAGGTTTAATAAGAAGAAAATTTTGATTTTCCTCCAAAGGAGCAAGGGCCGCCCCCTATCTCTCTCCTCTCTCCCCCTTCTGCAGCTGGGAAGGCTGTGAATCAGAGGTGTGAAGCCTCCTCTATCAGGTGTGAAGATCATCGTCACCGATGTCGCCGCCATCGTCGCCGGAGTTCTGTCCACCCAGGATAGACCCTTCTTCCCGGAATTTTTGCTCTCAACCCCAAGATCTTTTAGAGCCCAAACTTTCAGAGTGAGTTATAGAGGTTCAACCTATGTTCCATAAAAATTGGTGGAGCTTCTAGCTTTTATTTTCTATTTTTCCATTTTCGTTCTCCACCTTCTTTCAGATCTACCTGCAGTCTGTCTAGATTTCTAGAAACCTAATAGGTCATTCATGAACCCACCTTTCCTTGATCTAAATGACTTGATATTTTTATTGGAGGTTTTGTCCACCACCCCCATCACCCACGAATGTTCATGGACTTTCTGGAGCCTTCTACCTATTTTTAAAAAATCACTTTCAGATCCCAACTCAGTTCTATCTGCAACTGTCCAGATCCGACCACCCAACAGTATAGAATACTTTTCCCCAACCAAACCTCCACCAAATCCTTCACAAAAATTATCCCCGTTATCCTCTCTCTCCCCTACACAACTTTCATTAAGAGCCCATCTTCTAATTCGGAGGTCTACATCACGGTCAATGCCAACTCTCAGGAAACTTTATTTCAGCCCGGCCAGATCTGAAACAGAGATCAGTCCGGTTCTAAAATCGGCCATCAAAATTACGGCCCCGACAAAATTCCAGGGTCCCCAGAGGGTTGAAGGATTTTGAGTCTGCGTTCCAACGGTGCTAGTTTCGCGCCGATCCGACATCAGTGCTGATCGCAGCAACCAATCTCGTCGGGTCGCGCGCTGTAAAATAGAGGTTGCAGATCCGTGGCCAGCACCCCCGACAAGTGGAGATCGGAGCCGCCCGGCCTCCGACCGGTGTTCCAGCCCGGCCTCCATCCAGGGAAGCGTGCCACCACGTGTCACCATCATAGCGGGACCCACCTCACTAGGTCTGGAGGACTGAGCAGCACGTGGGCCCCACAAGCCCGGAGATCGCGACGTCTAGACAGCACCAAACGCGGGTTTCGGCACCGTCGGGGTGACATCAAGATGCTGCCCGTCAACCCAATTCCCGATACTCCCGGGCCCCACATGTGACCTGTTACCTCCCTGCGTGGAGTGGGTCGAAACATTTGTACCGCTGTAAGATTTGTTAACCGGGAGTACGGATTTGGTCGGGGTTGTCTTCCCCACGCCGGGAGCGTGGAGGTAACGGTCTTACCTCTTGGCATTTATTCGCTAGTTTAGTTTATGGTCGTATGCCGCTATGAGAGCATAGAATTCTAGCTCATGCGTTCATGTCGCCGCTGTGAGTGAGAGAGTGACCCGTCCCGTGGCTCGATTCGAGCACGGAAGTGAGTCGACCACCCTTGACTCTGCTGGTTTCTCAACCGCGCAGATCCGCGCTTTCCCTCGCTTGGGAAGACGAGTGAGCTTGCGTTTCTGTTAGCGACGTATAGCCCATAGGAACTCTTAGTGTCGGGCCAAAGTGTCTCCATTGTTGTATGTTGCTGGTCGCTTCCGCATTTAGAGTCCGAGGTCCGCATCACTTAGAGTTGGTCCCTGTGTCCGTCTCGCATCAGTTAAAATTGGGGGGGAACTATATGCTAGTCATGCCGACACTTGGACTAGACACTAGACACGACTATGTAAGGTTGTAATGCACTAACTAATGCACACTAAGGACCCTAGACTTAAACCAAGATCCGATACCTGGCGGAGGTTTGATCTGAAGATCTCCTCGCGCAAGTGTGCGGCCTTCCCGATAGGCATAGGCTAACATTCAGACAACACCTTTTGATATACCGATTAATGGTATGCAAATATGACACTTAGACCGACTTAGACTTAGATGCTTTTTTTTTATTATTATTCAGCAAAGACTACCCTAGACTCAACTGGGGCTCTGATACCAATTTGATGCGGGACGGACACAGGGACCGACTCTAAGTGATGCGGACCTCGGACTCTAAATGCGGACGTGACCAGCAACATACAACAATGGAGACACTTTGGCCTGACACTAAGAGTTCCAATAGGCTATACGTCGCTAATAGAAACGCAAGCTCACTCGTCGTCCCAAGCGAGGGAAAGCGCGGATCCGCGCGGTTGAGAAATCGGCAGAGTCAAGGGTGGTCGACTCACTTCCGTGCTCGGATCGAGCCATGGGACGGGTCACTCTCTCACTCACAGCGGTGACATGAACTCACTTGCTAGAATTCTACGCTCTCACAGTGGCATACGACCATATACTAAACTAGCAAATGAACGCCAAGAGGTAAGACCGTTACCTCCACGCTCCCGGCGTAGGGAAGACAACACCGGCCAAATCCGTACTCTCGGTTAACAAATATTACAGCGGTACAAATGTTTCGACCCACTCCACGTAGGGAGGTAACGGGTCACATGTGGGGCCCAGGAGTATTGGGAATTGGGTTTACGGGTAGCATCTCGATGTCGCCCGGTCGCGCGCTGTAAAACATAGGTTACAGATCTGTGGCCAGCACCCTCGACAAGTGGAGATTGGAGCTGCCCGGCCTCTGACCGGTGTTCCAGCCCAACCGCCATCTAGGGAAGCGTGCCACCAGGTGTCATCATCACAACGGGACCCACCCCACCAGGTCTAGAGGACTGAGCAGCACGTGGGCCCCACAAGCCTGTAGATCGCGCCATCCGGACAGCACCAAACGCGGGTTTCGGCACCGTCGGGGTGACATCAAGATGCTGCCCGTCAACCCAATTCCGGATACTCTTGGGCCCCACATGTGACCTGTTACCTCTCTGCGTGGAGTGGGTCGAAACATTTGTAACGCTATAATATTTGTTAACTGGAAGTACGAAGTTGGCCGGGGTTGTCTTCCCCACGCCGGGAGCGTGGAGGTAACGGTCTTACCTCTTGGCGTTCATTTGCTAGTTTAGTATATGGTCGTATGCCACTGTGAGAGCGTAGAATTCTAGCTCGTGAGTTCATGTCATCGCTGTGAGCGAGAGAGTGACCCGTCTCGTGACTCGATCCGAGCACGGAAGTGAGTCGACCACCCTTGACTCTGCCGGTTTCTCAACCGCGCGGATCTGCGCTTTCCCTCGCTTGGGACGACGAGTGAGCTTGCGTTTCTGTTAGCGACGTATAGCCCATAGGAACTCTTAGTGTCGGGCCAAAGTGTCTCCATTGTTGTATGTTGCTGGTCGCATCCGCATTTAGAGTCCGAGGTCCTCATCACTTAGAGTCGGTCCCCGTGTCCGTCCCTCATCAATTTGGTATCAGAGCGAGTCGAGTCTAGGGTAGTCATTGCATAAGTCTTTGCACGGTCTAAGTCGAGTCTAGGATCATCATCAATTTCAAAACAAAAAAAAAGTGTTTTAAAATTACATTTCATCCCGATAATCCGGTATATTAATAAGGTGTTGTCCGAACGTTAGGCTACGCCTATCGGGAAGGCCGCACACTTGCGCGAGGAGATCTTCGGGTCGACCCTCCGCCACGTACCGGATATTGGCTAAGTCTAGGTGCATTAGTTTGTGTCTCCTAGTCCGTGTGTCTTTGCATGCCCACCCGTCGAGGCACCCAATTCGCGTCGCCACCGCCACTCGCCGGAGTTCTGTCCAAATAAGGACAGAACCTCAATCCCGTAATTTTATTTTTTTCTCTTGTTGTCTGATCAACCCCCAACTTTGAGGGTTCGTTCTCCCTGTCCCCCTAGTCTCCAGTTTAAATTTCGTGTCATTTGGCTTTCGTTTGGTATTTTTCCCATATTTATTGTTCTCCCCCCTGTAATCTGTCATTCTGCAGATCCACGGGACAGTGTTCCATTATCGTATTTTTCCTACCACCATATCAATTTTTAAAAAATCCATAAAAATTCTCAGGTGTTCCTACCATCCACCCCTCCCACCAGTAATTTTCTCAGCACCCATAAAATTCCCTTACCCACTGGCCAAAAATCATCTTCAGGCAGATCCCTTTCTGTCCTGATAGTCTGTAACCAGATCCACAGGAAAACCCATAGTTTGCAGAGATTCTCATTTCTAATCCCTTCTTTGGATCGACGGGAAACAAATATATGTTGTAGATCTATGAGTCCTCTTTCCAACAGTATCCACCACGTCTTGATCCACCTCCGGATCTGAGCACAGAAATTCTGATCGTGGAGGCGCACAATTCTGTTCCCTGTGCAGGCCAGAAAGAGCAGTCCGTGGAAAATTCTTGCAAAAATATCAAAACTCAATTTCAGCGACCGCCGCTCCCAAGAGTCGATCAGGGATGTCCTGCCAACGTCCCAGCCAAGCGGCGCCTTCAGAAGATCTCAGAAGGATGGCGTCCCTTTGGAAGCCATTGCTTGTTGTCTTGCAACTCAGGATCGAGTCGGCGCAGCACCGAGTCGGACCAGCAGGCCGAGTACACGCGGAATGCCGATACCCGAGACTCACTGTCGGTTTCTCAACCGCACACGGTCCCACGTTTCCCTAGCTAGGGACGTCCGCGAGCTAGAGTCCCAGGTCGTGTGTCCGTCCCACATCACCTTGGAAAAATAACATGTGTAACCTTAGTTAGATAAGGTTAGTGAAACCCTAAGCATACTGCAAGGGACTGGATGTTGGGAAGCCTAGAGGGCTGATTGAACCAGTATAGAAATCCATGTCTTGTGGTTTGCCTGTTTAATTTCCACTATGTTTCACGTTTTAAGTTTTTATATGCAATCATTTTTATAGGCACACCTATTCACCCTCTTCTAAGGTGTGCTCGACTACTAACAAGTGATATCAGAGCGTAGTTGTTTTACAGGTTTAACCACCTAGGAGCATGATGCAAAGTAGTAGCTGATGACAAGCAACAACGGATTGCAGGAAGGATACTCCACTAGCCAGCCACCACTCTTCAACGAACAGAACTACCCCTACTAGAAGATCAGGATGATGAACTATGCCAAAGGGTTAGACTACAAGTTGTGACAAATTATAGGTGTTTAAATAATCACCCAGCCCAAGGCATAATGGGGCCAGACAGAGATGGATTTGACCTCACTAAACGATCGAGCTTTGAACCTAATGTTCTGTGCCCTAAAGCCAGAAGAGTTTGACAGAGTATGCACATGTTCCAATGCAAAAGAAATCTGGTAGAAGCTCGAGGTAGCACACGAAGGTACATCTCGGGTCAAGGAAATAAAGATAAACTTACTGGTGACCAAGTACAAGATGTTCACAATGAAAAAGGGTGAGATAATCAAGGAAATGAAAACCAGACTCACAGTCATCGTGAACAATCTTAAGGCTCTTAGGAAGAACTATGAAGATAAGAACCTTATAAGGAAGATCTTGAGGTCTCTGCCATCCGAATGGGCTCCAAAGGTCATAGTTATTGAGAAAGCTCAAGATCTCAACAAGTACACTCTTGCCCATCTATTTGAAAATCTGTCTATCTATGAGTTGAAGGTACATAGTCAGAAAGAGAGAGAAGACTCGAAGAAGAAGACCCTTGTACTAAGCTAAAGATTAGACCAGTGACGAGGAGTCTCAGTCCTCCTTTAGTGAAGACAATGATGAGGTAACCATATTGTCTAAAAGACTTCAGAGAATATTGAGGAACAAGAAGAAAGTCTCCTCGTCAAGAAGAAATGGTCCTAAGAAAATAAAATGCTCAATTAAGCCGTCTAAGCCTTTGATGTCACATGCAAGAAACTAAAAGGCAAGGCCATGGCTGCACAACGGAGTGACAAGGGCATGGCACCAGGACCGAGGAAGAGGAACACGTAGGACTTATAGCAGACCATGAAGACCCTAAGGTAACCTCTGACAACCATCCTAATGCATTTGATGATTTTTTTAATGATGAAGATCATGAGTTATCCTATGACGAGCTATTAACAAGCTTTCTTAAGGTTTATGACAAGTATAAGTCGAAGAGCAAGTTACTAAGATCTCTACAGGCAGATCATGAAAAACTGAATTTTGAAAGAGGATTTAAAAAAAAAACTTTAAAAAAAGTCAAAAAATGAGTTGCTTACAAAGGACCTTAGGAAACTCGCTACCTCTTAGAAGAGGCTGGACTCTTGCCAATTTCCAGAAAATCAATTAACAAGCATAGATTAGAGTATAACCCTGAAATGATTCAACGCATTAGGCATAAGCATGCACCCATTACATTTTTTAAATTTGCATCTCATCCTAAGGCATGCACTTACTATGGTAAATCTAGTCATGCATCAAAAACATGTAGATACAATAGTCCATTTACTGCATCTTATAGACCCGTGCAGAAGAAGTCAATGGAGCCAAGAAACTACAGTCATACCGATTTAAACTCAGGTATGTAGGATCAAATGAATAGCAAAGCCTTTAAGGTCAGGTCCTAACCCTAATGTTAAAAGACAAGTTAACTCATCTCATCTGCATGCCGACTTCATGAAGAGACCCAAACAGATTAAAGCCATTTGAGTCCCTAAATCTCTCCTCTGATTTCCTTGCATGAGTGTCTAAGCACCAGAAATTCAAAGTGATACTTGGACAATGGGTGCTCGAGACATATGACGAGAGATGAGTCCCTATTCAACTACCTGTGAAAAGAAAAAGGAGGATGTGCCACCTTTGGAGATAGTTCAAAAGGAAAGATCATAAGAGTCGGATCAATTAGAGATAAAGTTGACACTCATATTGAATAAGCAATGATTGTGAAGGGTCTCATATTCAACCTCATAAACATCAACCAACTTTGTGGCAGTGGACATGAAGTGTCCACTGAGAAAGTATGCAAAATCAAAGATGCAAAAACTAAGCATGTTAAGTTTTATGCACATCGTCAAGGAAATATGTATGTTCTATTTTTGGATGTAGTTTAGGGTGCAAAGATTTGCCTAATAACAAAGGACAATCCGGACACCAAGTTATGGCACAAAAGGCTAAACCATGCAAGTTACTCAGTTAAGCAAAAGCTGGCCAAACTAAACCTAGTAGAACTACTTGCACTGGACTACACTTTGATGGTCAAATGCAAGGCCTAGGCAAAAGGTAAACAACCAAAACTTCATTCAAGGTAAATGATACTGTAAGTACATCCTCACCCTTAGAATTGTTACATATAGATTTGTTTGGGCCAATAAGAACTCCAAACTTGAGTGAAAAGATATATGAATATGTAACATAGATGAGTTTTCTAGATTCACTTGGATGTTCTTTCTGGTACATAAGAGTGAAGCGTTTGATGAATGTTTAAGTTTAGTAGGCAGGTTCAAAAGGATGGCAAGCATAAGATTATGAACCTCAGGAGTAACCATGACATAGAGTTTGAGAACGAAAGTTTCAGGGAGTTCTGCAAAGAAAATGGATATCATAAACTCCTACAATGCAAATGCTAGGTTTTATTCAATTGTCCAATATAGTTTATCGTGAAACCTACATGTATTGCATATCTTTGATAAAATTGACTTGGACTTGTTGCAATGTCTATCCAGACAAAATAGGTTTGTCTATTTAATCAAACCAAGTCAAATCTTGAGACCGGATGCATCACTGTGTCCAAAATAAAATTAAAATTAGAAAAGTAATTTAATATACATTTATTCACTAGATTTAAATTATTGCCCAAAATTAACACATTTTCAAGCCCCAGTCAGACGGGATAGCGTCTAAAATGCGCTAAAGGATAAATGAACAATCGTTGGTGTCGGAATCTAACCAGACTTGAAAGAAAAATCTAATTCACATAAAACGTAGAAAGTGAAAAGGCAGGTGTCTTATTTCCTAAAATCGAAAAGGTATGTTTAAACATCGTTTCACCCAAATCACATATTCTCTCCTTCCTTCTCGCAACCCTTCGAGCGATTTCCATCTCCACTCATCTCTCTAGTCCATGCATCTGAAGAGAAATCCAATCTCTCTTCTAGAGTGCCTTCTCTCCTCCTCATGACCTTCTCCAGACCCTCAAGAAGATAGACAGTGAGAGATGGTCGCCGCAACCAGGGTTGGCAGTATTGTAGACACGCCATTCTTGACGTCTCCTGAGAAAGTCTCATATTACTATACAACGCCCCGCGACGGCTTACGCGTTTTAACTCACTGGAGTGCTTCCTTTTCTTGAGTCTTCTTCCCCCCTTTTCGGCATCCGGAATCGTCTCGTCACGGCATTCGGACGGCATCAACACCAGTCAGACGCGTCAGGAGTTCCGGAACCAAGAAGGGTGTCTGCCGGGCGGCAGCCGACTGAGGACCCGGGTGGGTCTTAATGGGAGCGTCCAGGCCCCTGGACGCCCCCATTCTTTAAATTTATTTTATTTTTATTTTTTCAAAGCCCAAAAATAAATAAAAATATATATTCATAAAAACAAATATAAAAAATGTGTAAAGTGCCAGTTGGCATAAAAGACAAAAAATAATAATAATAATACATATTAATGGAGGCGTCCAGGCCCCTGGACGCCTCCATAAAAATAAACATAAAAAATTAAAATGCCAGCCTTGGCATAAAAGACAAAACAAAAAAAATAAAAATAATATATTTTTGGAGGCGTCCAGGCCCCTGGACGCCTCCATCAACTCTCTCACGGGCGCCGGCCACCGAACGACGGCTTGTCGTGTGTGAAAAAATCTAAATTATAGAGACGTCCAGCCACCTGGACGCGCCCATTTCTGAATCACGAGGCGCCGCTCACAAAATCACGCGTTGTGCCAAACCGCGTGCGACCGTCGTCGGTTTTCGGTGGACCTGTTGGAGGCGTCCGGGGCCCTGGACACCTCCATAAAAATATTCCAAAAAAATTAATAAAAATAGAATAAAATATTAGTTCGGCCCTGATGGAGGTGTCCAGGGTCCTGGACGCCTCCACCCTCCGGAGCCCTATAAATAGAGGCCCACCCCCTCAGTTCTGGGGAGCTTCGAAGAGATCCGATAGGCTGCCGGAGCCCAGAGGCTACCGGAGTCATTTTCTAACCCGTGGGGTCTTTTGTAGGAGGAGGTTCTGCCGGCTTCTCGGGTGCCCACGCTCGCGAGAGGAGGGTCATCTTCATCCACCGCGCTTCCACGCCATCCCTACGCTGTCGGAGCTCCGCCGGATTTCACCATCGGCACATCCAATAAGCCAATCCTTTCCTTTTCTTCCTAGTTCTTTTGCATTCATCATCTCGCATCATCTATCCCCCTTCATAAGGACGCCTCTTCTTATATACTTCTTGCATCCATCATCTCATTTTCCTCCTACTCGAGTCCGAGAGGGGTTTAAAAGACAACACCAACCAGGTGTGTGTCTTACCATCATTTCGTTATTTTTTTTATCGCAAGGATTTAAATACTACACCTTCATCTTTCTAATCCACTCGTTACTTGTTTGTCGTTGTTTTGCAAGGGTACCCAAGGAAAGCCCTCTCCGTCGGCCGGCCGAAGGGGGAGGAAGAAGCAACCCGCCATCTCCCGCTCTTGAGGTAGGCGCGATCACTTTCTTCATTTTGGGGTCTTTCGACCCCTGGCGATCACATCTTGTTCTCGAGGCCGCAGCGAGTCACTTCCCCAATGGCCGTTTAAATTTCCGTTCTTATATTCTCTTTATATTCTGTTATATTCTGCTCATATGCTCGAGGCCGCGGCGAGTCACTTCCCCAATGGCCGTTTAAATTCCCGTTCTTATATGTTATATTCTTATCTATTCATGTTCTCGAGGCCGCGGCGAGTCACTTCCCCAATGACCGTTTAAATTCTCTTTATATCCTGTCATATTCTTATCTATTCATATTCTCGAGGCCGCGGCGAGTCACTTCCCCAATGGCCGTTTAAATTCCCGCTCTTTATATTCTCTTTATATTCTGCTATCTTCTTATCTGCTCATATTCTCGAGGCCGCGGCGAGTCACTTCCCCAATGGCCGTTTCAATTCCTGCTATTTAATTTCTACACCATTCTCGTCCCCCGAGGTCGCGGCGAGTCACTTCCCGCTATGGCCGTTTAACCCCATATCTGTTGTGCCCCCTAGGCACAAGCATGTGCTATGCTGATTTGATGATAGCAATGCTGTTTTGTTTTGATGATAGCAACATAATGAGTGTTTTGATGACATTGTGCTTTGATGATAGCTTCATGATTGTGATTTGTATATCATCTGGAGAATGCACGTGTATGACTGATATATTGTTTGTGTTAGACTTCTGGTATGTGCATAGTCTATACATTGCATCGTGGGGTTTATGCTCTAAGTCTATACACTACATAGCAAGCTCAAAGTCGATACATTGAGCGTCTCATGCATCATTCGTCTAAGTCCATACATTGGACTGTAGTATGCATTTGGCGAAGGCATCGCAAGTCTAGACAGTGGACAGAGTCTCGTGTCCATACATTGGACTGTAGTATGCATTTGGCGAAGGCATCGCAAGTCTAGACAGTGGACAGCGTCTCGTGCATATAGCAAGTCTAGACATTACACTGTAGCATGCATTTCTTTAAAGTCTATACATCAGACTGGTCTGCATAGGCTAAGTGTATACATCGTCCAGTACAATCATGCACTGTTCATGAAGTATGTACAGCCGTGTCATATGCTCCTAAGTCTATGCATTACTGTTCATGTATCAGTCTTCATCAAGTCTGTACATTGACACGCCAACATCTTTGAAGTCTGTACACTACTTCAGGAGCTTCAAGTCTGTACATCCACAGTTAAACTTGAAGTCTGCACACTAGTCTTCAAATCCAAGTCTGCACATTGGTCTTCGATTTCAAAGTCTATACAATGGACTGTTCATCAAAGTCTGTACATCGCCCTCAATCTTCAAGTCTATACACTGGCTTATTCTTCAAGTCTGTACAGCCGTTAGCATTGGACTTCATGTCTAGACATTACACTGTAGCATCCATCGTCTTCGTGTTGTTTTAGTGTCTATGTCTTCGTGTTGTGTTTACGTCTTCGTGTTGATCTGACTTCGTGTCGTTTTCCCTCTTGTGTCTCGTTTCCCAGTGAACCCCGTGTCGTTTCACTTCGTGCTATTTTTCTCTTTAACTTCGTGTCACTTACTATTGTTCCTCGTGTCGTTTCTTTCTGGTCCCACTGCTTCATCACGTGTCGTGATAGTCGTGACATCTTCTGTCTTCATGTTATTTTTCATTTCGTGCAGTCTTCTCCTAGTGTTGTCCTAACTTCGAGTCATTTCTTTGTATTCTATCTTCGTGTTGGTTTTTCGCTTTAGACTTTGTGTCTTTCTCGCTTTGACCACACTCCATGTCGATTTCAGTTTTCATCTTTGTGTTGTTTTCAACTCGTGTCGGTTACTGTTTCGTCTCCGTGTTGTTTCATGTCTTCGTGTCGTGTTTCCTACACCTCGTGTCTTTGTTGCTTTGTGACTTCACCTCGTGTCGTTCGTATGTTGAAACCACACTTCGTGTTGGTTTCTGTTTTGTCTCCATGTTGTTCTCGCGTCGTTCTTCTTTTTACCTCGTGTTGTTTTATAACCTCACTTTGTGTCGTTCTCTTCGTAGTGTTTGGTTTGTTGTTGTGACTTCATGTCGTTCTCTTCGTTGTGTCTGTTCTGTCACAGTGTATCTCGTGTCATTCTTTCCTTACTTCGTGCTGTAGTCACCCTGTGTATCTCGTGTCGTTCTCAGTGCATCTAGTATTACTATTACATACCTCATGCAGCTTTAGTTCCTGTGGCCCTCAGTTTTAATGGGTTGTATCTCCTTGCAGGTCCGAGGAAGAACATTTCCACGTGACTGGGCAGCACGTGATCCGAGGCTGAAGGACTGACAGAATGCTGACACGTGGCCAAATATCTGGGCGGGAAATGCGGAGGACACACACGCCCAGTGCTGCCCTCCTGCTGGCTGCTGCTATATATATGAGCCTCCTTCCACAGAAGAAGGTAGATCGAGTTGGCAAGAAGAAAAGTCCAGATAGAGAGCCACGATCCAGATAGAAAAAGAACAGAGAAAGAAGAAGAGCAGAAGGAGAAGAAGAGAGGCAGAGAGCTCGAGAAGAGTGTGAAGAGAAGAAGAAGAAGAGAGAGAGAGAAGGAGTTCGTTCCTCAGATCTTTGGTTCAAAATCAGATCTGAAGTTGCTCATTGTTGAGCTATATTTTGTGCTTTATTGCTTCAGCTTTCCGTTGCTGTCTTGTTCTATTTTCATTTTCCTTTATACATTTCTTCAAGCTGTTTGTCAGCGGTTTGCAGAGGTGCTGCCTCTGGACAGCAAGCTGTGTAGCTCAGCGGGCCGTGGAGGTTTCCACTGGACAGGTAAAGCTGTAATCCTCAGCTGGCGAGACTTGGTCTCGGACGGGTTAAGCTGTATTCCCCAGCGGGTTCAAGCTGTGAGTCAGCGATGGCTAAGCTGTATTGCCCAGCGGAAGCAAGCTGTGATGCTCAGTGGTTGGCAAGCTGTGAGGCCCAGCTGATTGTTGGCAAGCTATGTTGCCCAGCGGTTAGTGAAGCCACACTCGGGTTGAGTGTGGGGTGGATGTAGGTCTGCTGGACCGAACCACCTAAAAACCCTTGTTCATTGTGGTTTGATTTGTTCATTTGTGCTTCTGCTAGATGAATGCATAGGGGCGCTCCATGTGTTTGCTAACTGGTCGAACATAATAGTTGATTAGCTTTCAGATTTGGTAAATCTGTCTAGTTAGCATCATAGTTCTAGTTTGAGCGAAATTTTATATTGGGTGAAAGTTTTTATAGGCCATATTCATTCACCCCCCCTCTGAATACTAGCACCGAACACAACAATTGGTATCAGAGCGGGTCTCTGATCTATCAGATCTAACAATCTGTAGAGGATCCTGCTGGTTTGTTTGGTGCTTTTCAGAGTGCGCTTTCTGTGTTCGTTGCTTTGATTCTCCGTCTTAGTGCTTTGTCTTGCTTATTTGGTTTAGGTGCTTCAGTTTGTTCTGAGCTTTCAGATTGTTTGCAATGGAGCCAATCGTGCTGAAGGCTAGCTCCAACAAAGCAAACAGATCCAACCACAGTGGATCATCAAGCGAGAAAAGTAGCCTCTCGCGGTCTGAAATTGATGAAGACTACATGGGAATGGTGATTAGTAATTTCAGGAAATTTTTGAGAACGAGAGAAGGAAAGCTTGATGGTGGCAACCAGCAAACAAGGTATAACTCTAATCCCGCCAAGATTGCTGACACTAATGTTTGCTACAAATGCAGGAAGGCTGGTCATACGAAGGATGATTGTCCAGAGGTATTGAAACTCAAAGGGAACTCCTCGGACATTGATAGAGAAGGAAGAAAGTCAATATGCTTAATGGCCAATCGGGATGATGAGGAATCCTCATCCAAGGTAAATTCTGAATCTGAATCAGATGGATACTCCTTTGATGAATTGATAGTGATGTATGAAGATTTGTTCAAAGTATCCAAGAAATTAAAATCTGAAAATAGAAGGTTGAAAAAGAGATGTGAACAGATTAATTCTAATGTTCTCTGTGAAAACTGTCAAAGACTAAAAACATCTCATGATATGTGCTTAGCTGATCTGAATCTGAGTAAGGAACAAATCTCTTTATTGGAAAATAAAAATGAAGAATTGAGGTTGCTAAATTCTGCCATGTCTGAGAGACTCTTAATGCTTGAAAAAAGGAAGAATTCAGTTGAAAATGAATGTGAGAGAGTGAGCACTTTGATAGAAGAGATTGATAGCTACAAAGCCATTAATGTCTTACTTAATGAAAAGATCACAGATTCTGAGATTCTCATCTCCTCTCTCAAAAATGAAATCACTGAATTGAACAATTCTCTATCTGAGTCATTTGAAAAACAAAAGAAAACAAAACAGAATAAAAATTTGTATGCTGAAATTTCTCAGGCCAATCTGTCTCAGATTAAAAGGAAGAATGTGAAATGTTTCTACTGTGGTAAATCTGGCCATGAGATGGATGTTTGCTTTGTCATGAGAGAGGATGAACTGAAATCAGATAGAATTCATGCTAGGAATTCTAAATTGAAGAAACCTTCTCATGATCAAAATAAGAGAATTCAATGCTTTTACTGTCATAGAATTGGCCACTTTATGCATGATTGTAGATTAAAGAAGCAAGATGATTTGAATGCTAAAGAGCTTCATGATAGGAATCATGCATATCTGAAAAAGAAACTTCATTGCTTTCATTGTAACAAATTGGGCCATATTGCTGCAAATTGTTGGCATGCTAAGGGAAGAACAATTAACTCCGAAACTGCTATAATCCCTGTAAAAAGACATGCATTCTATAAGAATCTTCACAGAATGAATTCTTCATGTTTTGAATGTGGAAAACATAGCCACACAGTCAAGGACTGTTGGCATGTTCAGAAGAATCATATTAACCCCCATGCTGTCAAATTCCATGCAAAATAATTTGTGAAATTCTCTTGTTTTAATTGTGGAAAACCTGGCCACAAAGCCTCTGAGTGCTGGGTGGCAGAGTTCAAAAAACAAAATGCCCATGCACACAACAGAAATTTTGATGTTCATGCACATGAATTTAATGCTTACAATAAGGTGCATAAAAGGAACTCAAATTCTGTTAGTTATCATGGTAAGTCTGGTCAATTTGGTTATTCCTTGTCCAGCTATAAGTTGATGGGCTATGTTGATAATTCTGTTAAGAGATCAGTCAGAACACCTGTTAGGGCTCATACAGGACCCAAGGCAGCTTGGGTTCCTGCAAGATCATATTGATTGACTTGTTGCAGGTGTGCCTTGGTGAGAGAAATAAAAGGGGTATTTTAGCCAAGGCACTCAAATGAAAGCCCCATGATTCAACTCTTCAGGTTAGTTCTGAACTTTATTTTAAAAAATTCCATTATCTGAAAATGTGAGCTTCATGTGATTTGCTTGATTGATTGTGGATGTTCTCTTCATGTCTAGCTGATCAGTCTGCATTCCAGACTCAGCTATTGAGTTTTACTTTGGATATATCTGATGCTCTTCTCTTGCTATATGTTGAACTGAAATTGAATGCTTCGCTAAGCATATTCAGTTGATGCACTATATATGCTTTGTGTCAATGCATTGCATGCTTGTATTTGAATGCATACTTGGACTAAGTGTGAATGGTTCATTTAGTGTACACAGTCTATGCATGTGTCTTATGTCTGCATACATCATTTGCATGACTATCATTGAAGTTGTTCAATGCATGTAGGACTGCTTTATGTTGCATTATCTTGCATAACCCTGGTATATCAAATGGTAAGTTACTAAAAGGCAGGGAAATCTGCCCGGAGGTTCCTACCATGTGTGAGATGGTCTTTGAGACCAGGTTCTCTGCCAAGTACCAAGGGTCTAGTCCTCATGTAGAACAGTGTAGTGCATAGCATATCCTTGCATCATGATGTCAGGGGGAGCTGAGAGTTTTTCTGGTCAATTCATTGAATCCTTGCTACTTCTCACTGTCCCCATCTAGTTCTTTCATATCTTTTGACATCAGGTGCTCCAGGAACTCAATGCCTAGTGCTATCATTTCCTTAACCTTCTCTGAACAACTGTTCTGTTTCTGGTTTAGTACATTGAGTTGTGATTATTACAATTGTTCACTTATAAGAATCACATTTACAAATTGAAAAGAACTAAAGGTTTAACCTTTATAAATTGGAGAGTTAAGTGTCTGCACTTCAGAATCTGAGATAAAAGGAAAACTTTTATAGCTCTTAATCTTTGTCTCATAGCTAAAATAGAAAAAGTTTTTTGTAATGCCTAAATGTGTTAATCTGGAAATGTCTAGAAAAGGTGAATAAGAGTGTGTACTATTTTTCAAACAATCACTCTAAAAGAATTAAGGGCAGCAGTAAATAAGTTCATTAATGTTAAGAACTGAACATAGTGACAGAGCAATGGCTGATTGCACTGAGAAACTGTGAACTCCTCCAAAGAAGTAGGAAAATTCACATGTCATGAAGTGCTTTAGACTAACTCTATTCATAGGGTCAAATCTATAGGGGGAGTCCTCACCAAGTAACTGAGGGTACTGGCCTCTAATCAAGGTATACCCTTAATGTCAACAGTGAAGACTATTCCTTGTAGGTCTTGATCTGAAATAGATCTAGTAGTTTATGCCTAGTAACTGGGGGTACTTACCTCTGATCAAGGTGTACACCTAATGTCAACAGCATAAATGCCACAGGTCTATTCACTTAGTTCAGGTTCTGAAAATTAAAAAGTGAAATCAAACTGATGTAACCCTTCGAAAAATCAAAAGTCATTGAGTGAAAATTATTTTTCTCAATACATATTCAAGTTACCTTTCTTGAACTTCCATGTTTAGACACAAAAGGGTATTATTTCAGACTTATCTATTAATACCATGTGCCCTAGATTCATTGTAATAAATGGAATCTAAAACTCTTTTTCAGGGGTCAGGTGTTTTACTCTAGATTTATCACTGTTAAACCTGAATTTTTGAAAATTGTATGTTGATGATTCTTATACTTTAACAGTTATTTATAATCATGCTTCCTTTCTGAACCTATGATACAGCTGTTATCAAGTGATCCTCCTACCTTCTCTACCTTGTTTATCTGTTCATATCCCTTCTCAAAGGGGGAGCTTTTATTTAGGGGGAGAAATAATTCAGGGGAGTCTTACATTCAGGGGGAGAATGTTCTAGAGGAATTTGCATGCATATTGCACTTTGCACTCATATTTTTTACTATTTTTCTCTTTTTGATCATGTCAAAGGGGGAAAAAAATTTGTGTGTGACTCACTGTCACAGTGTGTTGCCATCATCAAAAAGGGGGAGAATGTTGTGCCCCCTAGGCACAAGCATGTGCTATGCTGATTTGATGATAGCAATGCTGTTTTGTTTTGATGATAGCAACACAATGAGTGTTTTGATGACATTGTGCTTTGATGATAGCTTCGTGATTGTGATTTGTATATCATCTGGAGAATGCACGTGTATGACTGATATATTGTTTGTGTTAGACTTCTGGTATGTGCATAGTCTATACATTGCATCGTGGGGTTTATGCTCTAAGTCTATACACTGCATAGCAAGCTCAAAGTCGATACATTGAGCGTCTCATGCATCATTCGTCTAAGTCCATACATTGGACTGTAGTATGCATTTGGCGAAGGCATCGCAAGTCTAGACAGTGGACAGCGTCTCGTGTCCATACATTGGACTGTAGTATGCATTTGGCGAAGGCATCGCAAGTCTAGACAGTGGACAGCGTCTCGTGCATATAGCAAGTCTAGACATTACACTGTAGCATGCATTTCTTTAAAGTCTATACATCGGACTGGTCTGCATAGGCTAAGTGTATACATCATCCAGTACAATCATGCACTGTTCATGAAGTATGTACAGCCGTGTCATATGCTCCTAAGTCTATGCATTACTGTTCATGTATCAGTCTTCATCAAGTCTGTACATTGACACGCCAACATCTTTGAAGTCTGTACACTGCTTCAGGAGCTTCAAGTCTGTACATCCACAGTTAAACTTGAAGTCTGCACACTAGTCTTCAAATCCAAGTCTGCACATTGGTCTTCGATTTCAAAGTCTATACAATGGACTGTTCATCAAAGTCTGTACATCGCCTTCAATCTTCAAGTCTATACACTGGCTTATTCTTCAAGTCTGTACAGCTGTTAGCATTGGACTTCATGTCTAGACATTGCATTGTAGCATCCATCGTCTTCGTGTTGTTTTAGTGTCTATGTCTTCGTGTTGTGTTTACGTCTTCGTGTTGATCTGACTTCGTGTCGTTTTCCCTCTTGTGTCTCGTTTCCCAGTGAACCCCGTATCGTTTCACTTCGTGCTGTTTTTCTCTTTAACTTCGTGTCACTTACTGTTGTACCTCGTGTCGTTTCTTTCTGGTCCCACTGCTTCATCACGTGTCGTGATAGCCGTGGCATCTTCTGTCTTCATGTTGTTTTTCACTTCGTGCAGTCTTCTCCTAGTGTTGTCCTAACTTCGAGTCGTTTCTTTGTATTATGTCTTCGTGTTGGTTTTTCGCTTTAGACTTCATGTCTTTCTCACTTTGACCACACTCCGTGTCGATTTCAGTTTTCGTCTTCGTGTTGTTTTCAACTCGTGTCGATTACTGTTTCGTCTCCGTGTTGTTTCATGTATTCGTGTCATGTTTCCTACACCTCGTGTCTTTGTCGCTTTGTGACTTTACCTCGTGTCGTTCGTATGTTGAAACCACACTTCGTGTTGGTTTCTGTTTTGTCTCCATGTTGTTCTCGCATCGTTCTTCTTTTTACCTCGTGTTGTTTTATAACCTCACTTCGTGTCGTTCTCTTCGTAGTGTTTGGTTTGTTGTTGTGACTTCGTGTCGTTCTCTTCGTTGTGTCTGTTCTGTCACAGTGTATCTCGTGTCATTCTTTCCTTACTTCGTGCTATAGTCACCCTGTGTATCTCGTGTCGTTCTCAGTGCATCTAGTATTACTATTACATACCTCATGCAGCTTTAGTTCCTGTGGCCCTCAGTTTTAATGGGTTGTATCTCCTTGCAGGTCCGAGGAAGAACATTTCCACGTGACTGGGCAGCACGTGATCCGAGGCTGAAGGACTGACAGAATGCTGACACGTGGCCAAATATCTGGGCGGGAAATGTGGAGGACACACACGCCCAGTGCTGCCCTCCTGCTGGCTGCTGCTATATATATGAGCCTCCTTCCATAGAAGAAGGTAGATCGAGTTGGCAAGAAGAAAAGTCCAGACAAAGAGCCACGATCCAGATAGAAAAAGAACAGAGAAAGAAGAAGAGCAGAAGGAGAAGAAGAGAGGCAGAGAGCTCGAGAAGAGTGTGAAGAGAAGAAGAAGAAGAGAGAGAGAGAGAAGGAGTTCGTTCCTCAGATCTTTGGTTCAAAACCAGATCTGAAGTTGCTCATTGTTGAGTTATATTTTGTGCTTTATTGCTTCAGCTTTCCGTTGCTGTCTTGTTCTATTTTCATTTTCCTTTATACATTTCTTCAAGCTGTTTGTCGGCGGTTTGCAGAGGTGCTGCCTCTGGACAGCAAGCTGTGTAGCTCAGCGGGCAGTGGAGGTTTCCACTGGACAGGTAAAGCTGTAATCCTCAGCTGGCGAGACTTGGTCTCGGAGGGGTTAAGCTGTATTCCCCAGCGGGTTCAAGCTGTGAGTCAGCGATGGCTAAGCTGTATTGCCCAGCGGAAGCAAGCTGTGATGCTCAGCGGTTGGCAAGCTGTGAGGCCAGGCTGATTGTTGGCAAGCTGTGTTGCCCAGCGGTTAGTGAAGCCACACTCGGGTTGAGTGTGGGGTGGATGTAGGTCTGCTGGACCGAACCACCTAAAAACCCTTGTGCATTGTGGTTTGATTTGTTCATTTGTGCTTCCGCTAGATGAATGCATAGGGGCGCTCCATGTGTTTGCTAACTGGTCGAACATAATAGTTGATTAGCTTTCAGATTTGGTAAATCTGTCTAGTTAGCATCATAGTTCTAGTTTGAGCGAAATTTTATATTGGGTGAAAGTTTTTATAGGCCATATTCATTCACCCCCCCTCTGAATACTAGCACCGAACACAATAATATCTTGCTATATCACATTTGTCACGCTCGCCCCGCCGGAGCAATCTCCCGTGGTGGCCCCTTCTCTTTTCTCTTATTTCTGTGTTGCAGCAAACAAAAAGAAGGAGCCCGCGCGCTCCGCATCCTCTTCACACACTTAACCGCGTGACGTCGCTCATAGATTGGCGATCACGGTGGGACCTCTACTACTTCCTTTCGACTACCCTTGCAAGTTCGGCACCATCCGTGCCTCTCCACCTTGGCGCCCGCGCGCGCCCCTGTTGTGCTCACGGCAGCACTGTCAGTTTTGATTGGTTGTTTGTTTATTATATGTCTGTTATTTCTGTTGTTTTTCCACTCCATACCTCTGTCAGCATTTCATTGCATGCATCCATCCCTCTTTTCTATCCTTTCTTCATTTTTTTGAGGATCACCCTTTCCCGGTGAAGGAAGGACTCTCCGTTTGAGAATTCCTCTCAACGGACTAGAATCTCCTCCACTGGGACCTCCGTAAGTCCCCGACATCGAAGAATCTCCTCTTCGTTCACTGGGCTGGTTGTACCATTGAAGTTCCCCGAAGTTAGTCATTTCATTCGTGGTGAGACGAGAGACCCTAGCCGACACGGCGGTGAAACAAAAATAAACTAGGGTCCCCATTTTGTGTGAACTTCGGATCTCACTAAAAACATAAAAAAATCATCAAAATCAAAACACAAAAAAGGCGCAAAGGCATCCACTTGTTTGATAATATGTAATACCTGCTTGCTAGTGTATGTTTTTACGTTCTGGGAAAACTGTGAGCATGGCTCACGAGTCTTTTGAGGAAAACCACCCGAGTCGTGGTTTGTCAGCTGACCCGCGAGTCTATGCTATGGACTCGGGTCCTTCTCATGAGCTCTCGCATGAGGTGCAGGTTATTACCGGGGACACGTCCCCACCACAGGATATCTCTTCTTTACTGGGCATCCTCGCCAACACGGAGCTTACCTCTGAACAGCTCCGGGCCTTCCAGGCCATTCTGAAGGGGAAATCTGTTTCTCCCACGCCCTAGGAATCAACTCCGGCCATCGCACCTCTCCAAGAGTCCGTGCAGGCCATTCCATCTCCTTCGTTGGCACAAGCCATCCAGTCTCCCTTGCTTCAAGGACAAGCGAGCCAACAACCACCCTCATTCCAGTTCCCGTCACAATCTCAAACTCCCGTTGTTCCCCACACACCGCTTCAGCCAGGGCCAACTGTCGGCGGTCCGACAGCTCCCTCTCATTCCGGGTTCCCCCCTCAAGTCTCCGGGAGACAGTTTCTCCCCTAGTGGCAAGTGCCACCTTCACCTCCAGAGGAGCTCGCCCAATCGCTCCTCAATAGGTTCAATCGCATGGACGAGCAGTTTCAAAATTTGAGAAGGATGGTGGACGTGAAAGCCACCCCGGAGGTTGCTTTGCCAATCCTTCCCGTCATTCATCTTCCTCCCTCAGAAATGCCCACGTACCGCAGATACAATGGTACCGGCAACCCCTTCATTCACCTCAAGGATTTCATGTATGAATCCTCCTATTGGCAAAACGATCAGAGGTCCCTGGCATACCTCTTTCGGAGATCATTGGATGGTCCCGCGCTTGAGTGGTTCTATTCCTTGGAGCCCCGCGAGGCCGAGAATTTTGAAATAGTCCAGAGAAGGTTCTTGCAGAAATATAGGGATAGGGTCGGTCCCTCACTCTCCATTACCGACCTAGTGGCCGAAAAGATGAAGCCCGACTAGGATTTTATCCGCTATGCTGATAGATGGAGGTCTCTGGCGGAAAGAATAAGGGATACCCCCTCTGAGCCCGAACAAGTGAAGATGATTGTGTCTAATGCAACCCCACAGTTCAGACACGTCCTGGCCATGAATAAACTTACTACAATGGAGGAACTCTATGAAAGGGCCCGATACATCCAAACCCAGTTAAAAGACTCCCCCATTATGAACATGTTTGAGTCGCCGAAGCCCAAAGTAGTCAGAAAGACAGGCGCTGGTGTCCCGGGCGGAGCCACAGAAGGGGTCGTGACAAATGAGCAAGTGGGTGCGGTCAACAATGCCAACTATGCGGTCAACCCAAGGCCTCCACAAATGCCCCGACTTCCCCTCCAACCAGGTCATTTCCCTCTTCGTCCTCCACCCCAAAATAATCCACCCCAGGATAATATGCCTCCATTACGTCAACCCCAGCAACAACAACCACAACCTCAGCAACAACAACCACCGCGTCAGTACAACCAAGTTCCACCCCCGGGGAACTATGGTCCCCAACAGCAACAAAGGAGGACGCTCGGTCCCAAGAGAGCCTACTATCCACCATTGCCAGAAACCTTAGCAGACATTTTTAATGCCCTCATGGCATCAAACCAACTCGCCCTACCCAGAGAAAGGCCCGTGTGGCCCCCAAATGTTGATACCTCCAAATACTGTGTCTGCCACAGGCAGCCAGGACACACAGTAGATTACTGCTTCCATTTCAAAGATTACATCCACGATATGAATGATGAACATCAAATAGATTGGGATGAAATGAGACGATACGTCACCGCTCTTAAGGCTAGGAGACCTCCTCATAGGCCACAGCAGCAGTTACAATAGCAGCAGCAGCAGCAACCACAACAACAACAACAGCCTCAGCAGGCCCCACAACAACAGCCCGACATGGGCATAATCCAGAATCCATTACCGGAGCACCAACAGCCCAATCATCAGGTTAACCCCATCTCCTCCTTCCCGGAAGTCGGGAGAGAGCAGGTGTGGCACCAGGAAAGTACCTCTATTCTTTCTTCCTCCAACCCCATCGTCATGCAACCCCCTCGCCTTGCCCATTTCCACTACCATTACGCCCTCTCATCCGTACCCCGATCTCCTATCAACCGACACTCTCCACTACGCCTTCACACCCTCTCATCTTCTCTCACTCCCCCACTTTACCATCCACCTCTACCACATTTACCCCTACGCCTTCTAAATCCCTTATCATCCGTCAACCATACATAACCCCGTCTTTCTCCACCGTATCACCACTAATGCCTTCAAAACCACTTATTACTCATCGCCCACCTCAAAATCATTACCCACTTCAAGCCCTACCCACTTCTACTTCGTCTCCACTTCCACCTTCCAGACCCCTTATCCTTCATAATCCGCGCGATATCCCCTCTACCTCCACCATGCCTCCACCTAACAAACCCCTCATCAGAATCCCTGCTCCCGTCATCACCCCTGCTTCATCGACCATTCCTCCACCACTACCCCTCAAACCTCTGTTAAAACCCACTGCTACCCCCACAGAGGTACAAAAGCCGCAGGCAATGGTGCTCCGGAGTGGAAGGATTTTCCACAGGGTTTTCCCCCACAACAGTCAGAATCTTGAGCAATCTCAGCCAGAGAAGGATGATGGAGAACAACCAGAAAGAGCTATCCTTGGAACATAGTATGATCTATTAAAACATTTGGACAAGACGCCTGCTCGGATCTCCATCCTGGAGCTTCTTCAAAGATCCACATCCCACCAGGCAGCCTTAATGGAGTACCTTCAAAGAGTCATGGTTAATGAAGACCTCCCCGTGGAGAAGATTTCGACCGTCCTGACCCCAACGGACACACAACCGGCCATCATGTTCCACAACTACGAGCTCGCCCCCAAGGAAGCTCGGAAGTATGCATTGTGTATTTCAATAAAAATTAATGGGGTATCCATAAACCCGTGTCTTGTGGACACGGGTGCGTCCATAAATGTGATCTCCATGAGCACTCTTCAGTCATGTGGGGTCGACGAGGAACAAATAAGACCTTCCTCGATCACGGTCACGGCTTATGACAATAGCAAAAGGCCGCCACAGGGGATGATTATTCTGAAGGCGGAACTAGGCCCCATGTCAATTCCCACGGAATTACATGTCCTCGACATGGACCCCACATTCAAGGCTATACTGGGTCGCCCTTACATCGAAGCCATGGACGCTGTGCCTTCCACCAACCATCAGTGCCTGAAGTTTCCTTACAATGGGAGAATTATTAAAGTGGTCAGTACACCTGTCCTTCACACAGTGGATGCTATCAACACCTCTCTGCCCTCTGTTTGGCCGTCTCATCGGCCCATATTGTCACTACTGGATGTACGTGATTCATCTCACGTTCCACTAGCACCAAAGGAGCCGGTCAGGACAACCGCAACATCATGTCTCCCTTTTCAATCCAAAGGTTGGGAGATTATGAGGAACATCGGCTATCAACAGGGTAAAGGTCTGGGCACACAATTACAGGGTATGCTCAAACCGCCAAAGGAAATTAGGCCGAACCGTAGGTTTGGCCTAGGCTTCAAAGGACCGTTCAGGGCGGATTGGAAGCCCCTCACATGGACTCTATCAAACCACTTCAACAGAGGGCCCGTTGTTCAGATGGGAGAGTACCCACGAGAAGCATATGGGGGATCACATGCTGTATATTTGGCTAAAAAATATCCGAGGATCACCAAAAGAGGCAAGATCAAAGATCCGGAATGCGAGTGGAACAAATGGTTCGACATGCGGGACATTTCCGTTGCACTGGAAAGGATGTTCTCGTCTCCGCAACTTGAAGGACCACCATTGATCTCCGGAATACCAGAGAATATTACCACTCTTGCCAAGGTTCCAAACTATCCTCGTCCTCGCCAGAAGGACTCTGTCATCGACGGATCTTCACCCGTCCTCAACATTACCGTCGACGGCTCATTAGCCGCCATCTTCTCCATCCACTCGTCTCAGCCTTTGCTGATATCTTCTTCCTGGGCCAGACAATTGTCTGATGATCTTCCCAGATCCCCTTCTCTGTTTACATACCTACGCGGGCTTTTCAACCTGCGCCAGGTCTTCAACCATGATCTGCTCTATGAGCCTCACAATCCTCTAGCCATAACCACTTTTCTCTCTCCTCCAATCTCTTTTCACTGCTTTGTCATTAAAAATGAAAACAAAAAAAAACGTCAATTTTCAAACTCTCCAATAACACATCTTCGTTGAGGAAACCTCCTACATCTCCCACGGGTGCGTACCGCCTTGCAGACCACCCGTCCAGGGTCCGATGAGCGACCTTTTCTACCCCTCCTCTGAGGGGTCTTCTCCTGTACATTCTACACCATCCTCTTCATCTTCCTCTTCTTCTGTAAATATTGTCAGTCAATCTAGGAATGATAAGCCAAAGGTAGTACCTAGGAAGAAATCCAAGGGTAGGCAGATCCCTCGGCGATTCCTTCTGGATTTAGCCGCCAGGTGTCAAGCCCTCCTTGCCATCCCCCAGTTGTTAAAAAACCCCATCCAGCTACCGGAAATAGAATGTGAGGGCAACTGTGCATTTGATGAAGGGTATGGAGTCTACGAGATCACGGATGAAGAATGCCCCACTGAAGATGAGGGTGAAGAATATGAGGATGCGGCGGGTGCATACGCTAGTGGAATAAGGAGATTCGACGAGCCGTCAACCGCCGTAGAAGAATCCACCAAGGAAGTCAACTTGGGAACTGAGGAAGACCCTAGGATCATCCTCATAAGTGACAACCTACCACCCTCTGAAAAAGAGGCATTAATTGAGGTTCTCAAGGAATATAAGGGCACGTTCGCATGGAGCTACGAGGATATGCTGGGTCTGGATTCAACCTTGGTCGAACACCGTTTAACCCTAAAACCAGGGTCCGTCTCGGTAAAACAAAGGTTAAGGCGTTTCCACCCTCAAATGGCTTTGAAAATGAAAGAAGAGGTCGATAAGCTCCACAAAGCCAGGTTCATTAGAGTCGTTCTTTATCCTCAATGGGTGGCGAACATTATCCCGGTTATGAAGAAAGATGGGAAAGTCAGAATTTGTATCGACTTCCGGGACCTTAACCGCGCGTGTCCAAAAGACGATTTTCCCTTACCTCACATTGATGTGTTGATTGATAACACGGCAGGCTACGAAACCCTCTCATTCATGGATGGATTTTCAGGATACAATCAAATTCGTTTGGCAGAAGAGGATCAGGAAAAGACGTCATTCACTACCCCTTGGGGAACATATTGTTACGTGGTCATGCCGTTCGGATTAAAGAATGCTGGAGCTACTTACCAAAGAGCGATGATGGCCATATTTCATGACATGATGCACATATATCTGGAAGTGTATGTGGATGACTTATTAGTAAAATCAAGGACCAGGATGGAACATCCAGAAGTTTTGGCTAAGGTCTTGCAGAGGTCAAGGGAGTTCCAACTGAAAATGAACCCGAAGAAGTGTGTGTTTGGTGTGTCGTCAGGTAAATTGCTGGGGTTCATTGTGAGCAAAAGAGGGATCGAGATAGATCCCGACAAAGCTAAGGCTATCAGGGATATGCCGCCTCCCAAGAATTTGAGGGAAGTCCGAGGTTTAATCGGGAGGTTGCAGTTTATTCATCGGTTTGTGTCTCAACATTCACAAAGGTGTAGACCTCTCTACGAGTTGACCAAGCCAGAAGTAGAATTCCACTGGAATTCTAAATGTCAGAAAGCTTTTGAAGAGTTGAAGGAATATCTGGCTAGTCCACCCGTTCTCATTCCACCCAAATCAGAAAAACCTCTGATCCTTTACGTCTCAGTCTTGGATGACTCCGTGGGAGCCGTCCTCGCACAAGCTGATGAAGAAGGCAAGGAACGGGCAACCTATTACTTGTACAAACTTCTCAATCCCTGTGAGCAGAAGTACACCGTCATGGAGAAAACCTGTGCTGCCCTCGTTTGGGTAGTGTAGAAATTGAAGCACTACTTCTTGGCTCATGAGGTCCACTTGATTGCTCGAATGAATCCTATCAAATTTCTTCTGGAGAAAGCCGTCCTTACGGATAGGCTAGCACGCTGGCAAAGTTTTCTCTCTCAGTTCGACATCACCTACACCCAGCAAAAGGTGATTAAAGGCTATGCCATAGCCGAGCATCTCGCTCATCATCCTCTTCCCAAATTCGATCCCGTCCAATCAGAGTTTCCAGATGAGGAACTAATGTCTGTCAACCAATCAGAGGAGCCAATGTGGACACTATATTTTGATGGAGCTATGAATTCTCAAGGGAGAGGAATCGGCATCGCCCTCCTGTCGCCTGAAGGCCTCACATTCCCATTGGCATACCAGCTCAAATTTCCAGTCACCAACAATATAGCCGAATATGAAGCTCTTCTAGCTGGCCTAGAACTCGCTCATTCTTTTCGTATCACTGAGTTGCGAGTCGTAGGTGATAGTCAACTCATCCTTCGCCAGGTGCTCACTAAATATCGCACTCGCGATCCCAAACTCAAGCCATACCAAGAACTCACTACTGCCTTTGCCAAACTGTTCACAAAACTGATCTTTGTTCATGTCCCTCGTCATCAGAATATTCTCGCCGATGCCCTCGCCTCGTTGGCATCATCCATAAGGTTCCCTCTAGGAAGATGGTTTAAGTCCATTTCCATCTACAAACTTCACGCCCCTGCAATCGATGATGCTTCCTACGTAAACATCAAAGACAGGATAGCAAGAAAGATCCTGCAGGAAGATATCCTTGAGAAGAGGGAGATCATGTTGGCAGAGGTTGAAGAAGAACTGGCTGATGAAGAGAAACCATGGTTCTATGAAATTGTCAAATACTGCCAAGATCAGTCTTATCCTGAAGGGGCCACCACAGAGGACAAGAAAGCCATAAGAAGGGTGGCTCAGAAATATACATTGGTTGGAGGTCTACTCTATAGGAGGAGCCTTACTGGTATTCTGTTAAGATGTCTTGGTGACGATGAGGTTTGGAAATGTGTAGAGGAGATGCACTCGGGCGTGTGCGGTGGCCACGTGAATAGTCAGATGCTCGCCAAGAAGATCATTCGCCAAGGCTTTTATTGGCCCACTATGGAAGAAGATTGTGCTGTCTATGTCCGTAAGTGTGTCAAGTGTCAACTTCACGCCGATAAAATCCATTCACCATCTTCCTCACTTCATCCAATATCTTTCCCGTGGCCTTTCTCCATGTGGGCATTCGACATCATTGGTCCCCTAGGTGATCTCAATTCCCTCACCAAGCAGAAATCTTTCATCCTTACTGCGACGGAATACTTCACCAAATGGGCCGAAGCCGAAGCTTACGCGGAAATCAAGGCGTCAACAGTCTGCAAGTTCATCATGAAAAACATCCTCGCCAGATTCGGCGTCCCAAGCACAATCGTCACCGACAATGGGCCACAGTTCATTTCTCAGGACCTACAGGACCTCTGCAAAAGGTACGCAATTACATTGCATCATTCATCGCCTTATTACCCACAAGGTAACGGCCAAGCGGAGGCCACCAATAAAAGATTGCTCAAAATCATCAAAAAAACCTGCGAGTCTAGTAAGTTTTCAGACTGGCCAGAAAAGCTTATCGAAGCTCTATGGGCCTATCGCACTTCAATCCGTACCCCCACCGGGCAGACTCCATTTGCCCTTACTTATGGTATGGAAGCGGTAGTCCCGTACGAGACTCTGATCCCTTCTCTCAGGGTACAATTGGACGAGGAATTTCCCCTCGACGATCGTCGTAATTCACTCCTCGCCCAGTTGGAACTCTTGGATGAGAAACGGCTGGCCGCTGCCGAACACGCGCGTGTGTATCAAAATAGACTCGCTCGCTTTTACCAAAAGAAAGTCGTTGAGAGAAAATTCAAAGTCGGTGAGATGGTCGTAAAAAGAATTTTTGTCAAACCTGGAGGTCCGCGTTCTAAGCTCCAACCCAATTGGGAAGGACCATTTGTAATTCAAGCCGTGTACCCTGGCAACGCCTACAAGCTAGTCAACGCCGAAGGGACCGAGTTATCCCACCCTTGGAATGGGCTTTATCTTAAGAAATACTACCCTTAGCACAAACAAAAAAATGATGAAAAGATAAAAACATCAAAAACAAAGAAATATTGAAAACCACTAAAAATATGGAAAATTCAAAATGCCGATGCCTGGCAGTCACCATATAGTTAAGTCCTGCATCTAACCTTCATGTTAGGATAGGGCCCATTAAGGCTTGGTAGGCACCGGGTCTTGGTTTGCCAGAACCGTGGAGATCCCTGTCCGGCCACGTCGGCCTATGCTCGCTCGAAGGAAGCCAACATGTGCTCACTTATGTATTTTATTCAAAAAGTCGGTAGCATCACCTACGGTGGAGCGTCACCCAGAAGATCTCCGAAGCTGTAATCTTTATTCTTTTCTCTCGACCAAATGAGACAGTCGGCGCCCTTAAAACGCTGAGCATGAGAAACCGAAACTCAAACCCCAAAGGCAAGAGTAGGATCCATTTCCTCGAGCATCGATCAGAGCACGAGAAGAGGGCAGTGTCCCCGCAGGCATACGAAAAGGGAGCCCACAAACGTCAAACGACTATATCTCCCTCACAAAAAGAAATACAAAATCAAAATCAAGAGAAAAGCCTGGTCGTGACCGTGCCTGTTGCGATAAACGGAACCCCTCAAAGCAAAAGTCTGAATCCACAAAAAGGGGGGGCTATGGAATGTAAATGCTCGAGATTTGGTCCGAAGTTGTCCGAAAGGAAAGAGTTAATGGGCCCTTATTCGCTCGCCGGGTTAACGGTTTTGCCGATCCTCTCAGGAGGTTTATCCCCCACGCTCTTCCTTCTTCCTCTAAAGATGAAGGTTCGATGGAGTTTCTGAAAGGTGAAAACTCCCAGGGTCTGCGACCTTATTTTAATATACACATTTGGTTGCCTACTTTGAAAAGCAAAAGCTATCGCTGCGAAGGAGTCTCCGTGTTTCTGGCTGGTCAAGACCCTGTTTACCACCTTGATGTCTTCTTGTTTAACCTCGGGCTTAGGCCAATGCAAGCGCGTCACCTATGGGTGCGACGGCGTCTGATTCCGGGTCAGCGTCGCGCGGTTGGTCGTTAGGGTTCCAGGGTGTTCCATCATATACCATCTAGAGTTGTGAGGAAACAGACCCGGGTCGGGCAAATCATTTACCTCGAACACCTTTTGGGTGAATCCCTGTGGTCGGAAGCAACTGGGAGCCTAAGCATGGCATGACGGTATTGTCATCAGGGTAAGTCTTAGCCGGCGGGATCATCATTCGAGGGGTCTAGAGGCCCAAATCAACCTAGATGTGCACTCAGGATACTTGGGAGGTTAATAAGAAACCCCTGTTCTCACGTAGGTTAGGTGCCATTTGGGTGCTTGCCGGGCGTTAGCAACAAAAAAATTGAAATGATAAAAATAACAAAAAAAAGAAAAAGAGAAAATGTACATATTTGAAAATAAAAAATCTTTTTTATGATAAAACAAAAAAAATGCCAAATATAAAAAAGAAAACAAATCAATTTTGCATGATTGCATTTGCGTGCAGCATCTCACTTTAATACCGCTTGCATTCGTGTGCTTGCCTGTCGCATTTATCATCACTTCTTTCCCTTGCCTTCGTTAAATAAAGGCTTGGCCCCTTGACCAGTTATCAAGGACAGTCACAGTGACCATTTGCTTATTGAGCAAGGGGCCAAGTCAGAACAGAAATTCTGATTTGTTTGTTTCAGTGATGTGTGCAGGGATTCAGGCAACAGAAGCAAAGGTGAAAACCAAACAAACCAAACCTTGTATTTTATTCCAAAAACCAAAAAAAATTACATCAAGTTCCGCCCTCTCTCTCTGCATTACTCGTCCCACTACTCTCCGGGCAAAACGCTCTCAAAGGTGCTACCCAACTACGAAAAGCGGTACTCCTACCGCTCTGTACTCCCCTTCCTATTCCCACATCCCGGCTTTGATCTACGGAAGCAGCAGAGAAGCTACCAACACGAAAGCCGCGCTCTTGTGCTCTTCGGTAGCGCTCCTCACCATCTCTCAGCCACTGTTCAGCAAGACCAAGGCTGATTCAGAGTTCGAATAGTTGGGCCTCCATGGCCCTTCGTTCCTCCCTTTCAGTCAATCTGTTGGCTCTTTCTCTCTCTGCGTCTCTTTCTCTCTCTGCACGTTCTCTCTCGCGGTCTTCCCTCTCCAACTGGAGAGTGATCCTCAGTTCCACAGCATCCCTAGAGGAGTCGTCATCAGGATGACGCCGCAGTTCCCTCTCCAGTTCTGCTATCCTAGCCTCCTTCTGCGCAGCTTGGCCAAGCGCTTCTTCCGTCTCCTTTTCCTGCCGAGTGTACCATCTCAGATACACGATAAGGCATAAACAAGGAGAACTCAACACTGAGACTCTTACCTGTATAGAGAGCATCCCTTCTGCCTCCGCAGCACGCTGCGTGGCGTGAGTAAGTTGCTCATGAAGCAAGTCAAGTTCTGAGGTGAGAATCCACGAGCTGGAAGAGGCACCACCTACTCCCATCGCTGGGGAAGCCGCGCCAATCTGGGCATGCTACGACCGCGTGAATTAGCAGCCAACATCTGGAATCTGGGGTTTTAATTAGGAACGTACTGTACACCTACCAAGGCGCTCGTAGCTCCGCGGGCATTACCCAACTGTTGTTCCATCTCTGCCAAGCGAGTTCGTAAATTCGTTATCATGGCATCCCGGACATCCTGCAGCCTTACGAGTCAGCATTTTTCACCAGAAAATCAAGAAAAGAAGAAAAGAGAAAAAGGGGAAACCTACCTCCACAAGTCCCCGGGGTTGGAGCCGCTCTGCGTACTTTATCCTATATAGACGCAAGTAGTCCTCGCTATCCCGCGCATGTGATTCTACAATCGTGCCACCCCGTTGCCAGTCCTCATACTGTTCGGGAATCGCACGCGCCAGTCAATGCAGGTCGCCGGTCCTCGCGTCTTTCTCCCGACACGAGGTGGCGCAGCTGAATCCACCCATTCTTGAGCCAGTCCTAAAGTCCTCATAACTAATCGTAGCCGAAGCGGCTCGATTTCATTCAGGCAGTGCATCCACAGTTCCCGTCCGAACCGGGCACGACTTGCTAGAATCCACGGCTGGTCGGCATCGACCATGTCTGAGTAGGGTCTCCAGTTTACCATCGCTGCAGGGAACTCCTGTAGCTCCCGCCTTAGCACCATCAGTTGGTAGGTTAGGGGTGCCGCACTCATGATGGGTTCCCACCGCCTGGCTAGCGGCACCATCACGGGTCGCCAATGCCGAGCTCTCCCCATAGGGAGGTAATAATAGCTCCACAGCTGCTCGGCGCAGGTCATCAGTACCTTGCAAAAACACAAAAAAAATACAAAACAAGCAAAACCAAAAATACCTGGATGAATGGTGTGAAACCACTCACAGTCATCTCACGATCCGCTTCTTGGAACAGGCCTGCAAACAAGTGTGCCAGCATGGCGGCTCCCCAGGCATAGTACCCTACTCTTTCAAGGTCTGATAGCAGCTCCAGGAAGCGACATTGGATACCGTCCCCTTTCGAGCTCAGTACCAATCTCCCCAAAAGGAAGAGGAGAAATCTCCTCAAATCTATGTTGCATCTTTCCCAGTCACCGAAATCTGTGCAGTACACGGCACGGCATCCTATTTCCATCCTTTCCATGAACTCTTCTGAGGATTCATCGTCCCGCCGACGAGTGTCGGTGAGCCCTAATGCATCCATGAGGGACGCCCTAGCTACCGACCTGTTTTTCCGACCATCTAGGTCCAAACCCAGTAACTTCTGGGCACCTTCTCTGTAGTCCGCGTAAGTGACTCCGGTCACTGCCTCGCCCTCCACCTTCAAGCTTGTGATCCGGACCACATCCTCCAAGCTGGGCACCATGTGCCCCCAGGGCATCAGGAATGCCCGACTCACTGGGTCCCATCTCTCACACAAGGCTTGGATCAAGACCAGGTCGAGCTGGATCGGCTCGATCCGAAGAAAGGTGCCAAAACCCATCACGTCTAGCCTGGCCTTCTGAAAATCTGGGAGACCTCGGTATGCTGCCACTACCAACTCCCATGAGATCTGTGATTTCATCACACTCTACGCATGCAGGGAATGGAAGGAGGTTTGGTCAGAAAGAAAGGAAGAAAAAAAAGAAGAATGAAAAAAAGGGGGGGGGCAGGAAAACTTGGCTTACGAGTTGTGATTGGGCCCTTTCGCTGAAGTGCCCTTCGAGGTCCGAAAGCCTCCTGGAACTACTACCACTGGATCTGCTTCTCTTCGAGGAGTGGGAAGATTCGCCCTCCATCCAACTCTCGGAATTTTGAACTCCTCCTCTCCCGTGAGAACTTGTGCTCCTCGAGTTAGCTCTCGATATACCTGGGAGGATAAAAGGGACAAGAATTTATAGAAATGGAAGGAGTGCGGGCCAAGATTGCCTCCATCACCTGTTAATGGTAGCCCTCGCGATGAGGCACCTACCATGCGGTCCCGTGTGTCACTTCACCGCTCGCACAGGGTGATTGATTGGACGAAGAATATGACGACTAGCACCCTCTGTTGTCTAGGGATACCCTATCATGTTTTGGAGGACGCCCGCAAAATTTGACGCAACATCCGGGAAAAGGGGCTAGGGCCATCATTATTGACTTCGACGGCAGATTCCGTGGAAATGGTCACAACAAGACGCGATTCTCCGCTCGGCGTGGAGTCTCGGCAGACCCATCACATGGGAACAGTGCAAAGAGAGGAAGTGTAGGGAAGAAGGAACGCACAAGAGAACAAACGAAGCAGCAGAAAATCAAATCACTTCATTCATAATTCTACATAAGCTGTCACAAACACTACAATCATAGAGAGGTGGCGGGTCCACTAGCTCGCCAGCTCTTGCCATTATTTCCATGCTCGTCCCTCTAGGCGTCCCTCTCCTCTCCCCCGAGGTGAGGGTCCCTCAGAAGCCTCCGGGATCCCTGTGCAGTAGCACCTGCCTCGCCTCTTGGCGCCTGTTCCGCAGTAGTGACTCGCTGCTCCTCCCCTGGCGTGGCGAAGAAGCCACTAGCGGCAAAGCGACCGGACTGGCGGAGTCGCTCCCCGAACTCTCGCGCTCTCTCGTAGCGCGTCTCCATCCCTCCTAGTCTCTGCACGGCGGCCTGAAGGCCCAGCTGGAGCTCCCTCACTTGGGCCTCCAAAGCCCTCCTCTCGGTCTGATCCCGCTGTCGCTCGGACCTTCTCTCAGCTTTCTCTCTCTCTGCCTCTCTCCTCATCATCTGCAGAAGAACCCTTAACTCCAGGATGTCTGGAGAAGGTCTCTCCTCACCGCGATGTCGCAGCTCCGCTACAGTCGCCACCCAGGCATCACGCTCCTCCTCCGCCCGGGTCGCGCGGGCCACCGCACCGGCAAGTTGTTCCCGGAGGGAGGCAATCTCGAGAAAAGGGGCCGAGGAACTAGAAGATGCACCACCAATCATCCCCGCCGCCGCTGTCTGCTGGGCACGCTGGAACAAAATAAACAACGGCCGTCAGTGAAACTCCAAAATCTGAAGATAAAAGTGCGGCACGTAACTTACCAGAAGCGACAGCTCATGCTGAGCGACGGCCAGCTGCCGCCTAGCCTCTGATAGTTGGGCGCGCGAGCCGCCGATGCCACGTGTGTCCCCAGCTTGGGGAAGCCCCGCATAACTCTCTCTCTGCCGCCGTAGGAAGCCGGCGCTGTCCTGCACCAATACACTCCCTTGCTGTCCAGGGAGACGTACGTGCCAGTCCTCGAGCCTCGCCTTGCCGCGACTCTCCCTCCTGACGCGGCTCGGCTCGTCCGCACTCGCCCACTCATCGGCCAGGCCCAGGGTCCTCGCCATGTCCTGCACCAAGAAAGAAGGGCCTCGCATCATAACAAAGAACGCGTCCCCTGTCTAGGACGCGTCCATCATTTGAGTGCAACACTCGCCGAACCCTTTCCCCCCTCGCGCGGCTCGCTTCAAAACTCAAAATGAATTAAAAGAGGAAGAGATCGGAGGACCTACCAGACCGTGTTCACCTCCCTCCGCGACATCGGGCCCCTCGGGTCCCTCGGGGGCCCGAAGCGGCCCTTCCTCCTCCATGGACGTCGTTCCATGTTCTTGCGTGTCCCTCCTCGGGCGAGGAGTTCCTCGTCCCTCTCCACCTTCACCATGGTCGGGCCCACCGAACTCCATCAATCAAAAGAGGAGGAAGACGAAAAAGGGGCAAGCGAGTTTCGGCGGAAGGCGGGCTCGTTTGCGGGTAAGGCACGGGAGAAGAAAGGCCACCCGACGCTTTAAATTTGAATTCAAGGATTAAGACGCGTCCTCGCGCCTGGACGCGCCCAAAAGGGGGAGAAAGGAAACAGAATCCCCCCGTGCAAAGCGTAGTTCCCCGCTGTTCAGGGTAAGGTCTCGTGGAACGTGCCTCGAAGGACAACTCAGTGCAAAGAAGAAAGTGTGGGAGAGAGAAAAGTACACACAACACAAGAAAGCCATTTTCATTTCATATAATAGCCGAAAGTACATCATACAGTGAGAAGGGTGACGTGTACAAGCAACTCTCTAACTCTCACCATCACCCTCCTGGTCATCTCTCTCCTCCCTCCTCTGCCGGGGATCCCTAGGGGGCCTCTGCGAACCCTGAGAAGCCGTGCTCGCCTCGCCCTGCGGTGGCACTCCAGCCTCGAAGGCGCGACGACGCTCCTCGGCCGAAGAAACCAGATAGCTGCCCATGGAAAAAGAACCAGACTGACGAAGTCGCGCCCCGCGTTCCTTCGCCCTCTGGTACCGCTCCTCGCTCTCCCGAAGCCTCCCCTCCGCCGTGCCAAGACTCAATCGGAGCTCCAGCAGCTGGGTCTCCAGAGCCCTCCTCTCGGTCTGATCCCGCTGTCGCTCCTCCCTATCCCTCTCCCTCTCTCTCTCCACGCTCTCCCTATCCCTCTCTCTCTCCTCTCTCTCCCTCATCGCCTCCCTCCTTGACAGCTCGAGGGCGATCCGCAGATCCAGCACGTCACGAGGGAGCTCCTCAGCCTCCCGTCGACGCTCCTCCTCCAGCTCCACAATCCGGGCGTCACGCTCCGCAATCCGGGCGTCACGCTCCGCCACCCGAGCGTCGCGCTCCTGCTCGGCACGAACAGCACGCGCCAGGGCCTCTCGGATCTCGGCCACCTGTCAAAGCACGCATGCACCGTAAGAGAACAGTGATAGAAGGAGGGCAGCCAGAAGGAGAGTCGAGGTCAGGCAAACGCTCACTCGAGCCTCGCGGTCACGCTCGGCCTCCTCAGCCCGAGCCACCGCATACGCCAGCTGCTCTTGGAGGGCAGAAACCTCCGGAGGAGGGCCCCGCGAACTGGAACCCGCTCCACCAGCCATCCCGGCTGCCGCTGTCTGGTGGGCCCGCTGAAACACAGAGCGAACGACAGTTAGAGGCCAAGTATCAAAAAAATCCAGGTCACAAAAAATGCATCGCATAAACTCACCAGGATCTCCAACTCCTGTCGGATGGCCACCAACTGCCGCCTGGCGTCCGCCAACTGGGCCCGCAGGTCGGCGATCATGTTATCACGAGCATCCTACATTGTACATAAGTTAGTGTTACATGCATATACATATAAAAGAGTGAAGCATTCTCATTTCACTTACCCCTGCCATACCACCAAGGAAGAGGCGGTCCCCATACGTAGCCCGGTACCGTCTCAGGTAATCAGTACTGTCCTGTACATGGGACACCACTGGGACCCCGCCCTGCTGCCAGTCCTGGTACTGTGCTGGGAAGCGCGTACGCCAGTCCACAACCTTCGCCTTCCCCTTGGTCTTCCGCCCGATGCGGGCCGGCTCTTCTACATCAACCCACTCCTGGGCTAGCCCCAACGTCCTCATAACCAGCCTCAGCCGAAGCGGCTCGATCTCGTTCAGGCAATGGACCCACACGTCCCGCCTGAAACGAGGAAGACCCGCTACAACCCAAGGCTGGCCAGCGTCGCCCATGCCCAGGTAGGGTCTCCACACCACCTGCATCACCATACATACATCATATTAGTTGCCATTCAGTCACATAAGAAAACACAAAAAACCATACGCATCATACCATGGCCTCGGGATACTCGCTCAGCTCCCGACGAAGTGACGCCAGCTGGTAGCCGTGGGGTGCTGCAACCACGACCGGCCTCCACCGCCGCGCCAGAGGCACGGCCCTCCTGTTCCCATGCCTAGCCCTCCCCATCGGGAAATAGTAATAGCTCCACACCTGCATTCATCATACATCATTAGTACAATAATTGCATATTTAACTGTGAAAATGCATAAATAAATTGTGTACCTGGAGAAAAGGTGCGAAGCCGCTGACTGTCGTCTCCTTCTCCGAAGTCTGGGAGAGATCAGCAATCAAATGGGCAAGCAGAGCCGCTCCCCACGCGTAGTGTCCCACTCTGTCCAGATCCGCCAAGATCCCGAGGAAACGGCAGTGGATGCCATCCCCCTTCGTCCCCAGCAGAAGGCGGCCCAAGAAGAAGAAAAGAAACCTCCGGAGGTCTAGATCCACCAGCTCCCTCTCGCTCGGATCCTGGGTGAAAGCTGCACGGGCATCTCCCTCCAATCGTGCCAGAAACTCCGCTCCAGTCTCGCTAACCCGCTGGCGCGGGTCAACGAATCCGAGCGCCTCCATGATCTCCACTCGGCCAACTACCCTGCTGTCCCTGTCAGTCACACTCGTCTCTAACCACAGCAGGTCCAGGGCACTCTCTCGGTAGTCGGGGTAGGTGACCCCGCTCACCGCCTCTCCGTCCACCCGTAGCCCGGTGATCCGAGCCACGTCCTCCAGTGACGGCACCATGTGCCCCCAGGGCATCAGAAACGCTCGGCTCGGCGCGTGCCACCGCTCCCTCAATGCCTGGATAAGAGGAAGGTCGAGCCGGAAGGGCTCGATCCTAAGGAAAGCTCCAAAGCCCATGGCGTCCACACGCGCCCTCTGGAAGTCTGGCAGCCCACGGTATGCTGCCACCACTAAGGACCAGCTGATCCGGCCCTTCATCACGCCCTGCACACCACAAAACCAACAAAAGAACACATCAGCATTATGAATAGTAATAAACAATAACACTGTATATACTACTTATTTATCTTATTTTATTTTTATTTTTAAAAATATTTATGTTTTTTTAGAGGCGTCCAACACCTTGGACGCCTCCATTACATTTTCTTTATTTTAATTTTAGAAAAACGCAAAAACAAAAACAAAAACAAATAAAATATATATATATATTATCATGGAGGCGTCCCATTCCCTGGACGCCTCCTTTTTTTTTAATTCTTTTATTTACGAAAATAAATAAATTAAAAAAGAACAAAAAGAAAATGTGGAGGCGTCCAGGCCCCTAGACGCCTCCTTCCCTCACACTCGGCGTTCTCCACACAGCCTCTCGTCCGCCCTTTTAACTCAGTGAACCAATAGAATGGAGGTCTAAGGGGCTTACCGGATCGTGCTCGTCCTCTGCCGCGTCGCCAGCATCCACTGCAGCCTCCAAGGCCAAAGGAAGAGCCTCCTCACCCGCGGCAATCTCCTCCGCCGCAGCAGCCCCCTCGGCATCATCCCTCAGCCTCCTCGGACGACGAGCCCGTCGTTTCCGCTTCTCTGGACCCTGGCTCGATCCTCCTCGCTCCATTGGGACTAAGAATGGGTCGTCTGGGGTGACGGGGTCGTCAGAATGAACAGTACAAGTGAGCAGGGGGTGAGGCCCCCCCATTTATATAGAAACCACTCTGTTTGGGGCGTCCAGGCGCCTGGGCGCCCCCACCTTTTTTTATTTTTTTCAAAATTCAAAAAAATTAGGGGCGTCCAGGCAGCTGGACGCCCCCAAAACAAAAAAATCAAAAAAAATAATAAAATAAAAAATTAGGGGCGTCCGGGCCCCTAGACGCTCCCAAAACAAAAAATAAAAAAAAATAATAAAATAAAAATTAGGGGCGTCCAGGACCCTGGACGCCCCCAAAACAAAAAACTTAAAAAAATCAAAAATAAAAAATTAGGGATGTCCAGGCCCCTGGACGCCCCATAATAAAAAATTTCAAAAAAATATATATATATATAATAAAGGTAAAAAAGATAAGAGTATGTATATAATCCAAACAAAAGAAAAAACACAAAGAAAAAGAAAAACCACAAAAAAGATAATAATAATTAAGGAGATAAGGGTCAAAAACATCCTTGCCAGATTTTATTCCATCAGAAAAGCAGAGTGAACTACATCAGGGGCTTAGGCGTCTTAGGTCTTAACTTCCCCAGTTCGGTTACATAAGCCCTCCACAGCTCACATTCTTCCCCCACGTGCGCTAAGGCCTTTCCCACAACACTTGTCTTCCAGAGTGCTTTGACGGCCTTCGCTTCCTTCGCATCCGCTTCAGTACCCAACTCTCTCTTCTTCAAAGGAACGATGCCAGTCGATAGTGGGAACGAATGGCGTGGAATGCCGACCTGGAGGCAGCATCGATGCGCGTTATAAAGGACAAACTCGGTCGCGCCGATCAGTTGAAGATCAACTTCGGGGGAAGGCCTCATGAGGAGATCAAGCGAAAGCAAACATGCCGGTGCGCAAGTAAAGAAGCCTTGTGTCACGGTGCGGAAGTGAGACCGCCAGTCTTCACGTTTCTTCAGCCACGGAACGCGGTTCACTACAGTACCACCGAACCCTAACACGTCGGCTATGTGATGAAGAGGGCTTTGTTGGAAGAGCTTCGAAGCGGTTGGCATTCCCTCACGGTGATCAAACTTGAAATGCAAATCCAGCCAGCAACTCAGGACAAGTGCGCAACCAAAAGGAGGCTTACCCATGCTCGAGGCAGTAAGGCCACTATACAGGTAGGCGAGGACAGCGGGTCCCACCCTCTTTCCACGCCAGATCCCGCAGATAGCACTCAGTTGGTCTTCCTCCACCATGTTGTCGGTATAAGGAAACAAGAGAGCACCCGCCAGACAAATGGTGAACCCCTTCATGATTCCCTCCAAATAGTCATCGTCTGGTGACCCTCTCAGGGCGTCCATGACCCACTCCGCAAGCTTTTGGAGATCGATCCCCTTTTGAGTACGGACCTTTCTGGCTGCGTCGGGCGGCATGAAGCTTCCAAGGACGCTTTCGGAAGTCCCCCGTGTCAGCATCCGCATAGCCTTCACCTTCCCGTCACTCTTGAATTTCTTCAATCCGAGCAGAAGTTCCACCTCCTCGAGGAGGATGGTCACCTCGAAGGTCGGGAAGATAAAAGTGTGGGTCTGGGGATGCCAGATCTCCACTAGTGCGCCCATAGCCGCCCAGTCCATACGAATCTTCTCATAGTGTTTGGCGTGAATAAGGAGCCCCTGCAGATGCCACTTCGAGAGTATGGCCCTCATGCCGATGGAGATGTTGGAAGTTAGCTTTGAAAGCCATGGCAGTTTGGAAAACTTCCTCGGGCCTGGGAAGAGTGGATATGGCTGGAAGAGAAAAGAAAGAAGAAGAAAGGAAGGTAGTAAGAAGAAGGTTCACGTGGAGAAATTTGAAATGAATCAGCTTACCATATGCGACATGATCGTCCCACTCAAATGACCCTCGAGGTCGGAGAGTCGCCTGATCTCGCTGCTAGGCCTGCTCCTCTTCATAACGCGGGAAGACTCTCCTTCCATCCTGAAAATCTCTAGATTCTCCTCTCTTTCCTCTCCTGAGCTTCCAAAACCCACCTTGGTGCATTTGAATGAACTAGCCTAAGGGGAGTTCTTATAGGAAGGGAAGATCGCTACAGGACGGAACATGTCACATCAGTGGTCATTGTCAAGATTTTGTCTGGATCTCCTTTGTACTGTGGTGCGATTCTGCTGTGATTCTGCTACTTTCTGATGTTGCTAACCTTTGCTAGTCTGTGCAGCTTTTACTAACGGACGTCTTTGTCCTGTCTCCTGTCCCACCTTTCAATGGTTGGTCCCACCATGTCATGCATCATAGTATACGATACCTACGCTACTAGAACATGTCAAGGACCTTGCGACCCGAACAAATCTGGGATTTGAGTTCCCCTTCAACAAAAACAGTGATGATCCCGGAAGAATTTGGGTTGTACGGATAGGCCGTTAACTTGTGGTAGCATGGGGACGACGGTTCCATTCAGTGAGTTGGTGCGCGGATAAACGGGCCCCAGCTCAGTGTCGGCTCACCGGATCGGTATCCTGACCCGTTCTTAACAAGTTGACAATATTATCCTTGGCTATTTTCTATTTTAGTTTGTTTTAAATTTTTATTTTAACCCAGCATGCATTCATATAGGATTTTGATTTATTGCGGAAGATCATTCAAGTGATTCGATTGCGAAGGCCGTTGTGCTTCAATTCCTACAAATATGAGATATTCCACTCCGAATGAAATACTGAGTTTCCTTGAAACGGCTCTACGCTGCTCTTCCAAAGGAGACCCTTGTTTGGACAGACCCTCAGATATTCCTTTTTACCTTGCTTGACCCACCTTGGCCGCAGCACTTCCACATTGGCTGGTAACCGCTCCCCAAAGGTGAAACCTCCGGTTTATGACCCAGGTACTTCCACACCGAGAAGTTGGTCTCCTTTTCGTGCCTGAGCGCACATCTCACCCTCCCTTATTTGATCTCCGTCCAAGCAATCGTCAATATTTGAAAGACCTTCTTCAAGGTCGCCTCATTGAAACTTCAGGAAAGATTCCAAACAGTAACGTCAAAAGCGTGTCTCATCACACCTTGGCATCAACTTATCAGTCCGCTCCCACTTCATTTCACTCCACTTCGATACCATTCCACTACGTGTCGCTCCCTTGCAAAGCAGACGCCAAGGCGGGGCAGCTGTAGACACGCCATTCTTGACGTCTCCTGAGAAAGTCTCATATTACTATACAACGCCCCGCGACGGCTTACGCGTTTTAACTCACTTGAGTGCTTCCTTTTCTTGAGTCTTCTTCCGCCCTTTTCGGCATCCGGAATCGTCTCGTCACGGCATTCGGACGGCATCAACACCAGTCAGACGCGTCAGGAGTTCCGGAACCAAGAAGGGTGTCTGCCGGGCGGCAGCCGACTGAGGACCCGGGTGGGTCTTAATGGGGGCGTCCAGGCCCCTGGACGCCCCCATTCTTTAAATTTATTTTATTTTTATTTTTTTTAAAGCCCAAAAATAAATAAAAATATATATATATTAATGGAGGCGTCCAGGCCTCTGGACGCCTCCATAAAAACAAATATAAAAAATGTGTAAAGTGCCAGTTGGCATAAAAGACAAAAAATAATAAAAAAATACATATTAATGGAGGCGTCCAGGCCCCTGGACGCCTCCATAAAAACAAACATAAAAAATTAAAATGCCAGCCTTGGCATAAAAGACAAAACAAAAAAAATAAAAATAATATATTTTTGGAGGCGTCCAGGCCCCTGGACGCCTCCATCAACTCTCTCACGGGCGCCGGCCACCGAACGACGGTTTGTCGTGTGTGAAAAAATCTAAATTATAGAGACGTCCAGCCACCTGGACGCGCCCATTTCTGAATCACGAGGCGCCGCTCACAAAACCACGCGTTGTGCCAAACCGCGTGCGGCCGTCGTCGGTTTTCGGTGGACCTGTTGGAGGCGTCCGGGGCCCTGGACGCCTCCACAAAAATATTCCAAAAAAATTAATAAAAATAGAATAAAATATTAGTTCGGCCCTGATGGAGGTGTCCAGGGTCCTGGACGCCTCCACCCTCCGGAGCCCTATAAATAGAGGCCCACCCCCTCAGTTCTAGGGAGCTTCGAAGAGATCCGATAGGCTGCCGGAGCCCAGAGGCTACCGGAGTCATTTTCTAACCCGTGGGGTCTTTTGTAGGTGGAGGTTCTGCCGGCTTCTCGGGTGCCCACGCTCGCGAGAGGAAGGTCGTCTTCATCCACCGCGCTTCCACGCCATCCCTACGCTGCCGGAGCTCCGCCGGATTTCACCATCGGCACATCCAATAAGCCAATCCTTTCCTTTTCTTCCTAGTTCTTTTGCATTCATCATCTCGCATCATCTATCCCCCTTCATAAGGGCGCCTCTTCTTATATACTTCTTGCATCCATCATCTCATTTTCCTCCTACTCGAGTCCGAGAGGGGTTTAAAAGACAACACCAACCAGGTGTGTGTCTTACCATCATTTCGTTATTTTTATCGCAAGGATTTGAATACTACACCTTCATCTTTCTAATCCACTCGTTACTTGTTTGTCGTTGTTTTGCAAGGGTACCCAAGGAAAGCCCTCTCCGTCGGCCGGCCGAAGGGGGAGGAAGAAGCAACCCGCCATCTCCCGCTCTTGAGGTAGGCGCGATCACTTTCTTCATTTTGGGGTCTTTCGGCCCCTGGCGATCACATCTTGTTCTCGAGGCCGCGGCGAGTCACTTCCCCAATGGCCGTTTAAATTTCCGTTCTTATATTCTCTTTATATTCTGTTATATTCTGCTCATATGCTCGAGGCCGCGGCGAGTCACTTCCCCAATGGCCGTTTAAATTCCCGTTCTTATATGTTATATTCTTATCTATTCATGTTCTCGAGGCCGCGGCGAGTCACTTCCCCAATGGCCGTTTAAATTCTCTTTATATCCTGTCATATTCTTATCTATTCATATTCTCGAGGCCGCGGCGAGTCACTTCCCCAATGGCCGTTTAAATTCCCGCTCTTTATATTCTCTTTATATTCTGCTATCTTCTTATCTGCTCATATTCTCGAGGCCGCGGTGAGTCACTTCCCCAATGGCCATTTCAATTCCTGCTATTTAATTTCTACACCATTCCCGTCCCCCGAGGTCGCGGCGAGTCACTTCCCGCTATGGCCGTTTAACCCCATATCTTGCTATATCACATTTGTCACGCTCGCCCCGCCGGAGCAATCTCCCGTGGTGACCCCTTCTCTTTTCTCTTATTACTGTGTTGCAGCAAACAAAAAGAAGGAGCCCGCGCGCTCCGCGTCCTCTTCACACACTTAACCGCGTGACGTCGCTCACAAGTATCGGTCGAAATTGATAAGTTTCGGCCGAAACTGATACGTTTCGACTGTAACCAACACGAAACCAGATCTCCTCACTGTACCAAGTCCAAAACTTAAAAAAAAAATGGTTTCGGGCGAAACCGGTATCAGTTTTGCCCAAAACTTACATGTTTCGGTCCGAAATCAGATGGTTTCGGCCCGAAACCGTCCGGTTTCGACCGAAACCCACGTGAACTCCCCTTAAATCTGAGGGAGAAGGGTCTGCTGCTGCTGATCTGGCCCCTACTGCTGCATGCTGGTGCTGCCCTGCTGCTGCTGTGCTGCAGGGGCAGCTGATGCCTGCTGCTGTTGTGCTGTGTTGTTGCTGGCTGTGCTGCTGGCCTGCTATGCTACTGTGTAGATGTGCTGCAGCTGCTGCTGTGGTGCTACTGTTGTGCTGGGTGAGCAAGAGCAACAGGTGTAGAGGTTATTTTCTTGAGGTAAATTTAAGGTTTATTTGTTTTGTTTTGTGTTTTTTTTGGTTGGGTTGAAATCTTTTTTGTTGTAGGTTAATTTTTCCAGTTCTGGGTTAAATTTAAACTCTAAATTATGTTAAGACTTCAAATTAAACCCTAATTAGTTCCTTAAAATTAGGTTAATTGATAATTAAGCCCTAATTAGTTCATAAAAATTGGGGCTTTTGTCTAATTCGATATGTTTAGGCTCAATTGAAGCTTAATTAAGCTTCATTGAAGAATTTGGGGTGGGTGCATACTGGTAATTAATTTTTATGAATGGTGATTACGGGTTAATTGATAATTAAGCCCTAATTAGTTCATAAAAATTGAGGCTTTTGTCTAATTCGGTTTACTTAGTCTCAATTGAAGCTCAATTAAGCTTCATTGAAGAATTTGGGGTGGGAGTATGCTGGGAATTAAATTTTATGAAGGGTGATTCATGGTTAATTAATAATTAAGTCCTAATTAGTTCCTTAAAATTGGGGCTTTTGTCTAATTCCGTTTACTTAGTCTCAATTGAAGCTCAATTAAGCTTCATTGAAGAATTTGGGGTGGGAGCATGTTGAGAAATAAATTTTATGAAGGGTGATTAAGGGTTAATTAATAATTAAGCCCTAATTTTTCTATTGTACTTACAACTATTTATCTTTGATTGTCTTAATGCAGCATCATGCCTAGACGTGAACAAAGTCAGGAGCAGCAAGGGCAGGAGGATCCGGGGTGGGCCCACCTCTCCTTAGTTGATGCTAAGAGAAGAAAAGTGAAATACAATTATTGTGGTAAGGAGCTACATGGCGGAATTACTAGAGGAAAATAACATTTGACAGGGGTAAGAGGAGAGGTGAAACAATGTGACAGATGTCCCCAAGAGGTCCGAGAACAAATGCGCCAGTGCGTTCTGGGTAAAAAGGAGAGGATGCAACAAAGGGCTGAAGATGAAGTTGAAATTGTTGAGGAGATTTCAGACAGAAGGGTTAAGAGGGATGATGATGAGGAAGGCAGTGAGGATTCAGATCTAGAGCTGACTGAAGTAAGGGAGCGTAAACAAGCCGCTCGAAAAAAAAGGAAAGGCACCCATGGGTTCAGGGACCTACTCCAGTACAGTTGCACGACGTCCTGACACTGGAGCTATCCCGCAGACAACATGCCCCATGGATAGCTATCAGCACAGAAGGCCCCATGCTACACAACCTAAAATCAAGCAAGCATTGAGAGAGGTAAAAAATCAGTAGAAGTTGCAGGGCATGCATTTAAAAGTATATACAAGTGATTTTTTTATGCAGGTGTCCCTGCACATGCAGCTGAAAGTGAATATTTCCAACCTATGCTAGATGCCATAGCAGATGCTGGCCCTGACTTGAAGGCCCCATCACGTCGAGACATATACGGGCATGGCCTTGAGGGAGAGGTTGAGGAGCTCTATGATTGGGTTGAAAGCTTCAAGTATATATGGATGAAGAGAGGATGTACCATCATGTGTGATGGCTAGACTAGTACCATGAAGAAGTCCATGATTAACTTTTTGGTCTATTGCATCGAAGGTACAGTGTTTGTTAAATCTGTAGATGCATGAAATTATGAAAAAAAATACTAATTATTTATTTCATTTGATGGATAAGATGGTAGACCAAATTGGAGAGGACAATGTTGTCCAAGTAGTAACTGATAATGAAGCTAATTATAAGGCTATAGGGAAGAAATTGATGCAGAAGTGCAGTCACTTATATTGGCTCCCATGTGCTACGCATTGTCTAGATTTTCTACTTAAAGACATTGGGAAGGAAAATCATGTGAAGACGACAATTGAAAGGGCACAAAAAATCACTCAGTACATTTATGGCCATCCTAGGATCTTGAACATGTTCAGAGAGCATGCAAGTGGGGGGCGAGATATCATCCGTGCAGGGCCAACCAGATTTACTTCAAATTTTATTTCTTTAGAGTCTTTGCACAAGTATAAGATTGAGCTCAATTCTTGCTACTTTATCCTTATAGTTATGATCCGTATTTGATTCAAATTTTAATTCTTTGCACATGTATAAGAATGAGCTGAAAACTTTCATGTACCCACAATGCCCTGCGGGAATACATCGAGAAGTCTAATGTTGATGCTCAGATGGAATATTTGGATGTCTGCCACATCGTGGAAGATAACAAATTCTGGGGCAGGGTCTCACGATACATGAAAGTAGTCACCCCCCTCGTGAAAGTCTTAAGAATGGTGGATGGTGATGAGAAGAATGATATGTGATATCTATATGAGGCCATGGACTATGCCAAAATAGAGTTGCAGGATTCTCTTCCAAGAGAATATGCAAAGTGGTGGAAAATTATTGACCATAGATGGGACAACACATTACACCACGACTTGCATGGATTAATTGTATTGATACATTGTTCTTTAGGTTATTTTATATCTAACATTTAGTTAACTATATACAAATGCAAGTTATTTCCTGAACTCTCGATTTATGTACAATGTCAATTCACATGTTGATGGTGAGATGCTTCAAGGCACTTTAAAAGTCATTGGTCGCTTATCGAGGACACCAGAAAAGAGACTTCAGGCCGAAGTAGAGGTTGGCCTTTATTGATTTTATGAATAAGAGGTATAGAATTTACTTAAGTAGTTATGCTAATATATTACTTTATCTTTGTAGATGAACTACTATAGAATGAGGATTGGGACATATTCTGACTCTCAATTGCAATACGCTATGGGAAGAGTGAGCCCAAGTATACTTTATCTTTGTGCTTTCTTAATCTCAATATGTAGTAATACATCATGGAGAATTGATTTTTATTTACAACTTATATTTATTTATTTATGGTTGGTGGAACAGCTGACTGGTGGATAATGGTGAATAATAGATATTTGGGCAGTTCTGCATTGGCTTTCATTACAATCAAGGTGCTGAGTCAAATCACATCAACAAGTCAATGCGAAAGAAATTGGAGCACATTCAGCCTTTTACACTCAAAGGTTCGCAATCGGCTAAAGTTGAACGGTTCGAAAAATTAGTTTACTGCCACTACAATATGAGATTGAGAATAAAAAATATGAAGTTGAGACAATAGCTGCGGGATAAACGCGTCGCTGAGGATGCCACTGTAGAAATTGAAGTGGACGGTTTATTTGATGATAAGAATCCCTTGCAGTCTTGGGTGGAGACACGAGAGCAGGTTGACGAGCCCGTTTTTTATGATGATGATAGAAGATGGGTAGAGGGCATACTAGATGAAGATGAGCCAAGAGATCCAGAATTCAAAAGAGCAACAAAGAGGGCCAGAGAGACTCAAGCGCACCAGAGAAGGGACCTAGCTTTGTTTGTTCATGACACTGAGCAACAGCATGAGTTTGAGCCAGCTAGACACTCAGAATCAGATAGCAGGCCAGTCACTCCTGGAATGGTCAAGCCACCGGTCTCCTTAAAAGAAGTACATCAATGCATGGACTAACTGAGAGGACTAGTGTTGCTGCTCGAGAGGACCCGACAATTGAGCAGTTGAAGCAAATTTATATGAAGCATACGCCAAGGGGAAAAGGATTCATGTCAAGGGTGACTGAAGAAATCACACCAAAATAAAAAAAGCATCCCCAAAAGCTAAAAGGCAGCTGGTTTCTTATGGTGATGATGATGATGCTGGTGGTGATGATGATGATGATCCCAGTGCAGCTGCAGGTGCTACAGGTACTGCAGGTGCTACTACTGGCGGTGGCACTGCTGGTGGTACTTCCTCCTTCCACGCAGACACTGGCAGAGGATATAGTCAGGATGAGAGAGGATATGATTCACATAGTCAATATGGGCATCCATCAGGTTATGGAGGTGGCCAACAGGAGGCAACCATTTATGGGTGGGGTCATGAACCAGCATTCTAGTTCCATTCACATCCGTCCAGTTCCTCTTCTCTTCCTCAAGATTCTTATGCTGATTTTGGATTCCAATCAAGCCAACAACCTTACACTCCAAGAGGGATCCAAACAGAGATGCAGGACTTGGCTACCTCATTATTTGGTTATAGTGAATATATACAATACATGCAACCTGGTTATGGGTATCAACATCAAGGCCCAGACGATGAGGGAGAAGGTTCTTCTAGTTATTATCCATATTAGTGCATCATCATTTAGGTAAGGATTACATTTATTGTACTGCTTGAACCTATTTCATGTTTAATATGTACTGAACAATATTAGTTTAACATGTTCAATGCTTACTTCATCACGTTTATTGTACTGCTTAAACCTATTAGTCTTTATGTGTATTGCACTTAATCCAATATCTTTATAGTCAAATGCATGCCTAAAGAATTTTTTGATTTTTATGTGATTATTTATATTTTTTAATTTTTTAATATTTATTTTGATCTTTTTTATCCTTTTCACTGGGTTTCAGCCGAAACCGAAACTGACAACCTTGGCCGCAACAGGACAGAAAAGCCTAGGGTTCGTCTCCAAACAAGCAAGGGCTCGATATGAGAATAGGAAGCTATTGCTAGGGAAGAAGGTTGATGTTCATGGGCTTGCAGCGACGGGACTGAACGTTGAAGAAAACTTAGTCACCGTTGGATGCTTGCTGGTATGCTCCTCAAAATTTATCTACCCTAGATTAGTTCGTCTGTTCTATGGAAACATGAAGGTGGAGAAAAAGGATATGAGAAGAGTGGTTAAGGACGTGGAGGTGCTGATCACAAAATCTACCCTTAACGAAGTTTTGATGATGAGTTTAAGCCCAGCAAGTCTCTCGATAGAGAAGCTTGGAAGTAGATCATTAGTGGCTTTTGGGGTCCGAGGGAGAGCAGATTCCTATAACTAGCATGGACGCCCAATTAAGGATTTTACATCATAGTGCCGCCCATTGTGTTTGTCCAAGGAGTGGAAGTTTTGATCATGTAAGTGATCTAGACCTTTAGATCATGCAAGGTTTGAAAGTTCATGAAAACGTTAATGTCGAAGCAATAACTAATGAAGTAATAAGGAATATTGCCAAGTCAAACGGGGATAGCAATAAGCTACCATATAGTGCTCCCCTCTCTTTTGAGTTCAGTCATTTTGGTGTGGACTTGTCCGGGGTTCAGTAACCCACACTATAGTTGTATCTACCTTGACTAGGGGAAACTTTATCTCAGAGGATGGCAGATAGATGAAGAAAGCCAGTGACCACCAGGCAGAACCATCTGTTGCACCTATGCCCCAAATTGAGCAGGCTGGGCCAAGTGAAGAAAGAGTAGAAGAAGAAGCTGCAATACTACTAGACTCGTGACACTTTAATTCTCTAAGGCTTCTCTCGAACTTTACTCGCTTTCAGACCCACCACTTGAATAGTCTGATTCCGACCCGTTAGAGTTTCTTGAAAAAGATTGAAAAAGTAGGGAATGAACGCACTCGCCCAGTAGGTATCTTCGTATCAACATGATGGCAATGTTAAAGTAATTAACATTTTAACTCTATAGAAAGGGCAATAATGAAAGTGCGATAAAACACGCGAATAAAACCATAGTAACACTAATAGCAAGATAATCTGTATGGATGTGAGAGTTCAAGTAAATATGAGAGCATGATCAAGCAAGATTATAATATGGCCTTTCAATAACGAGAATGTACTATCATGTAACGAGAATGTACTTTTCATAACCTTAAAAAGGCTATGCACTAGAAAGTCATGTAACAAGCAAGTATAATTTCATGAGATTACCTCGTGGATTTCACCCGTTTATAAAAAAATACTCCTAGTGCAATGCGACGTTAGTAATCATCATACCCCATAGTTAATAGTATGTTTCCAACCATCTATCGAGGGGACTAGACTGGAGCCCTTGGACACCGTCCGTGCCCGCCCTTGCATCTTCAAGTTATAAATCAAGCTACTTCCACGAGAAATAATAATAAAGTTGGCCAATAATATCAAGTTCAAACAATAGTTTCATGGCAACAAAACCAAGGTAAGAACGCACCAAATTGAATCATACAAGGTCAAGAAAGAATTAATGAGAATGTCATGCTACGGGAGGAGTCCGGCAACATAACGGTACATTAATCAATTACCATAATGCATTAGTGTCTTGATTAAGGTTCTGGATGCCAGATAGTCAAGGCCATCTGAAACTGAGTATATTCAACCCTTGGGTAAGACCTCAGGTTGGACAAAAATCTGACAGAACGCGGTTCAATGAGGACCACCATATTAAGGTAGCGGTTGCATGGGGTCCGCTATCTGGAAGTGCACAGAAGGTGAGTCGATGCGGGAAGAAATTGGGTCAACGCGGGAAGAAATTGGGTCAACGCAATGAACACGTTGGAAGAGCGTGGTTTAGAGACAGCCGCTATCAGGAGGTAGCGGTCAAGTCCAGGTCGCGATCAAGAGTGGAGTCGACGCAGGAAAGGAACAGGTCGACTCAGCTAGAAGTCTGTTGACTGAACAAGGTAGCGGTCATTGGCAAACCGCTATCATCAGATAGCGGTCGACTGATAGCCGTGATCATGACAATTCACAGAAAATGCAGAAATCATGAAGTGCTTTCTAGACTTAGGATTTTTAGGGTACAACCAGCTCGACATCCTAGTGGGAATCCCAGGCTCGCAGAGTCTTACGGAGGCCTTGAAACAAGATAACCTAGTCCGGTGGAAGGAATATCCGACGAAGACGCTCTCAAGTCCAAGAGAGTTTCCTAGCAAGTGCATGTGAAGTAATAGCAACGTACCGGAGTACGGGCTATAAACAAATGATAAAGAAAGACAGGGGATGCATATGAGAGTGAACCATATTGAAATAACGATCATGGTATAAAGGTTCAAGGGAAATCTCTTAAGTACAAAATATAGGGGTTCATTTGTGAAACTAACATATATATCATGAAAATAATTTTCCTATAGCATGAGAGGCATAAAACACAGCCCGATTGAAACATGACAAAACAGAAATCATGAATGTCACGAATAACAAGAGATATGGCATAGTTATTTATACTTAACAAGGGTTTATAAGGGTTGATATGGTTTCTATTTAGGGTTAACAGAACACAGATTGCAGTTTGTCGGGGACCGCTACTTGAAGGTAGCGATCTCTGCTAGACCGCTATCTGTCCGTCTCCAAACAGAAGCAGAAATCCAGCGTGCCGAGCCTATTCTATGGCAAATAACGATGCAAAGCTAATAGAAAACTGAAGCTAAAGCATGAAAGCATGACTCTAAAACACAAGAAGGCATGGATTTAATCAAAGTTCTTATCTTTCTAGTTAATATGTTATGAACAACATGACCTAAAAAGACCTACTGCGCAGTCATGGGAAAACATGAAATTCTCAACGTAGAAAGCATGAAAATGATCAAGATCAGAGGGCTTTTAATCTTAACTTGATGTTTTAGCCAACCATGAGATAACCTATCTCTGGGGTTTGCTCCTAGGCTGTGAATTTGTCGTCTGAAGAGGGCTCTGGTTCCTGCGCGTCCTGTATAGAAACAGTGAGTTCCGACCATCCTAGCTCCTTGACCTCTTGATCTCCTAACACGAAATTTTACAAAGAGTTAGAAGACACTAAAGAGAACAATAAACCCTAAAAAAAGAACTCGAAACAACATCATCTTACCTCTGCTTCACGCGATCCAAAACTAGGGTTCGCGCATGTTGACATTGGGTCCTATTCATAGGAATTGGCCTAGGGCTGAGGGATTAGACCGAATTAGGAGTCCTATGGGGCGTCAATTCGATCCCCCAAGAGTCCTAGACAAGTTACCATGCAAGATCACATTGATCCATGTCGATTGGGTGGATAAAAGTCTAAACTTTCCCAGGTTTATCATCTTCCGTTTACGAAACTAGGTCGCGGTCAGGTTAGGACCCTTATCACCAGGTCGCGGTCGCGCGACTGACCGTGACTTACCTAGCTTTCCGAAAATTGAATTTTATTATAATTCAAACTCTAATTTTCCCCCTATTTATCTCCTTTAATTAGGGAACTAACCCTAAAAATTTTCCCCCATATTTATCTCCTTTAATTAGGAAACTAACCCTAATACGTCTCTAGGGTTTGGGTTTGGGCCCAAATATTAGGTTTTAGGGTTTTAAGCCCATTTTAAGTGGGCTTAATCACTTGATTATTAATTGGGCCTATTTATCAAAGGCCTTAACCTATAAATTAATTAATTAGCCTATTAAGCCCTTAAATGCTTAAATAAATCCCTTTATATTTTTAATAATTCTAAAAAATTACCAGGGTTGCTACATATCTTATCTCTATGTTGTACCTGCCATTTCCTTATCTGCTTTTATCTCCTTTCAGATCAAAGCTAATACCGCTGAAAGTCCACTTATGAATGCCCACTGTCTAAGAGACACTGTGGATAGAAGCCAGGTCACCACTTTCCTTGATATTCCAGATGTATTGATTCAAGATGAAGTAGGGAAGGAGGTTTATGAAAAATGGGATTATGAAAAATGGATCAGGCACATATACAAGTAGATTCATATAGGGACCAGAGGATTAGAACTAATAAGATTCATGTGTCTTGATTAGACTTAGGTCCCTCACCACAAAGTCGGCCATGAATTTCTGGGAGCATTGCAATACACTTAGTGCATAAGAGTATTTGGGCCTACATCTAGAGCTTCACAGAGCATACACTAAGTATAATGAGAAAAGGGCTCAACGTGCTCAAGAGACTCTCTTTTTCCGAATTTCTTGAGGAACAAAGACATGAGTTGGATAAAGTAATCATTCAAGAAGTGGTCGAAGAATTTGAGAGATTTCAGAAATACAACTCAAGCCTCCAGAAGAAAGAGTGAATCACCTAAGAAAAATTCCTGAAGTTACAAGATAAAGGACAAGATCAGCCCTCTACACAACCAGAAGCTCCCAAAACCCCAACTGGATGAAGCCAAAATTGCAGAGATCATAGAAAGAGGCAAATTCTCTCCTTATCCCAAAATTGAGGATGTGCTTCAAATGGATGAAGAATGTCAAAAATTATATGAAGATTGGGTCAAGAAACTCCACAGGTTGTCTAAAAGAGAGCATAGAAGAAGATTGACCCTACGTATGTTCATAGAAGAGTGTGTGAAGTCAGGTTCCCTGCCTCTAGAAAAAGCTATGAGCTAGTGGGAACAAGTCCACACTCTCAGAGAGAAAGAATGCAGAACAGTATTCCGTGAGGAATTTAAAGCATTTATGAAACTCAACAGGGAAAGGACAAAGAAGCTACAAGATCCACTGAACTTAGGCCAATACTTGGATCAGGAACTGCTCAAAATGCACAGTCAAATACAGAAGGAAGTGGATTCAGAGTTCGGGAGATATCAGGAGTACTGTGCTAACCTCCTACTGCAGAATCAACCTGCTATTACTTACGAAAAATTTATTGAGATGGAGAGTACACAGAACAAGGCTTCTAAAGATCTGGCGGCATCCATATAGGAGCCTGCTGAGAAGATTGTTGAAGACCCAGAAGAACCTTCACGAGCAGTAGCTACCGCATCCTCCCATCAAGGAGGTACAACTCATACTTCTGGTGTCGTACTAGCCAGTCCTATACATGACCCAAATATTCCGATTGCTCATAGAGGCCACCTGAAGACCTATTTCAAGAGCACCACAGGTTTCAGGATACATGAAAAGGGTCTTGAATGCTATGCAACCATAGATCGTCCAAGAGCTAACAATACAAATTTCAAACAATTCATTAGCTCCTACAGTAGTCAGGTTGCAGAGATCAGAGACTCCTGTAGACACACTTGAGAGGGTCAAGCACTTTACAAATCACATGAAACCCTCTGAATTCTGTAGTGCTTGTCTAAAGAGATATCCCTTAGCCCTGCATCCTGAGTATAGGCCAAGTCCAGTCACCAAGGAAAAGAAGAAATAGCCTAATCTTGTAAATCTCTCTCTATGTGATCTTTTCTACTATCAATACAATCATTTGTGTTCAGTCAAATTTCTGTGTCTGATGTCCTCTCCTTTCATCTAGTTTATGGGTGATATCTGATTTAGAGGGAGGATCAGTCTAAATGCTTAAGAAGAATCTCAACAAAAAAGGGAAGTTATTCAGAATTTCTGAGTAACCTTGATCAAACCACAGGGAATTTGATAACTGGTGGAGAGTATTTCATGTCTTCTGACGGAATCGGCGTCAACAAAAGTATCAAATATATATATCTATGTTTAATCGTCTCTTGATAAGTGGGCTGCATGTTTGGGCCAAATGGGCCATGTTTTATCTTTTGTAGTAATTATGTCCCCAACTATTATGTAAGAGTCCTTTTTTAATTTGTGTCTTTTAGTCTTCCTAAGGGAGTTATGAGTGATAGGAAGTAGGTGTTAAGTGAGTTGTCTTTTGGTCTTCTTTGTGGAGTCTATATAAGTGTCATGTAACCTCTCTTTGAAAGTAATGAAGTGAGATTCAAAATATTTGGAAAACTACCTCCAACGTGAGGCCCCTACCCCCCTTCTACCTCTCTCTCTTTGGAGTGGATTCTCCAATATCTTCTCTCCCTCTAGGAGTGGATTCTCCTAGGTTTATTTCTTCTCTCTCTCTCTAGGAGTGGATTCTCCTGGGTTCTTTCTTCTCTCTCTAACCTCTCTCTCTCTAAGGGGTGGATTCCCCTCTCTATCTCTCCCTACCTCTCTCTCTCTCTAAGGGGTGGATTCCCCTCTCTATCTCTCTCTACCTCTCTCTCTCTCTAAAGGGGGCGGCCCCCCTCTCTCTCTCCTCCCCTCTCTCTCTCTCCCTTGGGCGACCTGGCCCCCTCACCTCCCTCTCTTGCCATCTCATCCTCCACCTCATCCCAACCCTTCACCTTCCCAAGGTCCACTAATTCCACCATTACTCACACCATATCCCCAAGCAATCTTTCACCTCCCTAGACCCCCTTCCAATCTCCAAAGCAACCTTCCCTCTTCCCCAAGTACCCATTCCTCTCCCCCACACACCCTTTCATCTCCCCTAGGGGATTTGAATTCCCTTCCCCCCCCCCCCACTTGGTGCGGCCACATCCCCCTCCCCCCCTTTCCCTTTGGCTTTGGCCGACCACCCCACTCCCCAAGCCCACTTGCGTCCCCTTCCCCACCTCCACCAAGAGAGACCGCCTCCATCCACCCCTCCTCTCTGCAACCCACGCCCCATCCCCTTCCAGGTGCGTCCACGGCGACTCCGGCATCCCACGGCATCATCCTCGTCGTCGACGTTGAAGATCTCATTGTTCTGCTGCTCATAGACTTGTAGCAGAAACTCTGGTCGAGTTTGCAGCATCCACACTGTCATCCACAGTGCAAACCAGTCCGAGCTTCCTTCAAAGAATTCGTGCGCCTTCAAGTCCTCTTCACGTGCGAGGTGGAATCGTCTCATTCCGGCTTCACCACAGATCGCATTGCCCATTCTCGTGCGGCTGTGCCAGATTCAAGCCAGAACCTGAGGTCCGTTTGACAGAGGCTGCCCCGACTCCAACGGCACGATTCAGCCTGAACTATATTCTGAGAGTTGGTTGTTCTCCAAGTCCTCGAAGCTCCTGAGGTGGTCTCGCCTCGTTCTGACTTCGGCACAGTGCGTGGTGTTTGTTCTCCCACGACTGTGCAGGTCAGGGCTCATGGGCAACCCAGTCTGCCCAGACTGTGTGCCCACTTTGCAGAGCGTGCCACGCCCAACCTGTTCGTCATCGGCCCAAGACGTCTTCAGCAACGTTGTGCCCCTTGACGACACAAAACCAACCCAGGTGGTTTCGTCCCATTCTGATCTTGGTGCAGAAAGTTCCACCATGGCATGCATCTCCCTGTCGGGCTGCTCGTCCAGAAATCATAGGCTCACCACATCTTCGACCACGCCCGGCTCGGTGATCCAATGGAGCCCATCTTTTGAGGGTACTTAGACCTTTCTGTCCGTCATCCGACCGAGTTGGTCCCGCCTCGTTTGGAGTTCTATGGCGAGCGTACCGGCGACTGCACCACGACTGCGCAGATCTGTCCAGCGGGACAGATTCGTGCATGACCTCTTCTTCGGCCGGCCACGCCCTCCAGCGACCTCAGAACAATGCCAAACTTTCAGGAGCATCTCTGGACTTCTCCAGCAACATTTTGGTGCTAGCGGAGTTGCGTTCGGAGCCCCGTTCGTGGCGTACCTTTCAGAGCTTTGCAGTTCTGTCCTATAGGACAGCAATTGGTGATGTCCGTTTCACAGCAAATGGTATCAGAGCAAGTCATCTGGTTTGTCCCAACAAGCCGGGGTCCTGCAGCTCGAGATTCCAGAATCAAGGTTCGAGGTCGAACCTTCTCCAAGTGGAAGGGTTTGACGGAATCGGCGTCAACAAAAGTATCAAATATATATATCTATGTTTAATCGTCTCTTGATAAGTGGGCTGCATGTTTGGGCCAAATGGGCCATGTTTTATCTTTTGTAGTAATTATGTCCCCAACTATTATGTAAGAGTCCTTTTTTAATTTGTGTCTTTTAGTCTTCCTAAGGGAGTTATGAGTGATAGGAAGTAGGTGTTAAGTGAGTTGTCTTTTGGTCTTCTTTGTGGAGTCTATATAAGTGTCATGTAACCTCTCTTTGAAAGTAATGAAGTGAGATTCAAAATATTTGGAAAACTACCTCCAACGTGAGGCCCCTACCCCCCTTCTACCTCTCTCTCTTTGGAGTGGATTCTCCAATATCTTCTCTCCCTCTAGGAGTGGATTCTCCTAGGTTTATTTCTTCTCTCTCTCTCTAGGAGTGGATTCTCCTGGGTTCTTTCTTCTCTCTCTAACCTCTCTCTCTCGAAGGGGTGGATTCCCCTCTCTATCTCTCTCTACCTCTCTCTCTCTCTAAAGGGGGCGGCCCCCCTCTCTCTCTCCTCCCCTCTCTCTCTCTCCCTTGGGCGACCTGGCCCCCTTACCTCCCTCTCTTGCCACCTCATCCTCCACCTCATCCCAACCCTTCTCCTTCCCAAGGTCCACTAATTCCACCATTACTCACACCATATCCCCAAGCAATCTTTCACCTCCCTAGACTCCCTTCCAATCTCCAAAGCAACCTTCCCTCTTCGCCAAGTACCCATTCCTCTCCCCCACACACCCTTTCATCTCCCCTAGGGGATTTGAATTCCCTTTTCCCCCTCCACTTGGTGCGGCCACATCCCCCTCCCCCCTTTCCCTTTGGCTTTGGCCGACCACCCCACTCCCCAAGCCCACTTGCGTCCCCTTCCCCACCTCCACCAAGAGAGACCGCCTCCATCCACCCCTCCTCTCTACAACCCACGCCCCATCCCCTTCCAGATGCGTCCACGGCGACTCCGGCATCCCACGGCATCATCCTCGTCGTCGACGTTGAAGATCTCCTTGTTCTGCTGCTCATAGACTTGTAGTAGAAACTCTGGTCGAGCTTGCAGCATCCACACTGTCATCCACAGTACAAACCAGTCCGAGCTTCCTTCAAAGAATTCGTGCGCCTTCAAGTCCTCTTCACGTGCGAGGTAGAATCATCTCATTCCGGCTTCACCACAGACCGCATTGCCCATTCTCGTGCGGCTGCGCCAGATTCAAGCCAGAACCTGAGGTCCGTTTGACAGAGGCTGCCCCGACTTCAACGGCGCGATTCAGCCTGAACTATATTCTGAGAGTTGGTTGTTCTCCAAGTCCTCGAAGCTCCTGAGGTGGTCTCGCCTCGTTTTGACTTCGGCACAGTGCGTGGTGTTCGTTCTCCCACGACTGCGCAGGTCAGGGGCAACCCAGTCTGCCCAGACTGTGTGCCCACTTTGCAGAGCGTGCCACACCCAACCTGTTCGTCATCGGCCCAGGACGTCTTCAGCAACGTTGTGCCCCTTGACGACACAAAACCAACCCAGGTGGTTTCGTCCCATTCTGATCTTGGTGCAGAAAGTTCCACCACGGCCTGCGTCTCCCTGTCGGGCTGCTTGCCCAGAAATCATAGGCTCACCACATCTTCGACCACGCCCGGCTCGGTGATCCAATGGAGCCCATCTTTTGAGGGTACTTAGACCTTTCTGTCAGTCATCCGACCGAGTTGGTCCCGCCTCGTTTGGAGTTCTATGGCGAGCGTACCGGTGACTGCACCACGACTGCGCAGATCTATCCAGCAGGACAGATTCGTGCATGACCTCTTCTTCGGCCGGCCACGCCCTCCAGCGACCTCAGAACAATGCCAAACTTTCAGGAGCATCTCTGGACTTCTCCAGCAACATTTTGGTGCTAGCGGCGTTGCGTTCGGAGCCCCGTGCGTGGCGTACCTTTCAGAGCTTCGCAGTTCTATCCTATAGGACAGCGATTGGTGATGTCCGTTTCACAGCATCTTCTTTTTCGGCTTTTGACAAAAAGAGAGAGTATTAAATTCCCTGAAAATTTTCACGCCAATGAAAACTGAGATTTTAACAAGGAGAATTAACTTTGAAGTAAAACTGAGATCAAACTCATTAAAATTTTCAAACATTTAAATTTATTTCGTTTTAACTAAAAAGGGGGAGATTGTTGGGAAAATGACTTTTCCCACAAAATTTATTATTTTGGGATTATGACAAAGTAAACATAGTCTAAACATATTTTATATCTCAGAATAAATAAGCACAACGAAATTAGGTTAAGCGTATTTTACATGTTTAACCTCTTCAGGTCTCCTACATAGCCTAAAATACAGTCAAATGAAATGTTTTGAGTCATTAGAAAAACAGATTTGAAATCATAATTCGTTTGTGCTCAAAACGTTGATAGACGATAACTCTGCCAATTGAGTTAGACGATAAGTCTGTTGAACTGCGTTAGACAAAGTCTGTCTAACTGCGATAGACGATAATTCAGTTAGCTGAGTTAGACAAAGATACGTTATAACTGATATAGATGATTTCTCCGCACAACTAAAGTAGACGATATCTTAGAAGAGAACTAAAGTAGACGAAAGCTATTTATAACTGAAATAGACGAAAGCTTCACCTAACTGAAGTAGATGATATTTCATCTATCATAGAAAATGATAAAGATTATAAACGAAAGCTTCGCCTAATTAAAATAGATGATATTTTGTCTATCTTAAAAAACAACAAACACTCTAGATGAAAGGGTCACCCAACTGAGGTAGATGATATTTCATCTATCTTAGAAAATAACAAAGATTATCAATGAAAATTTCATCTAACTGAAATAGACAATCTTCGATAGACGAAAGCTTCGCCTCAACTAAAGTAGATGATATTTCGTCTATTTTAAAAAACGACAAAGACTATAGACAAAAACTTAGTCTAACTAAAGTAGATGATCTGCGGTGGACAAAAGCTCCGCCCAACTAGAGTAGATGATGATTCGTCTATATTGGTTAAATGACAAAGACGATAGGCAAAGTGATAGATGATAATTCGTCTATTCTGGCCAAACGACAAGCATACTTTGGCTGATAAAGAAGGGCGTACAACGTAAGACTTCAAATAATATGATGGACGATATTTAGCCTACTTTTGCCTAACGACAAAAAAGGACGTGCCATCTAAAAGCTCCAATCCCTCACCTTCTAGGCATTATTGAGCTTACCTTTGAGCTCGGTCAAACCTGAGAAACTTGTTGACCGTGCTTTGTCTAAAAACACTAAACGACAATCTATATTGTGGAGCACATTCAAGAATATTAAAAGATACAGTACCATGCACGTAATCGAAACACAAAACACATATCATATAAGAACCGTGAACATTAGATCCCTCTGCAGACATAAAGGTGTTAAATGTTAGACCAAACAAACATGTCCGCATTAAATGCATAGTACCTGTTGGGATACTTTTATACTTCTTTAGACGTATAAAATACATATTGTATTCCATTTGCATATTGTCTCTTCATGTGAAATAAAGTGTACTTGTGCATATCTATATTAGTTTTGCATATTTTACTCAAACACCATTCTGTATTTCAAATTTTCCTCCGCTTTATCTCATGTCGCATTTAAAACTCTATATGGTAGAAATTGTTTTAATAAACTTGCATATCATATACATTGAGGGTAACATAGACATACAGTACGCAAAGGGAAAGTGTACAGAGACATGTATCTCCACGACAAATCTATTTTTTCTACCATTTGGACAAAGACCAATGCATATCCATGCTACTAGCAAGACAAAGACCAACTCCACGTTGGAAAACAAGAAGCCCAAAAACGAATCAAATGAGCGGAACGTTGCGAGTTGGGATCCAACTGTTGACAGGCAAATATATCCAACGGATATAACGACCCTGGAGTTATAAACACATGGAGTTTGCAAAAGTGGGTATCCATCTAAGCGTTAAACACCCAAGCTATGCTAAACGAATAGTGCCTTCCTACAATCAAAGCAATTTCAAAGCCCTGCTTCCTACGCACTCATGCTAAGGAGGCTTTCACTGCACTGAAAGCTTCATCCTTGGAGTCCATCCTAGGAAGCAATCAAGAGGAAGAAAATGTTCTTCAACGACATTCCTTGTCTCCCTCTATCTCTCAGTGTATTTAATTCTTTGTTTCATAGCCCACCATTCACTCATCTAGGAGCACAAGTGTGGAACTCTGACACTGTCTTACTGATAGTTGGCACGAGCATTCGTTGCTCTTGAAAAACTTGCACTTGGGGTGAGGTTGATATGTTGATATCGTGAAGATCATCTGGGTTGCTGGTTCCTGGAAAACCACTAGGAAGGATCGTTGAGACCTACGAAGTTCAACTGAAGAGCTAGCCCTAGATAAACAGCTGATGTAACCTTGGTTAGATAAGGTTAGTGAAACCCCAGATGTCACGCCCCGAGCGCGGAAGGGAACCCGGAACGTGATAGTTATAGCTATCATGTTAATCAGAGCTCGAGACATTGATACACACACATTCAGAGTATGCCAAAAGAAGATAACAACCATAATACTTTTCTTCAATCAAAACTTAAAGTTTACAATATCCAAACCATACTCCAAGATCTCAACTAACTAGACTCAAGAAAAATAAAATCACACAACCAAACTATGACAAGACAAGACTTCATGGTTGCACAAGACTTTCGAGATTTTGGCTCTACTCTTCACTCTTATCCTTCCTCGTCAGATTGAACCTCTTCATCTGAATTACCTAAAAAATATGGTAAAAATACTGGATGAGCGAAAGCTCAGTAGAAATTATATCTCTATAAGTCAGACTTACTTTAAGTGATTAATATATTACGTAAATGCAACTATAGCTATACATGAACAAGCTCATGATAGGATAAATGAACAGAAATAAAGTGTTGATAGTGAATAGCATGTAGATAGCGAATAACAAGAAGAATGGGGTAACATGCATGGTTTCTAGCAAGTATACACTAGAGTAGTGAAAGCATGATATTGGCCATTCAATTTCAAGTCATTACCCGGGTCAAGTATATCAAGTCATTAGCAAATCAAGAGTGGAATGTCTCAGACCAATCTAGCAAGTCAAGCACTTCGGTACAATGCCACACCATGGTCAATAATAGCTCCCATGGGCACAAGTAATTTCGGGTGCTCCTCCAAAGACCAGACCAGACCAGACCCCATTAACGCTAGGCATTGAGATTATGGATCAAAGATCCATTGTATATATCTAGACATCCACTTTATTTTAATGGCCAATAAAAATCCAAGAACTAAGCTTTTAGTAGGAAAGTTACATAATTATGAGATACATAGATTCCAAGGATAGAGTAAAGAACATGGAATTTCCAGTGACTGAATTCGAGAATCATGTGAGAATCTGGGAGAAATTGGCATCCACTCGAGTGCCGTGAATTACAGAAATTCACGCCTTACATTAAGTCGCCAATTCCTGTGTACAGTACAGGCACGAGGAATTCGCGTCACTACAGAAGATGCAAATTCAAGGTATTAGCGACATCTGTGGCAGTCGCCAATTAAACAGCATCTGGACAGAGTGCCCCAAGTTCTTGACTCTCACAGAACACCCTCTTTGGGCTCCATGAAGGCTGGGGTCACATTTCTTCAGAGTGACGTGACTAAAAACTAGTTTAGAGTTTTTTGGGTACAACCTGTCCAGTGATCAAAGAAGGAATCCTTTGATGTCGGGATCTTACGGAGGCCTTAGAGAAAGAGATTTCAATCCGATGAGAGAGATTCCCGATGGAGGGTTCTTCCTTCCCCAATAATTAAGGTGTAGATCGTAGAAAACTTCAGAAAGCAGGGACTATGTCTCGGTAGTGAGATAATAGTGCCAAATATCCACGGTATTGGATAACAACCCGTTCAAAACTCAGTCAGGAAGAATTTGCGTCAAGACCAGTAGCCATTAATTCTTAAATAGCTTCTTCTATACGGACGTTATATTAAAATACACGTCCTTTACAAAAGGCGCAAAAACATAATTCACGTCCAGACTCAGGACGCTAATTCAATATATTTTCCATTTAACATAAATCAGATATTAAAAGTAACGTCCTAGGGGTTGACGCATAATAATCTGCAACTTTTTGGAGAGGCACAGATTCCTAATACGTGCCAAGCTCAGTGATGTTAATTTCATAAGCTTCTACGGTCTTGATCTAATCATAATTGACATGTTACTGTTCATTTCTTTTTAAGGGTGAATAGTAGCCTTGTGGCAATTAAACATTATTTTACAAGATTAAAGACATGAAAATTAAGAGTATTTTTCTGGAATCATGGTAACATGCAGATACTTAATTTTACCTGTTTAGATCATGAGATATAGAATTTTAAAGATTAAGATGCATTTTACTGCAAAACAAGAGTTTGCGTCTTCACAGAAGGCGCATATTAATTCACGTCCATAGGTTCATCACAGATTCAAGAATCAGCGACTTTCTCGAAGGGTGCATATTAATATGCGTCCACTACTGTCGTCGCAAATTCCTTCAAGCAATAACATTACCAGATCGTATTCAAAATCAAAATTCTCCTTCTAAACACGATGAAACAAGATGATGTGGGTCTGTAATAGAAGAACACATGCAGTTATACCTAGCATGCTGATTAATTTAATTATGCCCGAGAAAACACCTACCTTTTTGGAAGAAAACAGATAATGCTCTAGGTAAGAGTCTCTACGGCCTCCCTGCAATAGCACAACGACTCCTCGCCTAAGCCTTATAGATCCCCAACAGCAGTAGCAATAGGGTCTGCCATCACAAGGGGGTCTTATTTATAAGGTTTTCGATCTCCCTCGAATCCTACTAGGGTTTAAAAATATTACTTCTATTAAAACCCAAACTACTCCTATCTTAATCCTTATCTTCCTTAATCAAAGTCGCCAGCCAACCCTTGTTCGACTTGTCCTTAGGGTTTAGAAACACCTAATATGATGACTACTCCTAACAAGGCGCGCGGTCAGCCCATTATCGTTAAAATAAGATTTTATTCTTAAAAGCCCATTACTTATTTAAACAGAAAATAGCGTTATTTATTATTAAAGTCTATTAAGCCTTATGGATTTTATTTATCTTATGGTTTTTCCTTAAACTATATTAGTTTTATTTTATTGGATTACTACCCCCTCCCCCACTAAAAGAGAATTTGGTCCCCAAATTCACAACAAGTACTAAAAGAAGGTTAGACACGAACCAGAGAAAAATTGTGGATACTTCTTCTTAACAGCTTCCTCTAGCTCCCAAGTGGTTTCTTTTTAGCCTCGTCTGCTCCACTGAACCTTCACCATAGATATTGCCCTACTTCTGAGTTGATGCAGCTTGCGATCCGAGATCTTCATAGGCCTCTCTTCATAAGACAAGTCCTTTTGCAGCTCCAAGTTATCATGTTGGATTACATGTGAAGGGTCATAAACATACTTCCTTAGCATCGACACGTGGAATACATCATGCACTCTAGCTAATTGTGGCGGTAAAACTATCTTGTAAGCCACCTCTCCTACTCGATCAAGAATCTCGAAAGGACCAATATATCTTAGGCTTAATTTTCCTTTGATGTCGAACCTCTTGATTCCCTTGGTTGGCGATACCTTGAGAAATACGTGATCTCCCATTTGAAATTCTAATTCTCTTCTTCGATTATCCGCATAACTCTTTTACCTTGATTGAGCGACCTTAAATCTCTCCCTGATTAATTGAACATTCTGAGTGGTATCTTGTACAATGTCAGGTCCCAGCAAGCTTCTGTCCCCAGTCTCGCTCCAACATAAAGGTGATCTACAATTCCTGCCATAAAGTGCTTCGAAAGGGGCCATCTTGATGCTAGATTGAAAACCATTATTATATGGAAACTCTATCAGTGGTAAGTGCTCATGCCAACTCCCACCAAAGTCTATCATGTATGCTCCCATCATGTCTTCAATAATTTGATTTATCCTCTCAGTCTGTCCATCCGTCTGGAGGTGAAAACCGTGCTGAAATTCAATCTCATCCCTAAAGATGATTGCAATCCTTTCCAAAAATGAGAAGTGAATCTCGGATCTCTATCAGAGACTATAGATGTATGAATTCCATGAAATCTCACTACTTCCTTGATGTAAAGTGCTACAAGTACGTCCACCGTCCAATGGCTATTGATAGGTAAAAAGTGAGCAGACTTTGTCAAATGATCCACGATCACCCATATAGTATCAAACCCACCTCGGGTTCTCAACACGCCACCAATAAAGTCTATGCCAAGACTATCCCACTTCCACTCTGGTATCTCTAGTGGTTTCAACTTCCTAGCAAGCTTGAGGTGCTCAGCCTTAACTTGCTGACAAACTAAGCATCGGCTCACGAATTCTGTTACTTCTATCTTCATATTAGACCACCAGAAAGTATGGGTGAGCACGGTTTGATTTGGTTTGGTTTGAAGAGAATTTTTCTTAAACTGAATTAAAGGTTAAACCTGAACTAAACCAAACTGGTGGTTCGGTTTGGTTTGGTTTGAACCATATTCACGTCCCCTTTTAGAAATTAGATTGGATTCAAACAAGAGTAGAGAAAGATAGAATAAATAAATTTCTATCAAATAAAGTAAATATTAAATAAATAACATCAAAAGTTAAAATCTGTAAGAATAAGTTTCACAATATTTTCACATAAAAAATTAAGAATTTCAGTTACAGTAAAATGGAAGGTGATTTGAAACCTACTTCATAGAGTTGGAAACCCCATAGGAGGGCGAGAATTGGACTTTTAGAATTAGAGTTTATAGTTATATATACACTTATATTAACTTGACAAAAATATCCTTAAATTTGGGTTATTCGGTTCGGTTTGGTTTCCCAAACTTTAAAACCAAACTAAACAAAAAATTTTAATACGGTTCGATTTGAACTCAAATCGATTTTTTTTAAATTTCAACCCAAACCAAACCAAATATATCGATTCAGTTTGGTTTTCGGGTTGAACCCGAATAATGATCACCCCTACCAAAAAGTATCCTTCAAATCTTGATACAACTTAGTAGCACCTGGATGAATAGTGTATCTGAACTGGTGTGCCTCTTCCATGATTTTATTCTTGATATTGGGGCACTCAGGCACACATGTACTCTCACGAAATAACAATCTTCCATCAGGTGCCAGCTTAAAGTCATGTCACCGGTCCAACATACCCTTAATCTCTACGGCCCGGTTTATTATCAGAATTGTCAGGCGAATTTATAAACTGATGAGAGAGAATTTTGGGTGGGCCCACACTCTCCCCTCACACACGAGATTTATCCCACCCCGGGCACCGTATTCGACCCTCCGGGGTAGAACATGGTGTCCCAACCGAAAAACAAAGAGGCCCTACGAGCACAGGGTCATCATTTTGCAACTCTTTAATCTCCGAGAACAAATTAGGATGCAGACTCATATTAAATAGAATGACACGGTCCTTCTCCTCGACCACTTCTAAGTTCAATCTAGAAAATTGCTCCAGCAACCGCCATTCGTGAAGCATACAACTTGCCAGCAAAGCCCTCGGCTTCCTACTAAGAGCATCTGCCACAGTGTTCCCCTTTCCAGGATGATACTGTATGGAGAAATCAAAATCCTTTAGATATTTTAGCCATTGCCTCTACCTCATATTAAGTTCCTTCTGGGAAAACAAGTACTTTAAACTCGTATGATCCTAATAGACAATAAACTGCTCACCATAAAGGTAATGCCTCCAAATCTTTAAGGTAAAAACTACTGCGGCCAATTCTAGATCATATACTGGATAATTCTCTTTGTGCTTCTTCAAATGTCTTGAGGAATAAGCAATCACTTTCCCTTGCTGCATCAATACACAGTCTAAACTAATTCCAGATGCATCAGTATAAACTTCAAACTTCTCTCTTTTGATTAGTAAAGCTAGCACAGGTGCAGTGGTCAAACAATCCTTTAACGTTTGAAAACTCCTCTTACACTCCTCAGTCCATTCATACGAGTTCTCTTTCCTGGTCAATCTCGTTAATAGCACAGCAATCTTAGAGAAATCTTGATAAAACGCCTATAATAGCCAACTAAACCAAGAAAACTTCAAATTTCCGCTGCATTTACATGTCTCTCCCAATTTTTTACTGTCTCGACTTTAGATGGATCAATAGAGATTCCTTCTTTGGAGATTACATGACCCAAAACTGAAACTTACTCTAACCAGAAATCACACTTACTAAACTTGACATATAACTTGTTACTCCTTAATAATTGCAATACGATCCTCAAATGTTCCTCATGTTCTTCCTCAGATTTCGAATACACGAGAATATCATCGATAAATACCACAATAAATTGATCAAGATGCGGTCTAAATATACTGTTCATCAACTGCATAAATGCTGTAGGTGTATTAGTTAATCCAAAAGGCATAATAGTAAATTTATAATGTCCATACTTGCTTCTAAAAGCCGTCTTGAAAATATTCTCCTCAATCCTCGGTTGATGATACCCAGATCTGAGATTAATCTTTGAGAAATGCCGAGCTCCTGAAATCTGGTCAAACAATTCATCAATCCTTGGCAGTGGGTATTTATTCTTGATGGTTAACTGGTTTAGTTGTTGATAATCTATGCACAATCTCATATAACCATCCTTCTTGACGAATAAAGCTGGTGCTCCCCATGGAGAAGTGCTTGGTCTAATAAATCCTTCTTTAGCAACTCCAGCCGTTGTTCCTTCAATTCCTTCAGTTCAGTGGGGGACATCCAATAAGGAACTTTAGATACAAGGCCAGCACCAAGTACAAGATCAGTAGAGAATGCTACCTCTCTCTCTGGGGATAAACTAGGCAATTCCTCCAGAAACACATCTGGAAACTCCTTAACCACTCGAATCTCTTCAAGCTTCAATCCTCCATGCTCAACTACAGAAACAAAAGCTAGAAAGGCTACACATTCTCTCGTTGTAAGCTTATCAGCTCGAAGGGCCGAAATCAGGGACGGACTACCCCGACTTTGAAGACCAGAGTAGATAAGTCCAGGACACTTACTAAAGGTCACTATACCCTTCCTGCAATCTATAATAGCTTCATGCCTAGATAACCAATCCGCTCCTAGGATGACATCATACCCATCCATCTCCATGTAAACCAAGTCAGTAGATAAATTTTGACCACCAACTAAAACTTCACTATCAAGGTAATGATATTTTATCTCAGTCCCAGCTCCAATAGGGGTAGCGAAAACTAACTCAGATTTCAATAAAATAGGCTTCACAGATAGCATAGCAACAAAACTCTGAGAGAGAAATGAATGAGTTGCTCCGGTATCAAACAAGATAAAAGTAGACTTGGAACAAACGTCAAGAGTACCTTCCACGATACTGCCCTCACCAACAGGTTCCGCCTTTTGTAGTGCTTGAAGACATCCTTGCCTCTTCGCTCCTCCTTGGCTCTTCTCGTTTGCAGCTTGCTCATTAAGTAACGGACAATTAGGAATCAGATGATCGTGACTCCCACAACGAAGACAAGCTCCCAAGCTTCTCCAACATTCCTCGGATCAGTGCACAACTTTATCATAATGTTTACAAACTTCCTTCGACAGAGTAGCTCCAGGAACCATGGAAGGCAGAATCAGACGGGATCGGATCGCCCGATCCGATCGAATTTCGGGCGAAACGACCCGATCACGATCCCAACTGAACCGATCCAACTCGGGATCGGTGGGATCGGCCTGGGATCGCCCATGATCTGACGGATCGCCCTCAATTTTAATTTTTTTTAACTTATGTTCCCTTAGATAAAAGTTATAGCAATACATGAAATATTGTAAAAGAACAACAAATTTGGAGGTTTTTGCTTCAGATTAACTAAATATTTTACCACAAATATTGTCAATTTCAAATTTTCAGCAAACTAGCAAAATAACAAATAGATTGCAGCATGCATTGTTGGACCACCACTATTGAGACTATGAATAGCCTAAGCACCTTAAGATCCTCATATATCTTCTACAAGATTGAATGCATTATTTGTTAGCTACTTAAAATTGTTTACTAGTTTTGTTTTAATGCCAATTCCCAACTAGCCTTAGATCCATTTAATCTAGGAGTTCCAGACCTGCAAATCAACAAATTTTGTGTAAAATTTTTACAGTTGGCAGACCACCTAGAATCCTAAGAGTCCAGACCTGCACGTCAACACACCTTGGTTGAATTTTGTAGTTGGCAGGTCACCTAGAATTCTAACAGATGACCTGATGAAAACAAAGATCTAGGCATGTCCTGAGGAGGTTTCAAGATGCAATTAAACTACTTCATGTTGGTCCATCCAAATGACATGCTAGCAGATCACATGATGAATGAAATGGAAGCCACAAATGCCATGCATTTTTTTATTTTTTTTGTTTTCTTTCTTAAGGAGAAACAAATCACACAAAAGATAACCACAATTCAGAGATAGCAATTGCCTTATTACTCTCCAGCTCATAATCCTGTGTCTCAAACTTTGTGCCAGCTCATGGCAGGTGCATCCAACTATGAGTTTTAATTTTTTTTTGTCACATGGAACCATCTCCATACTCTCTTCCCAATATTATATACACATCCATGCTATACTTGTAAAAAATGCAGAAGACTGATGCACATACATGCACGTAATCAATGCATGTACCTATTTCACTAAATGATGAGCAAATGTCACCTATTTCACATTAAATTTGATATAGATTTATGTTAGAATATTTTTTCTATTTTTTTCAGATTTTTTCAGATTTTTTAGACATTTGTATCCCTAGCCGAGTCAGCTGGTCTGACTCCCCAGCTGACTCGGCCGGGATCGGCCGATCCCGCCGACCCGGATCGGGTTGGGACCGGGCGATCCGATCCCGATCCCCGATTCCGCCTTCCTTGGCAGGAACTAACTATTTCTCATTCTTCTTAGATTTCTTATCCTTATGAAAATCTCCTCCGCCATTGGGCCTCTTTTTATAGAAAGAAGCCTTCAAAGAGCCCGAACTAGTAGCCTGCTCCTTCTTGTCGTGCCCACGAATCTTATCAGATAATTCAATGGCATCCTCCAACAACTGCGCTTTTCTAACCATCTCCACATAAGTTTGCACATCCATTGGGGCCAGTTGAATGATATACTGGGGCTTGAGTCCATTAAGAAACCTCTTCACTTTCAACTTTTCAGTGCCTATCAAGTGTGACGTATACCGAGATAATCTTGAAAACTGAGCCTCATACTCGGCTACAGTTAAACTTCTTTGTTTCAATGCGGCAAGCTCCACAGCCTCTCTCTTGCACCTGATCAGAGAAATACTTGTTATTGAAATGCTCCAGGAACTCTCCCCAAGTTACGTGATCATACAGCAGAGTAGACTCCATCGACTCCCACCAAGATCTGACATCTCGCTCCAATTGGAAAGTAGCCAGAAGGACCTTCTCTTCGTCTGCACATTGCATCACTCGGAAGATCTGCTTGATCTCCTTGATCCAATTCGCAACATCATCAGTGTTGTGCCTCGGCGTGTTTTGACAAAGACACTTTGTTCTATTTGGTATGATTTGCATTGAATATATGTTTGATGAAGCGAGTCATTATGAAAGGTCTCATGAATGGTTTTCAATGAACTGAGCAAAATGCTTGATATTTGAATTGTGCCTTAGAAGGCTTGATTGATCATCTGGAAAGGTGTTGTCTTAGCTTCAGTCTTGCTGTGATGATTTATTTTGAGTAATGAGTGCAGCTGGGTATGTAGTTCATGTATGGCTTGATAACAAGATGGAAAATGAGTATTGGTGTGTTTGAGTTGGAGATGGCCTTGCCATGTATGAACCTTAAATGAAAGAAGAGCTTCTAATGTAATTTAATTGAAACACCCTGTTATATTTTCACTGGTGTTGTATCTCATGGTACCCTACAACAGGTTAATAGGGTTGTGAAAGGTTGAAGAAGTAAGAACATGAATGAGGTTTCTAGTTTTTCACATAAGGATTTATGCATATGATAAATGGCATACTCATATTGAGTTGGACTGAGTTTGCTTGACCTATATTAGTATTGAGTTTAACATGTTGAATTAATTTTGATATGTGAAGAACATGGATTGGAAATATGTGTATCACCTGTGCTTGTGGCTGCAATTCTTCATAATTCCACTACAGGATGATGAGTTAGTCATGTGTGTAAGAATGGCTTCTCCATGCATGAATCTATCATGGTGTTTTATAAATGTGCACCGGCCGTCCTTGCCTGATTCTATAAATGTGCACCGACCGTGTTTGCCTCTTACAAACTTGCACCGACCCTATTTATAGGTTCTACATTGTATGCACCGACCTTGCCTATGTGTGCACTGACCTATCCTTATGTTTCATAAAAGTGCACCGACCTTATTTATAGGTTCTACATTGTATGCACCGACCTTGCCTATGTGTGCACCGACCTATCCTTATGTTTCATAAAAGTGCACCGACCTTATTTATAGGTTCTACATTGTGTGCACCGACCTATCTTTGTCATTCCATATATGTGCACCGACCTTATCTATAGATTCTTCACTATATGCACCGACCTGCCCTTGAATGTGCACCGACCTGGTCTTTGTTGTTTTACAAACATGCACCGACCCTGCCTGTACATATGCATCGACCATGGGTTCATATGCATAGACACTTCAGCCTGTGCGTTGATTTATTCAACCGGAACAATATTGGCGGAACAATGTGTCGACTCCAAGAGTCGACATTTGCCCAGTCAGATCCAGATCGTGTTTTCCGGGTTGATTACGAAATGTCCGTTCTGAGATCCGATTGGCTTGCCCTTTTACTCCATTACCCCTAGGGTTTCTACCCTTGAATGGGTGTGGTTCTAAGAGGTTTTCCCATGGGCTTTAATGTCTATTTGCTTTGTTTTCTCATGGGTATAAGTATACTGCGAAATGCATCTATGGGAGAGATATCTTTTGAGCTGATCTCATTCTATCCTTGCAGGAGGAGGAGAGGGTTTCGCACACCCATCTGGAGGAGGAAGACGAAGCTGTAGAAGCTGCATCCCACGACCGCAAGCTCAGATCTGGTGGTGGGCGTTGCTGCTCTCCATCGTCTTCCAGCTTGGGCGCTCATCCCTTCAACAACCAGCTGCTTCCTCTTCGTGGTTCATTCACTCTAGTGCACCCTTCCATCTATCTCAGAGTTGTAATGAAGATCAAAGGGGGATCTCATATTCTCTTGTTTATATGCCTTTATTTGAGCATAGTTCATAATATCTGAACTGGGATTTGTATTTACATATATCTTTTCTTCATAAACGATTTCAGAGCATTGTCTCTGTGTGCGTGGTTTCTCGTCGTCGTACGAGAATGCGCGTGTGTTGGGCCGTCGAGCCGGTGTGTGGTTGTTTTGCTGCCGTCGTGTAGCGGATTTTAGTGAAATCCTCTCGTGTTGAGAGGGGTGGACGTAGGACGGCACTCGGGCGCGTCTGAACCACCTAAAAATTCCTTGTCCTGTGGTTTGTTGCTTGTGAGATTGTCGTTCTATCCCAACTGTTCTGTCTTACGAGTGTGATGCGGTGAGTTGAGAGTTCATATAATCTGTCCGCATTTACGTTTTATCCGAGTGGTTCATTAAACTGCGCTAGAGAGTTGTGAGAGCTTGCTTGATCTCTTTCTTATCTAAATCATCTTGTTCAGTTTTCTAGATATATTTTGTCATCTCTGCGTTTAGTTCTTAAAAAGGGGGAGCAATCAATTCACCCCCACCTCTCGATTGCTTTCCTAACCGGGCCAACAATTGGTATCAGAGCCTTGACTCTGTTTTATTCTGAAACCTAGCGGTTTAGAGAGATCTGTTAGGAATGGCTAACAAGGGGTTGATGCCCGAAGGGCATTCCATACACAGGCCTCCTTATTTTGATGGCAATAACTATAGTTATTGGAAGAATAGGAAGATTGTTTTCCTCCGTGCTCAGAGTCATGAAATTTGGACTGTTATTAAGAATGATCCATACACTTTACCTCCAGATGAAGAGCAGTGGAATGATGATCTTATTAAGAAGGCCACTGTGAATTTTAATGCCTTAAATATTATTCAGTGTGCTATTCATCCGACATCCCTTGCCCCTCCACATTTTCTGAAGCTCGGATTGATCATCGGTGTACGCCATTATGTTCCTCATGTGTTAGTGAGTCAAGTCATGTAATTTCCTTATTTTTATTTGAGTCTTAATCATATAATTTTCCCTTTATTTGAGTCATGTACCTAGGTTAGAAAGTCATTTTCCTAAGTCGTGTGTCATTATGTTGGTTCATTAGGCTATTGGGCCCAAATAGTGGGCTAGGCCCAAGGGCGCCCCTCCCTTGGAGTATTTGGTCATTATGTCAGTTGTCAGGGTCAGTATGGTCATGTGAAATGTCTTGTGCCTATAAATAGGCCACCCCACTCCTCATATGTAAGAACTAATGCATGAATATTGAATTCCAGAAAAACTCCAAATCCCTCTAGCTTCCTCTCTCAATATCTCTCTCTCTTTATCCCTCTCTCTCTCTCTAAGGGGTCCCCCCCTCTCTCTCTCTCTCCCTCCACCCCAATTTTCGGAATTTTCTCTCTCCTCCCCATTCACCCCTCATTAAGACCTCTCCCCTTCCCCATACACTCATTTAACTCCCCCCCCAACCCAAGGTGGCATCCTCCAATCCACACCCCACCTCCCAACCCCCAACTACCCAACACCACTTCCTAAGCACCCCTTCCTCTCCCCAAGGTTGAAGGGGCTCTTCCCTAAGCCCAAATTCGAATTTCCCTCCCCTTGGGCTGTGCCCTTTCATCTCCCCCCACCCCCAAGCTCCCAAATTCGCCCCCCACCTCCCCCTTGGTCAAACCAAGTTCACCCCCCCTCCCCCTTGCTCTCCCCTTGCACATCTCCTCATTCTATCTCTGTTTCAGGCAGCAGAGTTGCAGCGACTTGCAGAGGCAGCCACGACCGTCCCTCACAGATTCAGGTGACAAGGCCTACATTGCTGGAATCGTCTGCGAGTTAGCTTTCCAACAAAGGTGGTCTCGCCAGCTTCCGAGGTCGGAGCTGTCCGTAGGAGCCGATCTCCCTCGACTGCGCAGAAGACCCCAGGCAGAGAGCCAGAGCGAGAGTGGAAGCTCGGCCACGGCGAACCTTTTGGGATTCAGAACAAGTGTTCTTCAGTAAAATTCTTCCCTCTCAAGTCCTCTTTCATCCTCAAGAAGCAGAGCTGCATTTGGACATCGGCATCTCAAGTTACAAATTTTCTACTCCAAGTGTGTCAGGTCAGTTTACAGGAGCCAGAACCGACACCCCTCTACTCATCTGATCGTCCTGGTCTTCTCCGACATCTTCCGACCTCGCCGTCAGCGCCGACAGAAAGAAGACTCGACCAAGGTTCCAACGGTTCAGGTCTCGCTCAATCAGAGCTTGGTAGTGATCGTGGCACCCTCTGCAACCAGCCACATTGTTCTGCACCAGACAGAGGCAGAACCAATCAGTCCGGTTCCAGACTCTGCCCCGGCCAGCAACTACTGTACCAGGCTCAGAAAAAATTCAGAGATCATCCTTGGTCCGTTAGCAAGCTTTTGGCGCAAGTCTCATCAGGTTCTGAGCTCGGTGGAATTTTTGGCAGCGTCAACATTGACCCCCTGTCCAGAAATACAGAAGAAAGGCAGAACCGGCGGAGCTCGGAAAGTCGGTCCTCTTTGCATAATTCCCCACCCCGCTTGGCCGGCTGAAGGCCCCTCCCTGCGTGGAGGTAGTTTTGGCTGTAATTCACTTAATCCCCACCCCGAGATCTCCCCCTTGCATGGGGTGTAGTTCATGTCATTATTAAGTCACAGGTTTGAAGCTTCAATCGACGCGGCGTGCGGGTGCATACCCTCGCCTCCCCGCTCGCCCCCGTCTCCGGCCGGAGTCGGCGTCTTCACGCCGGCTAGGTGAGCTCCTGAACATCCCTCATTGCTGTAATGGACTTGCTTAGCTTAGTATTGCTTTAGTTACTCCGTCGGCGGAATGAGAGTGTCCGATTTAAATTGCCACCAAATTGAGTGACCACCGCGGGCGAGTTGTGAGAGCATCCACTTAACCCACACCCTTGGTGTGTTGGCCGCCCATGATTTGGGCATCCTAGGCCCATTTGGGGTTCTTCCCAAGCTAGCCAACCACTGGAGCCTAAAGGTCCCGCCTCGGACCCTCTCCAACATCGCCTAGTCGCCATCGGGTACTAGTGTGCGCCATACGGGTGAGCTCGCTAGTGTGAGTCCGCTGCTCAAACTTGAATGCTTGCAAATAGGTCTAAGGTTGGTTTTACATCAAGTGGTATCAGAGCAAGTTCACAACTTGTCTCTATCAAGTTGGTCCTAGGGCGTGTCTATGCATTTAGAGTCTTCGGTTGCATCTCTTTTGTCCACTAGCATGGCTACTTCATGTAAGTCACATCTATCTCACTCGGCCCTCCGCAAAGGTCCGATTGACACCCCTTTGGGCATAGTCCTATTTGAGGACCTTATCTTTAATGGATACCACCCTAGTGCATATTTAGAGTGGGAGGAAAACATGGACAAATACTTTAAGAGGAATCCAATGACTGAACCCATGAGAATCTACCTTGCCAAGAGTCGACTTGTGTACCATGCCGAGGATAGGTGGAAGTTCATTGAACAATTTAGGAGGGTTATGAGGCTAGAGCCTATTAACACATGGGAGAACATGAAAGCCGAACTTAGGAAAGTCTACACTCCCCGACCTCCTCCCTCCTACCCGGGTTACCAAAACTCGAGGGGCACTCCCACTCCTCCAACCCCACCCGTCCAAACCCTTACCACTAGAACCCAAGTGTCCAAGGCCTCCACCTCCCCACCTAACCCCATGAGGGCCCCCACACCCCAACCAAAACCCCCTTCCCTAACCTACACTAGTCAAGCCCCTTTAGCCCCCACTTCCACCCCAAACGATCCCAAGGGCAAGAGAGCCCTAACCGACCCAATTCCCTCCATGATGACCACCACTCATCCAACCCTCACCATTCAAAACCAAGTGGACACCGTGTCCACCCCTCCACCTAGGCCCATAATGGCCACCACCCCCAAACCCAAAACCCCTCACCAAACCCGTACCCCACAAGCCCCCTTGACCACCACCCCAAACCCACCATCGTCCCCAAAAAGGGACACATCTCCCAAAACAAATCAACCCAAAACCCCTCACCCAACCCACCTCCCACTTCCTACACCAATCTTTCCCCAACCTAGGCTTCCACTACTTCCCCTCCGTATCCAAAACCAAGTTTCCCATTACCCACCACCCCGGGTACACCATGCACCAACCATCATCACCCCACCCTCAATAGACCTTCCCATTCCCTTGAGAAAGGAGACCACAACCATCCACATGGGAGTAGATACCATTCCGGAACCCATCCCCATCCTTGAGGAAACCCAAGTTCATACCTATGGTGAGGAAGAATCACAAATGTCCCCTCCACATAGCTTGGACCCCCAAGAGCCACAAGCCTTCACAAATAGCACCGTAATCATAGATGGGCCCCTAGCTAGATGGCTAAAGGAGAGACCAATTCACCCCATCATGTCCTATGTTTACCCACCCATGGAGCAAAACTTTCCATTGTACCCTTCCACTCCTATCACACCACAATCCAATCCTACTATGAGGTAGAATGTTGGGATGATCTCCTCCAAGGTCTAGAGTGGCAATTAGACTTGACTTCTTTGTTGACCCTAGGGGCGGACCGACCCAAGAGCCTTGACCTCATCCATCCATGCATTGGGTCTATCACCTCGATTTGCACTATTGGTTGCTACACTAGTGACCTCCTTTTCATTCTCCCCATAGTGGAAGAGCCCATCCCGGTCCACTCCCCTACCATTGTGATTCCTAGAACCTTTACCAACCAACCCACCCCATACACCGGCCCAACCATTTCATTAGAGGAAGGCGACTCCCCACCATATGAGGACCTTGAGGACATGGAGTACCCCTATCTAGGTGACCTTTACCATGATCCCTTTGACCCTTTCCTATGGGAGCCTAGATCTCTATGTAACCCACTCACCTTATTCACCACCCACCTTACCCTATCCTTACCGCCCATATTAACCCAAACCCCTCCCTTCCTAGAATCGGGTTACACCAAGGGAGCATTGACCTTAGGCAACATAAACCTTGGGATTGAAGAATTGTCCCACCCCATGATGCCTCCCTTCTTAGATCCCTTTGATCCATACGAGTGGAAGCTCAAGGGCCACCCCACACCCATGCACATGGAAGTCATCTCTAGGATAGGAGTGCATGAGTCTTGGCACAACACACCACTTGGCATGATTAGAAAGTCGGGTCCATTCATTCACAACACCCACATGTCAAGTAGGAAGCATGAGTGGTCCCTATTTGGGTGTAACGGTCCTCCCCAATTCACCATTGGTCTTATGAATGCTAGGAGCATACATGGATGTCCGGGTCCCCCGACATTCGTCATACCCATGCATAAAAGGTTCATCTATGGATGTCTCGGGCCCCCTAAGTCTATCACAGTCCTCATGGCATCAAAGCATGATCGAACTACATTTGGCTGCCCCGGACCACCTTTACATACCATACATTGTCCACTCCCACCGCATCATAAAGCATGGCATATGCATCCAAGCAAATATCAAGTAGCAAGCGGTGAGATTCACAATAAGCAAGCAAAAACTCGTGAGCGCCACTTGAAACTCCAAGTTGGTAACTTGACGATGATGATTTTGGAGTGGCTCTACCCTGGGGTCACCTCCAAATTGAGGGCACGAGGACTTGGACCTTGCCAAGTTCCGAGTGGCTTTGGCAACCCGGCTTATGGGTTGAACTTTCAAAAGGGTTTTTGGGATTCTCCCCATCTCTCATGTGGCGGATCCAGCACCCTCTAGGGGCACCGCGGTGGATCCTAGTGAGTGCCTTGAGCTTACACCTATCCTTGCGAGAGACACCTTCGGAGTGCCACCACAAATTAGCCCGAGAGCCCGACGTGAGCATACGGCAGCAATACTAGGCAAGCAAGACATCATAGCCAGCATGAGGGTATGACCGAGCCACTTTGTCGAGCTGAAGCGCCGTTCCCCGACTATGGTCGCGGGTTGAGTATGGAGATCGTGGATCGCCCAGAGCCGCAGTTCGGTGTGCTACTTCCCCCGTGGACCCATACTCGACAGGGTCGAGTTTTCCCCACCCCGGGGGTATGATGGGGACATCCCTTGCCCCTCCACATTTTCTGAAGCTCGGATTGATCATCGGTGTACGCCATTATGTTCCTCATGTGTTAGTGAGTCAAGTCATGTAATTTCCTTATTTTTATTTGAGTCTTAATCATGTAATTTTCCCTTTATTTGAGTCATGTACCTAGGTTAGAAAGTCATTTTCCTAAGTCGTGTGTCATTATGTTGGTTCATTAGGCTATTGGGCCCAAATAGTGGGCTAGGCCCAAGGGCGCCCCTCCCTTGGAGTATTTGGTCATTATGTCAGTTGTCAGGGTCAGTATGGTCATGTGAAATGTCTTGTGCCTATAAATAGGCCACCCCACTCCTCATATGTAAGAACTAATGCATGAATATTGAATTCCAGAAAAACTCCAAATCCCTCTAGCTTCCTCTCTCAATATCTCTCTCTCTCTTTATCCCTCTCTCTCTCTCTAAGGGGTCCCCCCCTCTCTCTCTCTCTCCCTCCACCCCAATTTTCGGAATTTTCTCTCTCCTCCCCATTCACCCCTCATTAAGACCTCTCCCCTTCCCCATACACTCATTTAACTCCCCCCCCAACCCAAGGTGGCATCCTCCAATCCACACCCCACCTCCCAACCCCCAACTACCCAACACCACTTCCTAAGCACCCCTTCCTCTCCCCAAGGTTGAAGGGGCTCTTCCCTAAGCCCAAATTCGAATTTCCCTCCCCTTGGGCTGTGCCCTTTCATCTCCCCCCACCCCCAAGCTCCCAAATTCGCCCCCCACCTCCCCCTTGGTCAAACCAAGTTCACCCCCCCTCCCCCTTGCTCTCCCCTTGCACATCTCCTCATTCTATCTCTGTTTCAGGCAGCAGAGTTGCAGCGACTTGCAGAGGCAGCCACGACCGTCCCTCACAGATTCAGGTGACAAGGCCTACATTGCTGGAATCGTCTGCGAGTTAGCTTTCCAACAAAGGTGGTCTCGCCAGCTTCCGAGGTCGGAGCTGTCCGTAGGAGCCGATCTCCCTCGACTGCGCAGAAGACCCCAGGCAGAGAGCCAGAGCGAGAGTGGAAGCTCGGCCACGGCGAACCTTTTGGGATTCAGAACAAGTGTTCTTCATCAAAATTCTTCCCTCTCAAGTCCTCTTTCATCCTCAAGAAGCAGAGCTGCATTTGGACATCGGCATCTCAAGTTACAAATTTTCTACTCCAAGTGTGTCAGGTCAGTTTACAGGAGCCAGAACCGACACCCCTCTACTCATCTGATCGTCCCGGTCTTCTCCGACATCTGCCGACCTCGCCGTTGGTGCCGACAGAAAGAAGACTCGACCACGGTTCCAACGGTTTAGGTCTCGCCTCAATCAGAGCTTGGTAGTGATCGTGGCACCCTCTGCAACCAGCCACATTGTTCTGCACCAGACAGAGGCAGAACCAATCAGTCCGGTTCCAGACTCTGCCCCGGCCAGAAACTACTGTACCAGGCTCAGAAAAAATTCAGAGATCATCCTTGGTCCGTTAGCAAGCTTTTGGCGCAAGTCTCATCAGGTTCTGAGCTCGGTGGAATTTTTGGCAGCGTCAACATCGACCCCCTGTCCAGAAATACAGAAGAAAGGCAGAACCGGCGGAGCTCGGAAAGTCGGTCCTCTTTGCATAATTCCCCACCCCGCTTGGCCGGCTGAAGGCCCCTCCCTGCGTGGAGGTAGTTTTGGCTGTAATTCACTTAATCCCCACCCCGAGATCCCCCCCTTGCATGGGGTGTAGTTCATGTCATTATTAAGTCGCAGGTTTGAAGCTTCAATCGACGCGGCGTGCGGGTGCATACCCTCGCCTCCCCGCTCGCCCCCGTCTCCGGCCGGAGTCGGCGTCTTCACGCCGGCTAGGTGAGCTCCTGAACATCCCTCATTGCTGTAATGGACTTGCTTAGCTTAGTATTGCTTTAGTTACTCCGTCGGCGGAATGAGAGTGTCCAATTTAAATTGCCACCAAATTGAGTGACCACCGCGGGCGAGTTGTGAGAGCATCCACTTAACCCACACCCTTGGTGTGTTGGCCGCCCATGATTTGGGCATCCTAGGCCCATTTGGGGTTCTTCCCAAGCTAGTCAACCATTGGAGCCTAAAGGTCCCGCCTCGGACCCTCTCCAACATCGCCTAGTCGCCATCGGGTACTAGTGTGCGCCATACGGGTGAGCTCGCTAGTGTGAGTCCGCTTCTCAAACTTGAATGCTTGCAAATAGGTCTAAGGTTGGTTTTACATCAACTACAGAAGTCAAGGAGACAAAGGCAAACATACTTATCCGGGATTATGAGCTGTTTCATATGCAGGACGTGGAGACTATCTCCGAGATGTTTGCACGTCTCATGGAGATAACCAATGGCTTGAAGGCACTCGGGAAGGATTTCAAGGACACTGATTTAGTCAAGAAGGTGCTGAGGTCCTTGTCACCAAGCTGGCACACCAAGGCAACGGTGATAGAGGACTCGAAGGATCTTTCTACTCTTACATTGGATGCTCTCATAGGGTCCTTAATGGCCTATGAGATAAACATTAAGAGGACGGAAGAGGATACCAAGAAGAAGAAATCAATAGCATTGAAGGCAAACCCAGGGTCTATCTTAAGCCAGGAGGATTCCATGGGCAATACCGATGATGAGGAAGTTGCCATGATCACAAGGAAGGTTAGACAATTTTTGAGAGAGAGAAGAAAATTTGCTGGAAAATTCAGAAAAGAGAAGAGGTAGGCCAAGCAAAGAACTGAACCATCTAAACCGACCGAAGTTATGTGCTATGAGTGTAAGAAAATGGGGCACATGAGAGGTGAATGCCCCGAGCTACAAAAGAAAGCCAAGAAAGCCAAAGGAAAGAAGCCAAGGGCCATGAAAGTTACATGGAGCGATGAGGATGAGGACGAGGATACGTCCGATGAAGAAGAAGACATTGAGGAGATTGTGAAGAACTTCTACCTTATGGCTCAGGAAGACGAAGTGCAGGTAAATTCTGATTCTGGACTCATTACAAATGGTCAATGGGAACTTGCTTATGAGGAGTTATATGAAAAATACAAAAAGATTAGGAATGAAAATAAAAACTTGAGAAAGAATATTCATGAAATCATTCACTCACCTAACTCCTGTGATAAGTGTAGCTTGTTTGAAATTCAAGTCCAAAAATTCAAAAGTGTTAATGAATCACTAGAATCAAAATTGATCATGTTTGAAGATGAAATTTCTTGTTTGGATGTGGAGAAACAAAGTGCATGTAAGCTCAAAGAGAAAATCCAAGAAAGGCATGAAATGCTGAAAATGAGTTGGATGAATTGAATGTAAAAATAAATGAATGTGAGAAAGTCAAGGAAGAATTGGAGAGTAAAAATGAACTACTTGTCACACAGCTGAATGAAGTGAAAAATGTTCATGAAAAGATGTTGAAGGCAAGGGAAAAACAAGTTGAGAAAAGTTCAAATTCCGTGCATGGCGACAAAAATCAATTTCAATACAAGGTTAAAAATTCACAAGATCATGGAGAGTGTTCATACACACACACCAGTTCACAAGCTTGTTTATACTCGATTCCCCTCTACTTCTAGGAATGTAAATAAAAGAAACAATTTTGGTAGGAGAAGACCCACATGTTTTTATTGTGGGAGGATAGGTCATGATATGTATATATGCCAATTGATGAAGTATGATGATGACTTGTTTTTGAGTAAGTATAGTCATACTGTGATGAATGCTAACACTAAGGGACCCAAGCTTGCTTGGGTACCTAAATCAAAATGAGATTTGATGTTAGTTCTTGCAAGTCTGCATGAAAGCAATGGAAAATAAATGGTACCTGGACAGCGGATGCTCCAGGCACATGACTGAAAATAAACAACTTTTTGTAGACCTAACAGAGAAAGATGGAGGAATGGTAATTTTTGGTAGACAGGACAGAGGTAGAATTGTAGGTATTGGGAGAGTTGGTAAGGACCTCAACCATTGCATCAAAGATGTTTTACTTGTTAAAGGTCTAAACCATAATTTGCTAAGCATTAGTCAACTTTGTGACAAAGGTCACAAGGTTATTTTTGAATCTTCTCACTGTTCCATAGTTGATGCAAACACTCATGAAATTAAATTCATAGAAGTGAGGAGTAACAACACTTATCATGTTGACTTTAATGAAATTTCTTCTAAAAACTTGTTTGCTAACAAAAATGATGATGTTTGGTTGTGGCATCGCCATCTTGGACATGCCAATTTCAATGTTATTAGGAAGTTGAATCGAAATAATTTAGTTAGAGGTCTTCCTTGTTTAAACTTTGAAACATCAAAAAATTGTGAAGCATGCAATAAAGGAAAACAAACCATAACTTCTTTCAAATGTAAAAACATTGTTTCCACAGAAAAACCCCTAGAGTTGTTACACTTGGACTTGTTTGGTCCCACCAGGACTCACAGTCTTGGAGGGAAACTTTACGGTTTTGTGATTGTCGATGATTTCTCAAGATATGCATGGGTTTTGCACTTTGCTAACAAAAGTGATGCATTTAAAGAATTTACTGATTTCTTTGTGAAAGTTTAAAATGAAAAAGGATATACCATTCAGAAAATTCAAAGTGACCACAAGAGAGAATTTGAAAATTCTAAATTTGACGAATTTTGCAGGAAGCAGGGGTATGAACATCAATTTTCAGCACCTAGGACCCCGCAACAAAATGGAGTGGTCGAGAGGAAGAATAGAATGCTCGTGGGGATGGCGTGTACCATGCTGGCGGAGAATGGTCTTCCACGGTACTTATGGGCAGAAGCAGTTAACACTGCCTACTACATCACCAATCGAGCAATGGTAAGACCTATCCTTAAGAAAACTCCTTATGAGCTGTATAAAGGTAAGAAACCCAACATATCTCATTTTAAGCTATTTGGATCGATTTGTTTCATCTTGAATAATGGTAAAGACAATTTGGAGAAATTTGAAGGTAAGAGTGATAAAGGAATTTTCCGCGGATACTCTTTAACATCTAGAGCTTACCGTGTTTACAATTCTAGAACTCTTGTGGTCGAGGAGAGTCTGCATGTTGTAGTTGATGAATTCACCTTGAGAAAGCCAAATGATGATGATCATTTTCTGGTTACAGGTGAGAGTGAAGATGAGAAAGGAGAATCGAGCAAACAAGGTGAGGCAGAAGGTCAAGAAAAAGAAAAGTAGCAAGAGTAACAAGAGGAGCAAGTACATCCGACTCTTCCACACCAATGGACTACACATAAGGACCATCCGTTGGAGAATGTAATCGACGGTGTGGATGATGGAGTGCGAACACGAGCCTCATACATGGAAGTTGAAATTCATGACAATTTAGCCTTACTTTCTAATATTGAGACTAAATCTTTAGAGGATGCACTTAATGACAATTCTTGGGTTCTCGCCATGCAAGAAGCACTACACTAATTCCAAAGGAATCGGGTGTGGTTCCTCGTGCCCCGGCCTGATAATCATCCCATAATCGAACTAAGCGGGTTTTCAGAAACAAACTTAGTGAAGATGGGGTGGTTGTGAGGAATAAGGCAAGACTGGTAACTAAGGGCTACTCTCAAGAATTTGGTATAGATTTTGATGAATCTTTCACTCCTGTGGCTAGATTAGAAGCAGTAAGAATACTTCTTGCTTATGCTTGTCACATGAACATCAAGCTTTTCCAAATGGACGTGAAGAGTGCCTTCCTCAACGGAGTTATCAAGGAAGAAGTATACGTGGAGCAACCGCCGGGCTTCGAGGATGAAAATTTTCAGGACCACGTCTACAAATTGGACAAGGCACTGTATGGGTTAAAACAAGCTCCCCGGGCATGGTATGATCATTTAAGTTCCTTTTTAATAGATAATGGCTTCAAAAGAGGTAATATAGATCAAACGTTGTTTACTAAGACTTGTGATGAGCATGCTCTACTTGTGCAAGTTTATGTAGACGATATAATCTTTGGAGCCACAAATCTTAAAATGAATGATGATTTTGCTCAACTCATGCAGGGAGAGTTCGAGATGAGCTTGATGGGTGAGTTAAACTTCTTCCTGGGGCTTCAAATAAAGCAACTTGGACGATGGTATCTTTATCAACCAGAAGAAGTACACACAAGAAATTCTGAAGAAGTTTCAACTGGAAAATGCCAAGCCGTTTGCTACACCCATGTCCACCTCACTCAAATTGGAAGATGAGAAAGATAACATCGTGGATCAAAAACTTTTAGGGGTATGATTGGTTCACTGTTACATCTTGCTAGTAGGCCTGACATACATTTTAGTGTGTGTCTTGTGTAAGATATCAATCTTGTCCCAGGGAATCTCATTTGTCGGTCGTGAAAAGAATAATCAGGTATTTGAACGGAACAATTGATCTTGGTTTGTGGTATCCTAAGAATGCTTCATTTGATTTAATTGCTTATACTGATTCTGACTACGCTGGATGTAAAATGGATCGTAAGAGCACTAGCAGCCACTGTCAATTTCTAGGGGGCTGCATGGTCTCATGGGCCTCAAAGAAACAACATTGTGTGGCTTTATCAACTGCTGAAGCCGAATATGTGGCTGTAGACAGTTGTGTGGCTCAAGTACTCTGGTTCCAACATCAATTGCTAGATTTCAGTTTTTGCTTGAAAAACACTCCCATTATGTGTGATAACACTTCTGCAATAAATCTGTCCAAAAATCCTGTCCAACACTCTCGCACAAAGCACATTGAGGTTAGACATCACTTCATTAGAGGTCATATCAATAAAGGTGATTTTGAGTTAATTTTTGTAGATACACAGCATCAACTTGAAGATATTTTCACAAAACCTTTGAATTCTGATCAATTTTGCTTTCTTAGGAGAGAATTAGGAGTGTGCAGATTAGATAGTTAAATCTTTCTGAATTGCCTTGTATATACACTTTAAAAATTTTCATAAAGGAATTGTGCATACTGCTTTACTTTTTGCACATAAGGAGATTTTCCATGGCGTTTACATTTCAATCTTTTCTTTTTGTGCATATCACTTTGAACAACAATTGATCTTTTCATCTCTTGCATCCGCATGTACATAAATGAATATTCTTCATACTTGTGTGCGTGAATGCCATGATTTCTGGTATATCAAATGTCGATTGCCGAAGGTTGGATTATGTCCAGCTAGAAGCTTTCCTCATGTGTGATGGTGGTCTTCGGACCAATGTACTCCGTCATGTACCGGTAATCAAGCTGCTTGAACATACTATCTCAATGAATGTTTGAATGTATATAAATATCACCTTTCTTCTTGATACCTCCTATGACCTTTACCCTTGCTAAATAAAAATGCTTCGATCAAAACATGCTTGATACATGGCTCATATTAAGGGGGAGGTTCTTTTTATAACTGTGCATACACTTAGGGGGAGACATCACAATGATTAGACTAATTCAACTCTTACATTCTGTGCAATCTCTCACACTAATCGCAATTTTGAGTTAAATGAATCTGTTTAATAAGGATTTCACCTATTCCACTCAACACTTTTGAGGGCTCTTGATCCCCTACATTGAAGTCACGTGTCTCGTGAGGAAAAAGCTGTCAGCCCCGCCACGTATTTGAATAAGTGTGATTTGGCACCGAGTAGTCGGGAATCCCCCCTGAAATAAAAGAGGAAACTCGCATCGAAAAGTAACTAATCCACATCAAAATAAGCGACGAAACTGAGTAACCGGGAAATGCCCCTGAAACAAAGGGTATAACTCGTGTCAAAAAGTTAGTCATCTTGTTAAAATAAATCAAAAAAAGGGGGGGGGGGGGGCTGTGCGAAGCTACCAAAAGTCGAGCACTATGTCTGAAAGTGTAAGGAGGAAAAGTTCTTATTTCTGTTTCTTTGAAAATTTGAAAATCCATATTACATAGATTTCGTTGCTCATTCTTCACATATATACTTAGGGAGTGATTGTGTGAATGTACCTTTTGAATTCGTCATATTTCATGAGTAATGCAGTACCATCCTATTTGTACGCACCACCTTCTTTATTTTGTTCATGCACATCATGCTCAAAATCGATTGCATATTTCTTAACCCGTCCCGAATGGACATGCTTGATTCTATACCTTATTATGGATGTCTGTGTGCTTGCATGATCATCATTCCACTTCACATGCATTAACTTGAGTTAACTGTATATTTGAGGCATCAGATCTTCTTTCCACTTTATCCAACTTTTACATAATCCCCTATTTGACTCTGACAAAAATGGGGAGTAATAAATGGTTTTTGGTTGCATGATATTGTTTTGGTTGACAATGGTTTTTGGTTGTTGCAATACTCGAATGGGTGATACTTGAATCGTCTCTTTCATGCAAATCTTTATGATATTCAAGGAGTTTTATCTTCGTCAAAAAGGGGGAGATTGTTGTGCCTCGGCGTGTTTTGACGACGACACTTTGTTCTATTTGGTATGATTTGCATTGAATATATGTTTGATGAAGCGAGTCATTATGAAAGGTCTCATGAATGGTTTTCAATGAACTGAGCAAAATGCTTGATATTTGAATTGTGCCTTGGAAGGCTTGATTGATCATCTGGAAATGTGTTGTCTTAGCTTCAGTCTTGCTGTGATGATTTATTTTGAGTAATGAGTGCAGCTTGGTATGTAGTTCATGTATGGCTTGATAACAAGATGGAAAATGAGTATTGGTGTGTTTGAGTTGGAGATGGCCTTGCCATGTATGAACCTTAAATGAAAGAAGAGCTTGTAATGCAATTTAATTGAAACACCCTGTTATATTTTCACTGTTGTTGTATCTCATGGTACCCTACAACAGGTTAATAGGGTTGTGAGAGGTTGAAGAAGTAAGAACATGAATGAGGTTTCCAGTTTTTCACATAAGGATTTATGCATATGATAAATGGCATACTCATATTGAGTTGGACTAAATTTGCTTGACCTATATTAGTATTGAGTTTTCCATGCTGAATCAATTTTGATATGTGAAGAACATGGATTGGAAATATGTGTATCACCTGTGCTTGTGGCTGCAATTCTTCATAATTCCACTGCAGGATGATGAGTTAGTCATGTGTGTAAGAATGGCTTCTCCATGCATGAATCTATCATGGTGTTTTATAAATGTGCACCGACTGTCCTTGCCTGATTCTATAAATGTGCACCGACCGTGTTTGCCTCTTCACATACTTGCACCGACCCTATTTATAGGTTCTACATTGTATGCACCGACCTTGCCTATGTGTGCACCGACCTATCCTTATGTTTCATAAAAGTGCACCGACCTTATTTATAGGTTCTACATTGTATGCACCGACCTTGCCTATGTGTGCACTAACCTATCCTTATGTTTCATAAAAGTGCACCGACCTTATTTATAGGTTCGACATTGTGTGCACTGACCTATCTTTGTCATTCCATATATGTGCACTGACCTTGCCTATTTGTGCACCGACCTTATCTATAGATTCTTCACTATATGCACCGACCTGCCCTTGAATGTGCACCGACTTGGTCTTTGTTGTTTTACAAACATGCACCGACCCTACCTGTACATATGCATCGACCATGGTTTCATATGCACAGTCACTTCAGCCTGTGCGTTGATTTATTCAACCAGAACAGTACTGGCTGATCAATGTGTCGACTCCAAGAGTCGACATTTGCCCAGTCGGATCTGGATCGTGTTTTCCGGGTTGATTACAAAATGCCCATTCTGAGATCCGATTGGCTTTCCCTTTTACTCCATTACCCCTAGGGTTTCTACCCTTGAATGGGTGTGGTTCTAAGAGGCTTTCCCATGGGCTTTAATGTCTATTTTCTTTATTTTCTCATGGGTATAAGTATGCTGTGAAATGCATCTATGCGAGAGAGATCTTTTGAGCTGATCTCGTTCTATCCTTGAAGGAGGAGGAGAGGGTTTCACACACCCATCTGGAGGAGGAAGACGAAGCTGTAGAAGCTGCATCCCATGACCCCAAGCTCAAATCTGGTGGTGGGTGTTGCTGCTCTCCATCGTCTTCCAGCTTGGGCGCTCATCCCTTCAACAACCAGTTGCTTCCTCTCCGTGGCTCATTCACTCTAGTGCATCCTTCCATCTATCTCCGAGTTGTAATGAAGATCAAAGGGGGATCTCATATTCTCTTGTTTATATGCCTTTATTTGAGCATAGTTCATAATATCTGAACTGGGATTTGTATTTTCATATATCTTTTCTTCATAGACGATTTCGAGCATTGTCTCCGTGTGCGTGGTTTCTCATCGTCGTACAAGAACGCGTGTGTGTTTGGCCGTCGAGCCCGTGTGTGGTTGTTTTGCTGCCATCGTGCAACGGATTTTAGTGAAATCCTCTCGTGTTGAGGGGGGTGGATGTAAGACGGCACTCGGGTGCGTCTGAACCACCTAAAAATTCCTTGTCATGTGGTTTGCTGCTTGTGAGATTGTCGTTCTTTCCCAACTGTTCTGTCTTACGAGTGTGATGCGGTGAGTTGAGAGTTCATATAATCTGTCTGCCTTTACGTTTTATCCGAGTGGTTCATTAAACTGAGCTGGAGAGTTGTGAGAGCTTGCTTGATCTCTTTCTTATCTAAATCATATTGTTCAGTTTTCTAGATATACTTTGTCATCTCTGCGTTTAGTTCTTAAAAAGGGGGAGCAATAAATTCACCCCCCTCTCGATTGCTTTCCTAACCGGGCCAATAATCAGGGTCGGTAGATCTGACGAACTTCGGAGGGTTCATATTCTGAAAACTTCAGTGAAGATCTCCCGCTCCACGGTTCGCCCCTCCTTAGGCTACTTGCTATAGTGCCTGAGTAAGACCTTGCACGGTCCTCTACATTTCCCATCATTACGCACGTTCCGCAGCCATAGTCCTGCAAGAAATCATGATGATTAGATGCTCGACTTAAAATTCTAGGGTTTAGCATCCTATATCGACTTAACCCATGGCGCTACCCAAATCACACCGGGTAAAAAGGTAAGGAACCTAGTAAAATCCTAGACACCTTAACCTTGGACTTGACGACCTAGGAAATTTTAGAAAACCTAGACTCTGATACCACAAAAACTGTCATGCCCCGAGTATGGAAGGGAACCCGGAACGTGACATTTATAGCAATCATGTGAATCAGAGCTCGAGACATTCATACACACACATTCAGAGTACGCCAAAAGATGATAACAACCATAATACTTTTATTCAATCAAAACTAAAGTTTACAATATCCAATCCATAGTCCAAGATCTCAACTAGACTCAAGAAAAACAAAATTACATAACCAAACTATGACAAGACAAGACTCTATGGTTGCACAAGATGTAACGACCCAAAATCCGGATACCGGGAATAACCCGATATCATTCGAATCCTGACCCGCCACCCACGAGTTGGGAGGCTCGGAAGAGTTATTAGGGTATGTGAAAGTACATTAAAATTTAAAATAATGCAAACAACAATTATATAATTAATAGTTTAAATAATAGAAAATAAAATTATATTTTCAATTAATAATCCAACTAGAGTCCAGTCTAATAAAGTACAGTCTACAGGGAAAGAAACGTACTCTAACGCCAGGTACACCCCCGGCTCTGGCGAGCTGGCAACTACGAACCACCGTGCTGCACCTCCGAACCTTAAAGAGGAATCGCGACACCTGAAAAGACAGGGGTGAGCCTCATCTCATTGGCTCAGTAGGGGTCCTGCGGATCCCCACCATAAAATAACGGCGGTAAACAACAGCGCTAACAAGAACAACAACAACAGTAACAGGAGTAGCAACAGTAACACTTACGGCGGAAGGGACAGCTGTAACGAGAATAGTAAACACGGTAGCTGATGGAACCACGGCTCTATAAGCTACTCCTAATGACACGAAAAGCCAACCCCGATCTCTCAGTCAGGGGACCACCGAACTAACGGAAAACCCTAGCTAAGCCACCGGGAAGAGGAAACCACGATAACTCTGTCGTGAAGGCCCGTCCTCGCAGACTAAGGCCAAACCCAAGACCACGCGGTCCGGGGAATAGTCACGACCTCGCCGTCATGAACCCTACACTGTCTAAAAGTGAATCCTTGGTAACCCTGCCGAAAAACCTAGACCTCGGTGTCGGGGAAACACGCACAGAAGTCACCCGAAGAACCGCAAAGGAACTCATCTTACGTGACAGGAGTACTGTCCACTAGAAGCAAGGCCGGATGCCTCCACTGACGACTTAGTCCACAGTCTTAGGTGTCTCCCTACTCACCCCAGGCGGAAACTGAGACACCGTACAGAAGTAACAACATAACAAGGACTAGTTGGGGTCGCACTGATCGGTGCGGGTCTGATGCCCCCAGCCACATGTGCACACACAGACTATGTGCTCTAAGTCGGGTCCTCTAGTTGGTTTTACCCCTAACACGGACTCAGGCTACAAAGACGAGGGGCGCTATAGTAACCAGCCTAAAAATCGTCTCACCGAGATAAGATCTCCACCACTCCCAAGTGGGTCCGCACACGCGTGCGTAGGAAAGCTACGACTAATGGGAAAGGTCACTCGATGTAAGACTCTCAGAAGAAACCGACGGAGTACAGACAGGCTACGCACAAGCCCGTCAGAAGTAACTCGGAACACGGGGTGGCACGATGCCACCAGACTCTGGACAGTCCACTAGGCCTACCAAACCAACGGTCCTTGAGTCACGCGACTCAGCTCAAGACCGCCGTACAATACGGATTCATGCTGTCAATCTGCCCTACTCCTAGGGTCAGAAACCATGATCAAAATAATCCTTAAGGCTACTCATAACCGTCGAGTTCATTCCCTTTTCAAGGGAGACCAAGAAACCCCCAGCCCCAGACTGGGTCACAGAACACTCGGTCATTGGCCATACGCATGGCCCACACGAAAACTGCTTTCTGAAGAAGCTAACGTCATGCGGGGACAACCCTCACACGGTGCTCGATCTAGCAAAACAAGAAAGCCCAGAATAGATGGAGTCATCCGAACCCTCAAAACCTCACGGGCACGCTAATCGAGCTAACACGGTACCTCCGACCATCTAAAAACACCGTCTCGGTCCCCAAAGGGTGTCCGGGACATCCACGGGGCCAAAAATAGCCCAAAGAGTCACAACCGGGTCGACCCGGGGCCAAAATGGGCTAAGAAGACAGGGGTCGGTCGACCTACCCCTGCGGTCGATCGACCGCCCAACAGGGTAGGTGTTGCACCCGAGATTTATTCCAACCAAAATTGGCATGGCTGCCATGTTAACCTCGCATTGGTTGAGGTCTACAAATATTTGGTGTATCGCCTCTTCATGGAATATCTTCACACACAGGTTTTAACATGGGGCATATCGCCTCCCCCGTGGAGTACCTCCGTACATTTAAGGCTTCATAGCCTACTTATTCATACAATTACAGGCCTCTCGCAGCAAAACAGGGTGGTCGAGACCCGGATTAAATCCACACAATTGTTAGGATCACATGGTTATTAGGAAGCTAACATGTAGCAAAACATCGTGCGGGGACAACCCTCACACGGTGTTCGATCTAGTAAAACAAGAAAGCCCAGAATAGACGGAGTCATCCGAACCCTCAAAACCTCACGGGCACGCTAATCGAGCTAACACGGTACCTCTGGCCATCTAAAAACACCGTCTCGGTCATTAGGAAGGACATTAGTTTCTTGGGTTTAAATACGAATATTGCACTTGATAGAAATCGTTGGCGGAACAGGATTCATGTAGCCGACCCCAATTAATTGGGATAAGGCTCTGATGATGATGATGTTAGGATCACGTGGTGCTGAAAAAATCCATAGCGGATGAAGTCCCCCTCCTTTGAACGTGTGACTACGTGCAAAGGAAGCAACTACAAAAATAAAGGAGACACAAAAGGAGGTCTATGCACCAAGAACAAAGTCTCTCGCACATGTATCACGGAGCACGGATAATATCAAGTCTTCCCTCCGCGGCCTACGGCACGATGAAGACAACAAACGAACAAGGAGGCGCTTCCTCTCGCTCTTCTCCACGAGGTGCGGTGAGAAAATGAGGCTTCAGAGCCCCCAAGACCTTATTTTATTGAAACCCGTCGTGGAGGAGACCCGTCTGGGGCCGGGGGGGGGGGGGGGCCCGTACGGGGTCGCCCTCACCCGGGCGGGTCCGCCCGGAGGCGGGCCAGCCCGCATGGGGCCGCCTGGAGGAGGGCGAGCCTGCGCGGGGCCGCCCTTGGGCGGGCTGACCCGCCCGGGTCGAGTGACCCCGGGCGGACCTGCCCAGGGTCAATCGACCCCGGGCAGGTCCCGCCCGGGGCCCGCGACCCCGCGCAGGTTCCCTCATGGGCGCGCGACCCCGGGCGGGTCCCCTGGGAGTCATGCGACCCCGGGGAGGTCTCCCCCGAGTCGCGCGACCCCGGGTGGGGCCCGGGGACCTCCCACCCCGGGCAGGTCCTTCCTCCCGTGCGATCAACTAAAAAAATCTGAAAAAATGACCTCCCCGGGGTCATTTTCCTCCCGTTTAACCCGTACGGGTCCGGACGACCCCGGGGAGGTTCCTACTTCTATAAATAGACCCCCAGGGTCCAGGAAGAGAAGATGGACTACAATCTACAGCCTAGGGAGAACACTCGGAGCGCTTTGTTCGTTTGTTTTGGCCCGCGAGGGGTAAGTCCCCGGGTCTTGTGTATATGCCCCTATGAGGGTATTTTTGTAATTTCGCCCCTCAGTGGGCCGTGTTGTAAGTTTCTAAGTCCCAGGATGACTAAGTCATACGGTTCTATTTTAATAATGGGAGAATTGCATAAATGTCCCTCTCGGGGTCCGAGAAACATAAAAGTCCTATTGTTTGCAGTTTTACCCTGCAGCTTTTGTAATTGAGGCTACGCCCCTATCTCCCGCGTTAGTGCGGACTTTTGTACAGTCGACAACTCACCGAAAACCCTTGTACTCATTCGGACTATAAAAGCACTCAGCATGTTTTATGTATGTCCTCGGGTGAAAAATTATAAGAAAACCCCCGACTTTCACAAAATTGCATATGTACCCCTCCTTCTACCAAGTTGACAATTATGTGTCTTCTACAAAGTCCCTTGTCATTCCTTCAGTCTGAAATGTTGTCAGCCCAGTCCGACATTCAGATGTCACCCCAACCCTAGGTCTGTGTAGGGTATGATAAAATTACCAAAATACCCCTATGACCTAAAAACGGCATACAAGCCCCCGTAACCCTCCAGAAAGAGCCTCAGCGCCTTGGGAAGTCAGGAACCCGGTCCTACTTCCGTTCCAGCTCAAAAATTTCAGAAGTGCCCCTGGCTTGGTAAAATTACCAAAATACCCCTAGGTTGGTAACATTACCAAAATACCCTCAGGGTCCAGAAAACTCCTCTCTACTTCAAAAATGCCTACGGCTCCCGCATATTTGCGTTATTATTCCTAAATCTTAGGGTTTTGTTGAGACCCAGTCCTAACTCTGTTAACATAGTGGTGGTAAATGAGTGGTCATGGAGAGTCTCTCGAGTGAGCCTACCCTCTATATCAGAACCTCTATAGAAGACTTTGGGATTTCTTTTACAGTTAAACAAAGGTGTTCGGATGTTAGGCCGATGTAAATCAACACTGACTACGGTCAGTGGGGAGAGGTCCAGCACTCGAACCCAAATCGTCTGATACTATGCGCACTCACGGAATCACCCTCTACTCAGATAGGGAAATGTTTCTTTTCAAAAAGAACATAATTCAATTTTATCTACTATAAAAGATTCCGTGTCTCACAGACTGGCATGCCTGGTGGGACCTTTCCCGCCTTTCTTATTTCTGTCAAAGAAAGTCTCCAAACCTTCATCAAGGTTCTGATTGCTCCTCTTCCTTTTACAGGACGGGAAGAGGAGGGCATCCACATCTCTCTGCTCGCTTGAGAGCTCTTCGTGCATTTGCACTTCTCCAGTCGTGCTACACACCACCACCAACAACAACAGCAGCGATGGCCGCCGTTACCTACGGCCCTGAGATCGTTGCCAACCACGCCAGGTTGGGATACCTGGCGATCCCGCTCGTCTTCGGTGACTTTCCAGCAGTCATCGGCTCGCCCTTCTTCTTGGGTGTCACGCCTGTGGTTGAGGCCAGCTCAGCCGCACCTGCAGCAGCTACCATCGAGGGTGTTAGGCCCTCTACTATTTCAACTAGCCGGGTTCACCAGGTCAATAAGACAACTGTCGAGGGAGTCATGCCCTCGGCTCCATCAATTGGTCGGGTCCGCTCGGCCAAGAAGACAACTGCTGAGGGTGTCAGACCCTCTGCTTCATCAACTGGTCGGGTTCGCCCGGTCAAGAAGACCATCATCGGGGGTGTTAGGCCCTCTACTTCTTCATCAACCGGCCGGATTCGCCCGGTCAATAAGACTACCGTTGGGGGTGTTAGACCCTCGATCTCAACAGTCGGCCGAGTTCGTCCGGTCAACTCTTCAGCTATTAAGGGTGTCAAGCCCTTCATCCTGACAATAAATCGAGCCTGCTCGACCGCCATGTCAATGGTCGAAGGTGTCAGGCCTTCTGTCCCAGCTATTGGTCGAGTCTTCTCGGTTAATCAAGTCACCACTAGCATCTCCCCTGCTCAACGGGGGCAACGCCGTCGCCGTAACAGCACCAGATCCACTATGACCACCCTCAAAGGTACCGTCCCTGCTCAACGAGGGTAGTGCCGTCGCCCTAACGACGCCATGCCTATGGTAGGCATCACCACCGCTGCTCCTGAGAAACTAGGGAAACATCGCAGCCGCAGGGGCACAAAGCCCGCAGCAGCGACATCTCGTTCCGGTAAAACTATAATTATCGAAGATATTCGCATTCGGCTCGATGGAGGCGAGCTGATATTGCCATGGGACCAGCACGTCCCAACCGTCTCCACCTCCAACCGCTTGGAGCTCCTTCGACAAGTCCGGGAGGACGAAGCGAAAATGAAGAAGCCCACCGTATTGGCGGCAAACCAGGGTCCGGTGCGACGGCCCAAACAACCCGCTCCCCGACCACTGTCAGGGGGCAATTCAACTGAGGAGCTCCAGCTCCACTTGAAGAAAATTTGGGTCATTAAGGATGAGGCCCGAATTCTAAGGGGCGCAAGGGCACAGGAGCCCTTCCGCATGCCGGACCTGTAACTTACGCGAAGTCCGGCGAACACTGAGGCCTCAGTCTCCCCGAGATCCACAAATCAGCCCCTACGAGGGCAAAAGCGTCGAGGAGCCGGCAAGAAGGTGCGACCGACCTCCCCGTGGGATAGTTCCACACATACGGAGGAGGATCGCTCCCCGCAGGCATCCACATCTCGAGTTTCAATCTTTGACAGACTAGGGGAGCCGCCCAAGTCGGACCAACGACCACCGAGGAAGAGGCGGGTGGTTCAGGTGAACGATGACACTGTCAAAGTGTTCACCTGTTACGCCACCTTTGGTGACAAGAAGCCTGAGGACACCTCGGGGGAGCTTAACCAGCCTCTTCAATATTTGAGGAGGTCAAGGCCAGTCTCTCGGATTCTAGCGCAGACACTACAGACGCCGGCTGCTGGGACATCTCAGCCCTAGCTAGCACGGCAAGAAGAGCGCCAAGAGGATGTCCATAGTACCGATGGGGATAGCCACCCCGGCACGAGGAAGATCTAGGAGAAGGAACACACATTCCCACGTTGGAAGAACTCCGACGTGAGAACCAAGAACTCAAGAACCTCTTACAAGCGCTATTACGTGAAAAAGAGGTTCCTGCCCCACCTCAGGTGGCACCCACTGGGGTGGAACACCAGCCTTCCCCCATTCCAGTCGTGGCCAATGCCTCCGTCACTATGGCAAAATTGCCATTGGCAGTGGACCTTGAAGTCCCGCAGCATGACGTCAACGCGCGGTAATCTGCTACTCTTGCTGCAGAGAGCCTCATGGCACAAAAGCAGATGATCGAGCACATCGTGGAGGCAAAGTTTGCCCAACATGGGGAGGGTGTGGCTATCGTTGATTTGTACAGCGTGCCATATCCCCTCCAACATCAGTTCAAAAAGCTTCCCCAAGATTGCCCGAAGGCCCCGAAACTTCAGAAATTCAACGGGCAGGGCTCCCCACATGAACACCTGACCTATTACATGACGGCCATGGGTGAATTGGCGCTAGAAAAGACATATTTGCTATGGTACTTTGCCACGTCATTGACTGGCACCACCTTCCAGTGGTACTCCAGACTTAAGCCCAATTCTGTAACTGATTGTGCTGATATGCAAAAGAAGTTCGTCGACCATTTCCAGATGGTCGAATGCAAAATCTCCCTGGCGGAGCTCTGTGCCCTTCGGCAGAATAAAGGCAAAATAGCGTTGGACTTCATCAAGCGATGGAGGGACGTTAGCATGCGCTGCGATAACCCTCCGACGCCCGAAGATGCAATCACCATCTGTTGTAGGGGTCTCTAGGCGGAAGTCAGTGAAAAGCTTCTGGGCTCAAACATCAGAAGCTTTGACCAGCTTAACATGGTGGTGGTGGAGATTGAGATGTTCTTCGATGATCATCCTACACAAGCCTCTGCAAAAGGTAAATCCTCCAAAGACCGTCTGGCTAGCGACAAGGAGGTAAATGCGGTGGACTTCTCCCCGACAAATGGAGAAAAGGGAGAAGGAAAATCCAAAGGCAATGGCAAGAAGCCTGATGCCAAGGCAAGCGCGTCTCGATTGGCGGAGAACATGAAGATGCCGTATTCCTTCAGGAACGAGCATACTAAAATGCTCTTTGATCTCTGCATGAAAGAGCAACTCATCACCCTACCCGATCCACGGAAGCTCTCAGAGGTCGACAAAATAGATGATCCTACCTATAGTGTGTATCACCGAAGGTTGGGTCATACCATCGGGGACTGCTATGTTTTCAAAAACATAGCAGAAGAGCTCATTCAAAAGGGCTTGGTAAACATGCTGGGCCATGCAGTTGACCCACCCCAGCCTCATGCCTGGAGCCGATCGAACCGGTCGGATAATGTGGTCCATATGGTGGCAATGGCTTCGAGCTCCAACACCTTCGAGGCCGGGTCTTCAAATCAACAGCCCAACACCGATCCGAGAGTCGTCCCTTCCTCACTCCCTGAGTGTTTTGCGTTACGAGGGACTATTCAGAAAATCTGAGGAGAAATCCGATAATTGTAATCTGAACAAAGGCGTCTGCTGCAGTTCTTGGAGAGCATTGATCAGCAGTTGCCAACCTTCTCTTTTGGCCCTTTTGACAGGGGGTTAGCTCCGATCCACATACAGGAGGTGGGTGTATCACCCACTGGCCGGGCTCCGCTCAGGGGTTGGCTCTCTGAAGAATCCTCAGATTCATCTGAAGACGAGGAGGACTCACTGGAAGCCAAGGAGGCTCCACTTCAAGTTAAGGTGCAAGAAAAGCTATACTCCTTCCCTTGCGAGAAGACTCCAAACATCTTCTTCGCATGCCAACAGGCTGGACTGATTAGCCCGTCACCCATGGAGCAGACACCAGGTGCTGCGTTTCATCAAGGCTATTGCCCCTACCATGAGGTGATAGGCCATATCATCCATAACTGTGAACCATTCAAAGACCTCACTGAGGACTTGATCAGGCGAGGGAAGGTCAACATGGGTGAATTCCTGGTCGACCCACCACAGCCGCATGAATGGAAGAGTCTCCACTTCTCCGTCAATGTCATACATGCTTCGGCAGCTTTCCAATTCCCAGAGCTGCAGGAGGAAGGAGTCAGTTCCCAGGGAGTCAGTTCCCAACCACCTAAATCCACACTGTGGTACCCAGGGTGGTGACCCTCTCATCAGTGTTCTTTCCCCAAGGAGGACATTGAGAAGATTTTTGACAAACTTCTGGAAGATGGTTGGGTATTGACATATGATCCACCATCCTACAATAATGAGACGGCCAAGAGTCATCCCCTCTACTGCAAATATCATGCCAGGGTATCTCACCCCACTCGGGAATGCCTGGAAGTCCAAGATTGCATTGAAGTCCTCATCCAAAGAGGGGAGATCGATGCGCAGGGGAATTCTATGACGAGGCGGTGTCTTAAAGAGGCCGCTAAGAAGATCCTCCAGCAAGCTCAACAGGAGCAGGCCAAGCTGCGTGGGACTAAACCCACCTATCAACAAGTCATATCGGACAAGTCTACGGATAGCGGTAAGCCTCGACTAGACCCCAAAGGCAAGGCTAGGTGCGAAGGGCCTAAGGCCCAGGGCCCGAAAAATTGAGCCAGGGGAAAAGGCTCTAAACCCCTCTCTGGGGCAAGTCAGCCCGGCATCGTCATAAAGGGAAACCCTCCACTAAACGATAAAGGCAAGGCCAAGGTGAGGGAGCCTCAGACCAAAGCTCCTGCCAAAGCTCTTGTCGAGCCAATAAGGTCGTCAATTGAGGAAAGACCTAAACAGCTCGAACAAGCAAAGCTGTCAGTCAAAGCAAAATCGGTGGAGTTACAACACCCCCAAGGGCCCCACTGTGGACTGGCAGAGTTCCAGGAGCTGCCTCCTAAAATAATTACACAGGTAATCAATGCCACCTTCTAGGTTCAATCGGAGGAGGCCGACTAGACTAAGGTCGCCCCCAGAAAGAGCTGTGGCACTAAGGCTCCTAAGGAGCCAGCCCGGAGCAAAAAGCCAAATTCTGGGGGAAAACAAGTCCCACCTCCAAAGTAAAATCCTCTTTCTTCTCAAGAGGTGGCACGCTAAAAGAAGCAAGAGAAGAACTGTAGAAAGAATTTGAAGAGGAGGTTGAAGAAGCAAGCTGAGCAAGCAGCTGCTATGGAAGCTCCTAAGGAGCCAACTCCTCTGCAAAGACTACAAAAGCTCATAGATGAGCTAGAGGAGTACACTCCCCCTCGTCCCACCAGGATCGTCACTCTGGACGAATACATTCCTTGGGACAAGCTTGGGCGAAAAGCCCGCCTTCTGCAATGGCTCCGGGAAATGGTTCACCATCTTGAAGAAGGTGAAGACTTCCCAATCCCGGAGGAGCTTTCCTTATTCTACAAAGATGAGGAGCTCACTGTCGAGATGCTCGAGGAAATGCTGCAAGAGCTCTCTGTGAACACCTAAAGAAGAAGATGTCACACCGACATTAAAAGAGGAAAAAGAAAGAAAGAATATCAAAGGGGGAGACTAAGGGGATGAAAAAAAGCTAAACTAAAGGAGCAAGAGATTGCTATATGGAGGGTGATCGCCAGAGGGGTTACCTCAAAAAGAAGGAAATTGATTGCGAATACCTGGTGAGAAAAGGGATGCGGGATGATTATGGATTTCTTCCTCCTCCTTCTACCGGCCGGCCGATGAAGGGGGTTTGTCTTCTTGATTACCCTTAAACAAATCACAAATAAACAAAGATAAGATAGGATTAGCCAAAGTGTAGTATCAATCCTCAAATAGAATAAGGTGATGAAAGAAAAGTATGAAGTGTGCACCTTTTGGTTTCTTTAAAACCCCTAAGAGAATTAGGGAGAGGAGATGTGATGCGAACTAATGCAGGAAAAAGACTGATGCTGATCGATGATGATAGGATGATGAATGATGATAAGATGATAATAAGATGGATAATATCCCTGCTATTCCTGTCAATAGTAGAGGGAGAAACCAATATATCAGCTCGTGGCTAGTGCAACAGGAGGAAGCAGACCACCGAAGGATCAAAAGGCTCGTGCATAAGAGAGGAAAACTTCTCTGCGTGAAAGAATCTACTGCTCTCTGCGTCGATCTCTCTGTTGCTCTCTGTGTTGCTATTAGCTAAAGCTCCCTCTCTTTTTTCGTTGTTCTCTTTGTTTCTTCCTGCTATCAGCTAGCTTCGCGCGTGCTTGATGTAGGGATGTATTTATAGGATGCAAAACACAGCTGTGGTGGGATAAGAATAGGAAAGACTCATCTACGGTAAGGTCTCTACTTCCCTAATCAAACATGGTAATCAAAACATAGCAGGGAACTCTCCAGGAAAGGGGTGTTCAAGCAGGACTCGGAAGGGTGGAAGATGACCCAAAGAAAGGCGTTATTTGAAATTGACGACCTTGGACAAGGCGTTAATTAAAATCACGACTGGGACAAAGGCGTTAATTCATGGATTTAATTTTAGTAATGAAAACATTCTTTATTTGAAAATGATGAAGAGACGCCTGAGAGAGAGGCGTTAATTCAAAACACGACCCATGGAGGGACGTTAATTCTTATTTTTCAATTTGGAGTAGGATTTGTAAAAGTCCAGAAACTGATGCCTCTTGGTTCAGTCGTCCTTTCTTTGAGAAACGCCCCGGCCCAAGCCGTTATTTAAAACATTCCCTACATAGAGTCGTGAATTACAAAAACAATTAGAAAATAGAAAAACTTCATATTATGGAAATATTGAAGTTCACTTTGGGGTGTTAATATGGTGACATGAGATTTAATCAACATAGTATCAATTTTGGCGTGTCTACAGCTGCCCCGCCTTGGCGTCTGCTTTGCAAGGGAGTGAGACAAAATGAAGCGAAAGTGCAACAAGCGAAATGAAGTGGAATGAACTGATAAGTAGATGCCAAGGTGTGATGTGACACACCTCTGACACTAAGCGTTAGAAATCTTTCCAAGATTCTGAGTGAAACAACTCCGGGTGATTCCAAGAAAGCATCGATTGGCTGGATGAAGGAGACTAAACTAAATAAATAAAATGTGCGCGAGGGCACGACAGGGAGGCACCTTTGGAGAGCGGTTACCAGTCAATGTGGACGTGCTACAACCAAGATAGATTTGCATAAAATTAAGTGAATGGAGATGAAGACCCAACAAAGGGACGCTTTCAAGGAACTAGCCTGAGCGGTTTCAGAGAGAATAAAGTACTTGATTTGGAGTGGAATATCTCATGTCAACTCAATCAAGAGCGAGTGACCTTCATTATTACCGTAATATGAAGATTTTCATCATTAAGCTCAAAGTCCTACATGATGCATGCTGGGCTAAAAGAAAAACTAAAACAAACTAAAAATAGAAAATAATCAAGGATAATATTGCCAAGCCATCTAGATTTGGTCAAGAATTCAGATCTCTAAGCTGACACTAAGCCGAAGCCCGTTTGTCCGCGCATCAACCCAGAAAGTGGAACCATCGTCCCAGACCTTGAATGACTCAACGGCCTATCCGTGTGATCATGATTCTCCTGGAATTATCACTGTTTTTGATGAAGGGGAACTAAAATTCCAGGTTCGTTAGAACCACAAGGTCCTTGATATACTATAATAGCGTAGAGTACCATATAGTAACAATGCTTACAGGAAAGAATACAAGAACAGAATGATGTTATTCCCATGCATCTCGAATCCTGCACTCTTCTACACTTGAAAATTCATTAGTCCTCATGATAGAAAATATCCTCAGTTTAAACATGGCATGACCATAAGTGCATAATCACAAATAAATTCCATTGAAAAGATAGCACTTAAGTTCATTAAAAATAGCATAGAGGAGCTGAATATGCGAGCCATAAATTGACGACCAATAGTAGTGGCGTCAAAAGGATAAAAGATGACTATCATCAAGGCATTAATTAATTTGAGATTTCAACAAACGACGACCCTCATCAAGGCGTTAAATAAAACACGACCTGGAGCAAGTCGTTAATTCAATAAATGACGCCCTGAACACCATCATTAATTAACCATAAATCGAAACACACGCTTCTGACTCTGAATCAGAAAGCTTAAACCCAGTTATATTCGTATTTGATTTTGCAGTTTCGAACGGGCATAAGATCCTTCAAACTTCTATAAAAGGAGGGATTTCTCTCAACAAATCAATCGAATCCTCTATTCTGTTTCTTCTTCTTTCTTCACAGGTGCTGCTTGTTCCATTCGGCTTCTTTCTGCAGACAGTTACTCAGAAGATGGAGAGAGCTATCAAGAAACCGAAGACTTCCACTCCTAGGCTTTCGGAAATTAATGGACATATTAGCAACAAGATCGTTCTGAACCAAGTATGTTAAGGCTTGAGTCGTTCTGAACCGTGATCGCCAATTTGTAGATTCTAAAATTAGAACACCCCCAAATTGAATGATTTGCATAAAAGATGATTTGACAAGATATAGAACTAAAATTGATGATAAAAAGGGGGGTTACATGTAATAATCAAAATCCGTGATCGCCACTGAGGCCAACAACATGCCAAATAATATAAAGATCAAGATAGGGCATGTTACATACCTCAGAAATTCAAGAGGGCCAAGAGCTGGCCTGGGGATTAACGCGCTATATCGTCCTAGCGCCTTCTCAGGATCGCGCTATGTTCCTATAGCGCGATATCAGACAGGAAGCGGGATGAGTTGGATTCGTTTCTTCCTTGCTCCAAGGCCAGCCAAGGTGCGAGGGCTCCACGTATCAATCTTCTAGTGCCTAAAAACAATCATAAACAACAAACAGAAGGCCCATTAGATCGATATTTTAGTAGAATCTGGCCCTATTCTTAATCAAAAGCATGTAAAAGAAGGGCTCGATTACCTGGGGGTTTGGTGGTTTTTAAACCCCTATGGAAGGGCCAAAAATAAGTTTGGTGTGTGTGTGAATGCGTGTATTTTGTAAAAGAAGTATTTTTGAGATCGATATGCAATGCTATGCAAAGATTGGGATGAACGAATTGGGGAGAAAAACTAAGAACTAGGAAGAACACAATATGCCCCTAAATACTCCCTTGGATATGTGAGGAGCGAGTAGTTATTGATTCAGAACGAAACGCAGCCTCCACCTTTGTCAAGATCTCGAGTTGCATACCCCAGAAACGACGGCCAAGGGTCCAATTTATAGGCGAAAGATCAAGAACGAACCCTAGGTCAGAGTTCGATCCCAAACTAATGACTTGGCGGCTCAAATCAAGGCAACCTTGCCGATTAATGAGGGGGAAAGACTCCTATTAGGGTTTGGAACCTTCCTTTGGACGGAATATGATTGGAAACTTACCAAAATAAGGACTTAGATCGAAAAAGGGGAGTCCGGGTCGGACTAGGTTACTGACTGAGAACGCGCTACAAGAGTATAGCGCGTTCTTCATGAACGCGCTATGACGATATAGCGCGACAATAATTGGCTCCCCAAATGATCAGAAAAAGAATAAATACCCATTGGGTAGTCGTTCAATCAAATATTAAATAAGAATAACATCCATAGTGGATGCTATGAATGTCAAGAAATAACGACTGTTCAAATAATCATTCAATCAGGTCCAAAAAGTGATGTGAGTGAATAGCGCGAGAATGTCGAATTCGAGACGAGATCCAAGGTACGGAAATTGAATCAAGAATAGGGAGAAATCCCAAAAAATCAACCAATTATGGATCAATTGGGGCATTAACTAGGAGAACAAAGAAATTTCTCAACTTATCGGTCAAAATTGGGTGTCTACACTCTCCTGCAACATGGTGGCGATTCCGCCGCCCGACAACATTTATTCTCTTGCGGCTGATAGCACTGGAGGCAAGGCTCCTATCGCAACATATCAACGTTGCTCGGCAAGAAATGGACGGGGACGTGGCCGGGGACGTGGACGTGAAGGTCCCCTGACTCTCGATTGGGTCATAATATTTAGGGGGGAAGCTGGGCCCTATCTCGGAAACCCAAGTTCGGGGAGTCCCTTTCATCCACAGCCCCTTAAAGGGTTCAGGCCCCATCTCAACGGCTAAGCCGGGTGGAGTCCCTTTTATAATCGCCTCTTCTGATGAAGAAGAGGAGTCAGCCAAGTCGCCAGTGCACGAGGAGGCGTCATACCGGGCTGGCCCCTCCAACAGGGTCGAGCCCGCAAGCCCACCATGTCCTTCCAATGAAGTCCAACATGATGAGCCTTTGCCACCCCGGAGGAGTCTTTGGCTCCGCTATTCCAAGAAAATGTGGAGGGTCAGAATGAGGAGCGCCCTTCAAAATGGGAGAAGCCTCGCCAGGCACCGAAGACTCTGGCGGAGATCATCCAGCCATTTGACAAGACCCGTGCTCGAGCGGACCGTAAGATCATTTATCATATGAAGCGGTTCCCAACAAATGTCACGATCAGGGAAGCCATCGCCTGGAGCAAGGATCTCAGGGAGGCTTTTGTTAAGATACTCCAAGACCCAGAGGCCTATGAAGCCCCTGTAGCAGAGTTGCAAGCCCAGGCATATGAGGCACTCACAGCCAACATTTCCTTCACGGACAAAGGCATGTTGCTGTCCTCTCCATGCCACAATCGCCCCTTATATATGAGGGGGATGATCAATGGGCATGATGTCAATCGCATTCTGGTTGACGCCGGAGCAGCCGTTAACATCATGCCCTTGAAGACAAGTCTTTATACTTGGCCCCTTACTTGCAAAAGGTGACCGTGGTCAAGATCTCAGGATTCAATCAGGGTTCCGAGGAGGCGCTTGGTCGGGTTGAGGTCAAACTGGCTTTAGGCGATTTTGTCACCCAAGCGACATTCTATATTATCAACTCCGACACATCATACAAGCTGCTGCTTGGGAGGCCTTGGCTCCACGAGAATTGGGTTGTTCCTTCAACTCTGCACCAGTGCATTAAATATGCCAAGGGAGGGGAGCAACATACGGTCTTCGCAGATCAGGCTCCATTCCACCCCAATGAGTGCCATCTGGCAGATGCTTCCCTATATTTTGGGAAGCCTACTCTAGCAATCCCTGAGCCTATAAAAGACAAGGGGAAGCAAAAAGTGGACCATGAAGTCGAGGAAGGGCGGTTGTTTACTGTCAATCAAGATATGGTAAAGCTGCATAGGCTAAGCCTCCATGCCGCCTCCAAGCCAACTCAACCGGAGAGGCGAAGTGTTGATTTTGAGGCCAACCTCATCAGCCAGGTCATTGACCGAAGCATCTCCTTACCGCCCAAGTGCCTTCAACTCTCGTCCCAACGGGAAGAGTATGAAGTGGAGCAGCTGAAGACCTTCACAGTCTCCTATTAGCGAAAAAGAAAGAGCAATAAGGGCAAAAAAAGAGACAAGCCAATTATCTTTTATAAAGGTGACCTAGTCCCACCGTGCCCTCCTGAAGATGGTTTCGGCTGGGATACTCCCGCCGATGTGGCGCCAGAGCCAGTCCAGGAGATGGACGATTTGCCCAAATACATCAAGGAAATGTGTAATAAGTAGCATACTCCTGGCGTATTTCCATCAACTGTGGAACCCTTCGCAAGTTCGTGGGCAACTTCCCTTCTCCCGCAAAGACACGCGGGGACTTGGCTATGACCAGGAGAAGGACTTCGAGGTCTATTATGCAGTCAATGCCATAGGGCTGCTATCTCCTCATAACGGGCAAACATAACTTGAGCCCAAAATTGATGACTCTGTAAGGGAGTCCGGTGAGATGTCAATGACACCATCACCTTCATCAAAAGTCAACAATGACCACCCCTCATAGGGAAGGCCAGCCCATGTTGCCAACCTTCAGCAAGCAGCCCAGTTTGTTAATCATCAACAAGATGAAGCAAGTCCTTCAACTTCAAGCCAGGAGAAAGAGAACTTCGAAGAATTTGAAGTCTATGAGGCAAATACTGACGATGAGGGAGACTTCGTCGACCTCCAGCCATCTCCACCGGAGCTTGAAGATGGCGGCCAAGCAACTGTGGATGAATTGATCGAGATTAATCTCGGAAGCAAAGATAATCGTCATCCCACCTTCATAAGTGCTCTCCTCAGCGAGGAAGAAAGGCAGTCTATTGGCACCATTTTTTTTTTGCCCACGTACGTGTGCCATTACAGTAGAGCAGTAGCAAGCCCAGACCTGCCCGGGGTGGAGCCTCAGACCTCCACATCGTAGCAGCAGAAGGCCCACGAGGCAGCAACTCATAGACCTCCCCGGGGTCACGTAGCAGTGCAGCAGACATCACTTGCCCAGGGTGAAAACCCTGCAGACAGCCAACCTCCCCGAGGTGAACCACCAGCCAGGGGTGGAAACAACAGCAGTGCTAGTTGGGGGATGTGGTCACCCACTTCTCTCTCCCCCCCGGGTGTTCCGGTCACCTCCTTGGGCTTTGGTGAGCCAAAGAGTATCCTCACCCCCCTCTCTTATTCAATTGGAGCAGAAAATAGGCCAGGAGGGAGAAAGAAGACCTATTCGATGTCGGGCCAACCTGTACGGGGTCGTCCGACCCCGGACGGGTGTGCGCGCAGATGGGGCACCCGCCCGGGGTCACGCATCCCCCTAGGCAGACCTCCCCAGGGTCATTTGACCCCGGGAGGGCCTGCCCGGGGTCGGCAGGCTAGGGCAGGACTTGCCCGGGGTCAATCCACCCCGGGCAGGCCTGCTCGGGGTCGATTGACCCCGGGGAGGTCCCGATCGGACCTGCCCGAGCTCATTTGACCCCGGACGGGTCCGAGGACCTCCCACCCCGGGCGACCTTCTCTCCCGGGCACGGAAAACAAAAAGGATGACTTACCTGGGTCATTTTCACCCCATTTAACCCGTACGGGTCCGGACGACCCCGGGGAGGTTCCAACTTTTATAAATAGACCCCCAAGGGTCCAGATAGATGATCTACATACTACAGCCTACGGAGCATTACCTTGGAGCATCTCGTTCATTTGTTCTTTGTTTTGACCCACGAGGGGTAAGTCCCCGGGTCTTGTGTATATGCCCACAAGGGGTATTTTTATAAATTTTCCCCTCAGTGGGCCATGTTTGTAAGTTTCTACGTCTCGGGACGACTAAACAAAGTAGTTCTACCCACATAATGGGGAATTACAAAAATGTCCTCTTCGGGGCCCAAGAAACAAAAAATGTCATGTTCTTTGCAATTATACCCTGCAATTTTTGTAATTAGGGCTACGCCCCTACTTCTCGCGTAGGTGCGGACTTTTGTACAGTCGACAACTCGCCGACAACTCTTGTACCCATTTGGGCCATAAGTGCAATCTATGACTTCATATGTCTTCTTTATGCATTGACTGGGGAAAATTATAAGAAAATCCCCGACTTATCAAAATTGCATATATACCCCTCCTTGGGCAAGAGTGACACATGTGAGCCTTCCATGAAGCCTTTGTCACTCCTTCAGCTCGGGGGTGTTGTGAGCTCAGTCCGACACACAGATGTCACCCCAACCCTAGGTCTATGTAAGATATGATAAAATTACCAAAATACCCCTATGACCTAGAAACGGCCTAGCAGCCCCCGTAGCCCTCCAGAAAGAGCCTCAGCGCCTTGGGAAGTTAGGAACCCGGTCCTACTTCCATTCCAGCTCAAAAATTTCAGAAGTGCCCCTGGCTTGGTAAAATTATCAAAATACCCTCAGGGTCCAGAAAACTTCTCTCTACTTTAAAAATGCCTACGGCTTCCGCATATTTGCATCTTTACTCCTAAGTCTTAGGGTTTTGCTCAGACTTAGCCCTAATTACCAAAACACCCCCGGGTTAGTAAATTATCAAAATACCCTCAGGGTCCAAAAACTCCCCTTTACTTTAAAAATGCCTACAACTTCCGTATATTTACGTTTCTATTCCTAAATCTTAGGGTTTTGTTCAGACCTAGCCCTAACTCTATTAACATGTTGGTGGTAAATGAGTGGTCATCGAGAGTCTCTCGAGTGAGCCTGCCTTCCACATCAGAACCTCTATAGAAGACTTTGGGATTTCTTTGATAGTTAAAAAAAGGTGTTCAGACGTTAGGCTGATATAAATCAACACTGACTACGATCAGTGGAGAGAGGTCTAGCACTCGAATCCAAATCGTCTGATACTATGCGCACCCACGGAATCACCCTCTACTCAGATAGGGAAATGTTTCTTTTCAAAAAGAACATTTATTTTCCGTGTCTCACAGACTGGCACGCCCGGTGGGACCTTTCTCGTCTTTCTTCTTTTTGTCAAAATCAGTCCCCAAAACCTTCTTCAAGGTTCCGATTGTCCCTCTTCCTCTTACAGGATGGGAAGAGGAGGGCACACCTCTCTACTCATCTGATAGTTTTTCGTTCATTCGCACTTCTCAAATCGTGCTACGCACCACCACCACGAACAGCAACAGCAGCGATGGCCGCCGTCACCTACGGCTCCTAGATCATCGCCAACCACGCCAGGTTCGGATACCTGGCGACCCCGCTCATCTTCGGTGACTTCCCAGCAGTCATCGGCTCACCCTTTTTCCTGGGCATCGTACCTGTGACTGAAGTTAGTTCAGCCATGCCTGCAGCAGCTACCGTCGGGGGCGTCAGGCCCTTGGCCCCATCAACTGGTCGGGTTCACTCGGCCAAGAAGACAACTACTGAGGGTGTCAGGCCCTCCGGTCCATAAACTGGCCGGGTCTGCCTGGTCAACAAGACCACCGTCGGGGGTGTCAGATCCTCAACCTCATCAACTAGCCGGGTCCGCCCGGTCAACAAGACAACCGTCGGGGGTGTCAGACCCTCTACTACTCCGGGGTCCTCCGGTCAACTCTTCAACTGTTAAGGGTGTCAAGCCCTTTATCCCGATAATCAGCCGAGCTTCCTTGACTGCCATGTCAACGACTGAAGGTGTCAGGCCTTCTGTCCCAACTATTGGCCGAGTTTTCTTGGTCAACCAAGTTACCTCTGGCGTCACTCCTGCTCAACGGGGGCAGAGCCATCGCCGCAATGGCACCAAATCTACGGCGACCACTCTCAGAGGTACTGCCCCTGCTCAACGGGGGCAGCGTCGTCGCCACAATGACTTCGCGCCTACGGCGGACGTCACCAAGGCTGCTCCTGCTCAACAGGGGCAACGTCATAGCTACAAAGGTGCAAAGCCTACAGCGGCCGCATCCCGCTCCGGCAAGACCATGCTCCTCGGAGATTTTCACATTCGGCTCGATGGGGGCGAGCCGATTCTACCTAGGGACTGACACATCCCCACCGTCTCCACCTCAAATAGCTTCAAGCTTCTTCGGCAAGTCTGGGAAGACGGAGTGAAAAAGAAGAAATCCGCCGCATTGGGGGTAAACCAGGGCCCAGTGCAACGACCCAAGCCATCGGCTCCCCGGCCGCAGTCAGGGGGTAAGGCAATTAAGAAGCGTCAGCCTCGCTTGAAGAAAATATGGGTCACCAAGGAGTAGGCCCGAATCATAAGGCCCGCGAGGGCGGAGGAGCTCTCCCGCACGTCGGATCTGCAACATATGCAGAGTCTGACGAGCACTGAGGCCTCAACATCTCTGAGGTCTACAAATCAGCCCCTACGGGGGCAAAAGCGCCAAGGAATCGACAAGAAGGTGCGGCCGGCCTCCCCGTGGGCCAGTTCCATGCACACAGAGGAGGATCGCTCCCCTCAAGCCTCTACATCCCGAGTTTCTATCTTTGACAGACTAGGGATGCCGCCCAAGCCGGATCGACAACCATCCAGAAAGAAGCGGGTGGTTCAGGTGACCAATGATAGTGTCAAAGTGTTCACCTGTTATGTCACCTCTGGTGACAAGTAGCCGGAGGACATTTTGGGTGACTCGAACCAGCCTCTTAATTATTTGAAGAAGTCCAGGCCCGTGTCCCGGATCCTGACCCAAACATAACATGCGCTGGCAGCTGGGACATCTCAGCCCGAGCTGGCGCGGCAAGAAGAGCGCCAGGAAGACGTCCATAGTGCTGATGGGGTGCCACCCCCGGCACGGGGAAGAACTGGGGGAAGAGACACACACTCCCACGTGGAAGAACTCTGACGCGAGAACCAAGAACTCAAGAATCTCTTACAGGTGCTATTGAGTGAAAAAGAGGCTCCTGCCCCACCTCAGGCGGCACCCACTAGAGTGGAACACCAGCCTTCCCCCATTCCAGTCACGGCCAATGCCTCCGTCACTGCTGCAAAATTGCCATTGGCAGTGGACTTCGAAGTCCCACAGCATGAAGTTAACACGCGGTCATCTGTTACTCCTGCTGCAGAGAGCCTCATGGCGCAGAAGCAGATGATCGACCACATTGTGGAGGCAAAGTTTGCTCAGTATGGGGAGGGGGTGGCCACCGTTGATTTGTACATCGTGCCTTATCCCCTCCACCATCAGTTCAAGAAACTTCCATCGGATTGCCTAAAGGCCCCGAAACTTCAGAAGTTCAATGGACAAGGCTCGCCACATGAACACTTGGCCTACTATATGATGGCCATGGGTGAATTGGCGCTGGAAGAAGCATATTTGCTGCAGTACTTCGCCACGTCATGAAGTCTCGCGATCAATGACACCCAAGAGGGGGGTGAATTGGGTGTTTACCAATTTTACGAAAACTTTTGGCCTTTTCAAAATATGTGATACAATGTTAATCAATAGGTTCAAAACTGTTTGTTCACAAATTGGATTTATCAAACTTAATTACATGATGATATAGATTATGGAAGATATACGAGGATAAATCCAGAATCGCAATTATACTAACACTCATGTAGAATGGAGGTAGAAGAAAAGGACCAAACAACATAATACAAAAACACAATGCACAGTGGTTTTTAAGGTGGTTTGAATGCAACGACGGCAATCCTACGTCCACCCCTCACCAAACTCGGTGAGGCTTCACTCGGGGATAAATCCCCAAACGGAGACGACGCTCCAAACACATACGCAGGACGACACCTGCCCACACACACGGGGACGCGCCCCAACACACACACACACACACACACACACACACACGGAGACGAGGTCTCCAACACGATCCAACAAGCGGATCGCCAACACAAACACCCGCTGCCACAAGTGCAGCAATCCACACACACGAGACAGAACGGATCTAAAAGATCCACACACACACAAACGCAGATCTAGGAAGATCCACGCACACACATGAATCAAATACGACACACACACACACGACCACAGATCCAACAACGATCCACACGCACACGAGTTTACAGTTTATAAGAAACACAAATTTGAAACTCAAAGCACAAGACATCAAAACAAATAAACCATAGTTTAGAATGCTCCTGATTTAGGCTCCCCCTGGGTGTATGATGCAGATATAGCATTGATTCCTTCTTTGCTTGAATGGCTTCAAACTAAGCTTGAATGGACCGTGGGAAGCTTTATCCTTTCACCTTGAGCACCCTCTTCTTGAATCTGTGCTTGCTTGCTTGCTTCTTTTCTGCTTTCTCCTTGGATAGCCTTTCCTTGATCTTCCTTGAATGCTTGCTTGCCTCTTCACTTGAATGGAAGTATATTGCTTCAGATTTACCTTCAATGTGTTGAGGAAGGATGGAAATCTTGCTGCACAAAGTACTGTTCATGGAGCTACAGCACCCTCTCCTTTCACCTTGGACAGCCTCCACCTTGATCTCCCTTGAAGCCCTCTTGGTTGGTTAGGGTTATGACTCTAATAGAATGTTTTATAACCCTTGGAAGGTCTATGGACAAGCCCTAGAACAGATCCACAAATTCTGGAGAGTTTGATGGCTTTGGGATTAAACAATATCAAGAGGAAGGGCTTTTCTCGAAGTGACAAAAAGTCAACAATATTGGGCAGCTCGGGGCTGGCGGTCGACCTGCACGGGTTGGCAGTCGACCGCCACTGAGAAACCTACAGGAGGCCGGTCCCTGGGATTTCCGATCGATCGGGATTGGAGGGGCGGTCGACCGCCACTGTGACAGACTATGGAAGGTTGCATTTTGTTATTTCAGGTCGACCAGAGTCATGCCGGAGGTCGACCGGACTATCAAAAACCTGAAAAATGAAGAATTTAGCCCAGAGAATCATATCCACAAAATCGAGGCATGGATTGAACGTATGTTTATAAGTTATTTCAAGTTCATTTGAGTGCTTAGGAATGCTTTTGGAATGCTAAACACCAAAGTATTTCTAAATTTTGTTCCGGGGGCTCTGCCCCTGGAAACCCCGGCAAGGGGTGCTGCCCCCTTGACCCCCGTGACCTGACCGGGCAGGTCAATCCCCACGACTTGACCGCGCAGCTCGATCCGCGGGCGAGGGCGCACGATAGCCAGAAGGGTTTCATGTTTAATGTGCATGAATGAGGTGTATTAAGGAGAGGTATATGAGATACACATGGTGAGATCAATGCTAAGACAAGGTAAGAGTCTCACCAATGGTTCTTGACAGTAAATGACATATACCACCTGTTGGATTGTAGAGGAGCAAGGTGCTTATCTACACGTTTGGTTCACCAGGTGACTGCCATGAGTTTAATCCTGCAAGCAAGATAGTCAGGGTTAATACAATGCTTGCTCACATTAAAGAGGTTATGAAACCTCTTGCCTCTTGTAAAAAAAACATATGCAAACCAAGGATCAAGACCATGTAACCGTTGCCATTTGACATCTCAGCCATACATAGATAACCCGGAGCATGAGCAATCAACCACAAGTTTAGTTATCATCACTTAATCACACATTAAGTTTAGTTATCATCAAAACCATAACATAACAATCACAACAATCATCAGAACCATAACTCAACAATCTTTCCCTTTTTGACGATGACAAACTTAATGATGATACAACAGAATGGCACAGATATTCTTCTCCCCTTGTCACACACAATCATCAATTTTTCTCCCCCTTTGACATAATCAAAAAGCGGGATAATGTAGATCTTTCTTTCCCCTATGACATGATCAACAATATCAACAAACTGGTAGAAGCCAAATTAGGAAGAACAAGCTTATCTCCCTTTGATATAGCAATAGCCCATCTTATCAAATCAGAAGAAGCAAGGGAAAATCATGGACGAACAAATCAACATGATTCCAATCAGATGAGATCAATTAGTGATTAGTCTCACAAGTCAATATGATACCATCCAAAGCAAATTCAATCAAACATGTATTGATACCAATTGAATGTAATGATTGGCCTCAAGGATATGAACCAGAAGAGGAAGATGTTCATAAGATGAGGTCTTCAGCATGATAGCATTCGAAATCTAGATCCCATGTCAGATTTTCACAACAGGCAAGAGTAGGAGGAGCAAAGGATTTTCTTTGATTTTCTGATTTTTATATTTTTGTTTGAAATTCATGAAATGCAACACATGTAAGTGATGCCATATGAGATGTACAATCAAACAAATATATATATGTACATGCAACACAGCTCTCCCGTACTTATAAGAGGGGATAAGTATAGGAAGGGTGCCTGAGCGTCATGACAATCGGAATGCACATGTGTAGCACATGGGAGGTTGTGCAATCATATAGGAGAATCATGCAATTACTAATGCAGTCAATCAACTTTCTGAATATATATTAAATCAAATTTCCAGATGTGTAAGTGAGTAACATGAAAAATGATAGTTACAATATAGATATTCAGATTTTCAGATTAACACAAGGAGACATTTTACAAACTGTACTTCAATTTTGAGAACAACGTATTGGAGGCTACGCTCTACCACAATGAGTTTTCACCGATATTTTTCAACTCAACCAATATCACATGATAGTCACAATTTTTCAACAGTGATCAGGTTCAAATAATTCCTTTTTACGCGAGTAGACGCATGGAGCTCATGCTAGAATCCCCGGTTACTCAGAATACTGAACCATTTCACCTCATTTTGAACAGAGATACTAGTCAACACTTTTCAGATATGAACCACACCACGTCTCTGGTGACATGTGCCCAGTTTACTCAGTGAGACCGAGCATTGCTCTATCTTTCATTTTTATTTCATATTTTTCAACAAGGATGGGTAGGTAACTTTTTCCTCAACTGTGTCTTCAACATACATGCAGCAAGTTTAACATCTCGAGAGTGTTGAAAAGAAATTCATATATCCTTATCATTAACACTCATTTTCACATTTTGTGCATGAAGTGTGTGAATTTGATTCAGCATGTATACGAAAATATCATGAATACATAACATTACAACTCCCTCTAAATAGATGCACTTATGAAATAAGAACTCCCCAAAGTGTACGACATGAAACACTCCAATAATGACTCAAATGTAACATTATTTATCAAGGAGACATAAGGCCATAGAAATGCCAAGGGATGGGGGTGAATAGCATATAATATCAAGCAAGTACACAGAGGGAATGTATGCAACATGCAATACAAGTATGCAACTGATACCAATCAAATGGATACCATTGAATGAACTGAATGCAGCTAAGACATGAGTTCTATTGCAATGCAACATTTAACATGTGTGCAAAATATGAGTTTTTAATTTTTCATTTGAGTGAATTAAATGCACCTAATGCATTGGGTTCTGATGCATGCATTCTATAGCTGTATGAGAATGGAATGCAAGATGAAAAATGACACTTTATACAAGAGAGGAGTTCAAATTTGAAAGATGAGCATGGAACATTATTCATCACAAGTGATTTATATACAAAGGTGCATAAATCATTTGGCATGAAAGAGAGACCATTTATTGTCAGAGATTGTTAAGAACAGATTTTCAAAGGTTTTGAAATCAATCACAAGTCATTCAGGAGTTGACATTTCTATTGCAGAACTCTTCACTTCAACAAGGATCAATTTTAGAAATTTTGAAGCAATATTGAAGATCACTCAGTCAATAGAGAATGAAATAGCATTCATTTCAACTTGTTTAGCTAGCAAGACCCCCTTTTACAAAAACATGAATCTCAGAAAAATTCAGTGAAAGTGCTATGTTTCTCTTATGACATGGGGCAAGCTAACAAGGAGCAAATAATAGCATCAGAAAATTCTTTCAAGGCCAAACAATTGATTTCTTCCAATTCTAGTACTAGGCGGAGAACTTTGGTCCAAAGACCAACTCACGCATAGTGAGAGTTTCCAGGTGAAGATAATCCACCTTTTCACTACTCAGTATTTGATATACCAAATACTCAATTAGGCTTAAATGTGCTCAAGTAATCAGATTGAAGGATGTTCAAGGGTCAACACAAAGTTCATGATTTTCAGTTTCATTCAACCAATAAGCAAGTTAATCATAGCAGAATGGAGGAGCAATCATTTCAGGTGTGTAGAAACAATACCTGTCATCAGAATAACGTCACAAAGTCTCATAGACTAATGCATGAATTTCTAATTCCATAGTAAGAGGGTGAATTACCTTAGTTCAGAAGACAATATCATAGGCCTTCAAGCACCAAAATCACTAACCTCACGAAGGTTAGTATTTCAGATTTTTGTTTTATTACCTTGGCCTTGAGAATGCATTTTGATCCAAGCCTTCCTCCTATTTAACTTGTTCTGAATCAAAAGTGCGGGCTTTTCATACCATGCCTAGGGTACTTGCTTTAGCACGTACAAAGATTTTCACCAGTTTGTGCTTGAGTTGATCCTAGAGGTTGTTCCAGTTTTGATATCCCATCGCCTGGTGGCAATTGAGAATGTTCTCATCATTTTTCATCCTTGCAAGGTATATCTTTAGCCGATTCAAGCCTGACTATGGATGGCCAGCATCACTTGGACTTGGGGAGTGTAATCTGCATCCAAAGAATAAGAGACTTGATTTGTCAATTTCGATTCAAATTCATTAGCAATAGGATGACAAATTATTTAAACAACCAACATCCTCTTGACAGCTCTAGATGCAATGCATGACTCATGTGAACATGAACATTAAGCCCATATGACGAATGTGGTTGCTCCCCCTTAGTGTGTGCATGAATGCAATATGTTCAGTAACAATCTAATGCTATATGCAGCCTTTTAAGTAAATGACTCATAGTACCAGGCGGAGAACTTAGATTTGAAGATCACCTCACGCGTAGTGATAGTTTTCAGACAGGGTTAACCTATCCTTCAACATGTCACCATTTGATATACTATGTAATCATGGATGACGAAGGCAGGGGGATTGCAATGGATTATGACATGAATACACAATGTTCAACTTATGCATGACAGAGTATGAAAGTGTATGCAAACTCAATATATGTAGTGAAATCATGATCTGAAGAATCTTTAAGCTCTCCTACAACAAGATGCTTTATGACAAGTGATATATGCACTAATATACAAACAACCATGAGTGGAATGTATGTACGGACATATGCAAGACTACATGACTATATGACTCAAAATGAATCAAAACCTTACACAATCACTGGAGAGAGTAGGTGAGATATCACTTGAATGCTCAGATTCATTTTTTTTTGATTTTTTCATCAACCTGACTTATATCACTTGGCCCGTGTGCCTTACCTTCTTGATGAAAATAGATTTCATGATTTACATTCCCAAGGCACACCTGCAAAGTAGATTTCTCATTTGACATTCTTAGGTACCCAAATCCTTTTGGGTCCTTGTGGGTTAGCAGCAACATAGGCATGTGGTTTCCAATTTTTGACAACATTCAAATCATCATTTTTTAAAGAAAATAATCATGCTTAACATTCCCAGATTTGCCAAAGTGATGGGGGGAAGCACGTGGCATCACATTTTTTTTTCTTATTGGTTCTACTAGTTTGTGTGGGTGAGCATGATGTGTTGAATGAGAGTTCTTCAACAATAACCAGCAATGTGAAGTTGTATGACCCCTTTTACCACAGTGATTACAATGCATGGAAGGTTTTGTGGTGAAGACTTTCTTTGAATTTTTTAAAATAGCTTGGTTCCTACATTCTCTCAAGTCATCATTCTTCATAATGAAGCAATTATGCATAGCATGTCCATATTTTTCACAATAAAAGTATGTGAGTTTCTTTCTAGTTGGTTGTGTGTGCGTGGCAGAAGTATGGTTAACATGCATGGAAGTGCTAGCAGCATTTTTAGATTTTTGATGCAAGTTGATTTTCTTTGTGGATGCATGTGTGTGTTCAACATGATTTTTCTTTTTCAGATTTTTATTTGATGTGCTGGCTATGTTTGAATTGTGCACAAAAGATGTATAAACTTTATTTTCAAACTTCTTTTTGTTCACAGGATTATAGCCCAGCCCTTCCCTTTGAAAATTCACTTTCATCCCCAACAATTTATTCAAGTTTTCTTGACCATTTCAAATCCATACAGCGAATCATTCAAGTCAAGAATTTCATATTGAAGAGATGCAATGTGTAATTCATAGGAAACCATCTTATTTTCACAAGAGTTGACTTGTTCATGTAAAGTAGCATTGATGGTTTTATGACTTTCAATTTCTTGCAACAAAGTATGCACTTTTTCAGATTCATCAATATTCACACATTTTCCTTTTTCAAAAGTAAGCAATCTTTCAGAAATGGTTCTATTCAATTCCTTCAGTTTCTCATTTTCTATTTCAAGATTTTTATCTTGAGCAAACTCATTTTGACCATTGTTCATAAGACTTACTCTCTCTCTCTCTTAGCTCTTTGTTTTCATTTCTCAAAGAAGAAATCTGATATTCGTGAATTTTAATGTCGAACACATGACCATCAATCAATTCCTTCAAGTGTGAGCATTCTTTACAGGGAGAGTCACATTTACTTTGTCCAACATTCTTTTTCAATTTTTTATTTTCAGACTTAACCTTCTTGTATTTATCAGCAAGCTCATCATATGAAATCAATAACTCCTCATAGCTGAATTCATCTTCATTATCAGAATCAGAATTTACCTTTGAACTTGATTCAACTTGCTGATCACTCCCTTGATCACTCGTGTCTGCCACAAGACATTGGTCTTCATGCTCTTCCCGGACTTTAGTTAAGCCAACCAAGATATCCTTCGCGGATCTGCAATGGGAGACAAAAGGGAAATTGTTAGAATCAACTGCAGCAACAAGTAATTTTAGAACAAAACAATTTTGATCATGTTTAAGCTTGGAATCTGCGATCCAGACAGATTTATCTTTAGGCAACTCATAAGGACCATGTGAGATAAGCTTCCATAGTTTAGGGTCGTATGAATTGACTAGACTAAACATTCTTTCTAACCACAAATCAAAATTGCAACCATTAAACATCAGTGGAGAATTCAAAGTGTACATAATGGAAGTCATTGATCTGGATCATTTTAGATCGTTAGATCTATAAAATTAGAGCATTTGCCCTGATACCAATTGAAGTCACGCGATCAATGACACCCAAGAGGGGGGTGAATTAGGTGTTTACCAATTTTATGAAAACTTTTGGCCTTTTCAAAATATGTGATACAATGTTAATCAAGAGGTTTAAAATTGTATGTTCACAAATTGGATTTATCAAACTTAAGTAGATGATGATATAGATTGTGCAAGATATACGAGGATAAATCCGGAATCGCATTTATACTAACACTCATGTAGAATGGAGGTAGAAGAAAAGGACCAAACCACATAATACAAAAACACAATACACAGCGGTTTTTAAGGTGGTTCGGATGCAACGACGGCAATCCTACGTCCACCCCTCACCAAACTCGGTGAGGCTTCACTCGGGGATAAATCCCCAAACGGAGACGACACTCCAAACACACACACAGGACGACACCTGCCCACACACACAGGGACACGGCCCAACACACACACACACGGAAACGAGGTCTCGAACACGATCCAACAAGCGGATCACCAACACAAACACCCGTTGCCACAAGTGCAGTAATCCACACACACAAGACAGAACGGATCTAAAAGATCCACACACACATAAACACAGATCTAGGAAGATCCACGCACACACACGAATCAAATACGACACACACACAGAGGACCACAGATCCAACAACGATCCACACACACACACACGAGTTTACAGTTTATAAGAAACACAAATTTGAAACTCAAAGCACAAGACATCAAAATAAATAAACCACAGTTTAGAATGCTATTAATTTAGGCTCCCCCTGGGTGTATGATGCAGATCTTGCGTTGATTCCTTCTTTGCTTGAATGGCTTCAAACTAAGCTTGAATGGACCTTGGGAAGCTTTATCCTTTCACCTTGAGCACCCTCTTCTTGAATCTGTGCTTGCTTGCTTGCTTCTTTTCTTCTTTCTCCTTAGATAGCCTTTCCTTGATCTTCCTTGAATGCTTGCTTGCCTCTTCACTTGAATAGAAGTATATTGCTTCAGATTTACCTTCAATGTGTTGAGGAAGGATAGAAATCTTGCTGCACAAAGTACTGTTCACGGAGCTACAGTACCCTCTCCTTTCACCTTGGACAGCCTCCACCTTGATCTCCCTTGAAGCCCTCTTGGTTGGTTAGGGTTATGACTCTAATAGGATGTTTTATAACCCTTGGAAGGTCTATGGACAAGCCCTAGACCAGATCCACAAATTCTGGAGAGTTTGGTGGCTTTGGGATTAAACAATATCAAGAGGAAGGGCTTTCCTCGAAGTGACAAAAAGTCAACAATGTTGGGCAGCTCGGGGCTGGCGGTGAACCTGCAGGGGTTGGCGGTCGACCGCCACTGAGAAACCTGCAGGAGGCCAGTCCCTGGGATTTCCGATCGACCGGGATTGGAGGGGCGGTTGACCGCCACTGTGACAGACTGTGGAAGGTTGCATTTTATTATTTCAGGTCGATCGGAGTCATGCCGGAGGTCGACCAGACTATCAAAAACCTGAAAAACGAAGAGTTTAGCCCAGAGAATCATATCCACAAGATCGAGGCATGAATTGAAGGTATGTTTATAAGTTATTTCAAGTTCATTTGAGTTCTTAGGAATGCTTTTGGAATGCTAAACACCAAAGCATTTCTAAATTTTGTTCCGGGGGCTCCGCCCCCGGAAACCCCCGCAAGGTGCATTGCCCCCTTGACCCCCGTGACCTGACCGGGTAGGTCGATCCCCGCGACTTGACCGCGCAGGTCGATCCACGGGCGAGGGCGCACGATGGCTAGAAGGGTTTCATGTTTAATGTGCATGAATGAGGTGTATTAAGGAGAGGTATATGAGATACACATGGTGAGATCGATGCTAAGACAAGGTAAGAGTCTCACCAATGGTTCTTGACAGTAAATGACATATACCACCTATTAGATTGTAGAGGAGCAAGGTGCTTATCCACACGCTTGGTTCACCAGGTGACTGTCATGAGTTTAATCCTGCAAGCAAGATAGTCAGGGTTAATACCATGCTTGCTCACATTAAAGAGGTTATGAAACCTCTTGCCTCTTGTAAAAAAAACATATGCAAACCAAGGACAATGTAACCGTTGCCATTTCACATCTCAGCCATACATAGATAACCGGAGCATGAGCAATGAACCACAAGTTTAGTTATCATCACTTAATCACACATTAAGTTTAGCTATCATCAAAACCATAACTTAACAATCACAACAATCATCAGAACCATAACTCAACAATCTCCCCCTTTTTGATGATGACAAACTTAGTGATGATGACTAACTTAATGATGATATAACAGAATGGCACAAATATTCTTCTCCCCTTGTCACACACAATCATCAATTTTTCTCCCCCTTTGACATAATCAAAAAGCGGGATAATGTAGATCTTTGTTCCCCTATGACATGATCAACAATATCAACAAACTGGTAGAAGCCAAATTAGGAAGAAGAAGTTTATCTCCCTTTGATATAGCAATAGCCCATCTTATTAAATCAGAAGAAGCAAGGGCAAATCATGGACGAACAAATCAACATGATTCCAATGAGATGAGATCAATTGGTGATTAGTCTCACAAGTCAATATGATACCATCCAAAGCAAATTCAATCAAGCATGTATTGATACCAATTGAATGTAATGATTGGCCTCAAGGATATAAACCAGAAGAGGAAGATGTTCATAAGATGAGGTCTTCAGCATGATAGCATTCGAAATCTAGATCCCATGTCAGATTTTCACAACAGGCAAGAGTAGGAGGGCATAACAAAAGGATTTTCTTTAATTTTCTAATTTTTATATTTTGGTTTGAAATGCATGAAATGTAACACATGCAAGTGATGCCATATGAGATGTACAATCAAACGAATACATATATGTACATGCAACACAGCTCTCCCGTACTTATAAGAGGGGATAAGTATAGGAAGGGTACATGAGCGTCATGACAATCGGAATGCACATGTGTAGCACATGGGAGGTTGTGCAATCATATAGGAGAATCATGTAATTGCTAATGCAGGCAATCAACTTTTTAAATAAATATTAAATCAAATTTCCAGATGTGTAAGTGAGCAACATAAAAAATGATAGTTGTAATATAGATATTCAGATTTTCAGATTAACACAAGGAGACATTTTACAGACTGCACTTCAATTTTGAGAACAACGTATTGGAGGCTACGCTCTACCACAATGAGTTTTCACCAATATTTTTCAACACAACCAATATCACATGATAGTCAGAATTTTTCAAGAGTGATCAGGTTCAAATAATTCTTTTTTACGCGAGTAGACGCATGGAGCTCATGCCAAAATCCCCGATTACTCAAAATACTGAACAATTTCACCTCATTTTGAACAGAGATACTAGTCAACACTTTTCAGATATGAACCACATCACGTCTTAGGTGACATGTGCCCAGTTTACTCAATGAGACCGAACATTGCTCTATCTTTCATTTTCATTTCAGATTTTTCAACAAGGATGGGTAGGTAGCTTTTTCCTCAACTGTGTCTTCAACATACATGCAGCAAGTTTAACATCTCGAGAGTGTTGAAAAGAAATTCAAATATCCTTATCATTAACACTCATTTTCACATTTTGTGCATGAAGTGTGTGAATTTGATTCAGCATGTATACAAAAATATCATGAATACATAACAGTGCAACTCCCCCTAAATAGATACACTTATGAAATAAGAACTCTCCCAGAGTGTATGACATGAAACGCTCCAATAATGACTCTAATGCAGCATTATTTATCAAGGAGACATAAGGCCATAGAAATGCCAAGAGATGGGGGTGAATAGCATATAATATCAAGCAAGCACATAGAGGGAATGTATGCAACATGCAATACAAGTATGCAACTGATACCAATCAAATGGATACCAATTGAATGAACTAAATGCAGCTAAGACATGAGTTCTATTGCAATGCAACATTTAACATGGGTGCAAAATGTGAGTTTTTGATTTTTCATTTGGGTGAATTAAATGCACCTAATGCATTGGGTTCTGATGCATGCATCCTATAGCTGTATGAGAATGGAATGCAAGATGAAAAATGACACTTTATACAAGAGAGGAGTTCAGATTTGAAAGATGAGCATGTAACATTATTCATCACAAGTGATTTATATACAAAGGTGCAGAAATCATTTGGCATGAAAGAGAGACCATATATTGTCAGAAATTGTTAAGAACAGATTTTCAAAGGTTTTGAAATCAATCACAAGTCATTCAGGAGTTGACATTTCCATTACAGAGCTCTTCACTTCAACAAGGATCAATTTTAGAAATTTTGAAACAATTCATCATGAGCATGTTGCAAGTTTCAATTGAAGATCACTCAGTCAATAGAGAATGAAATAGCATTCATTTCTACTTGTTTAGCTAGTAAGACCCCCTTTGACAAAAACATGAATCTCAGAAAAATTCAGTGAAAGTGCAATGTTTCTCTTATGACATGGGGTAAGCTAACAAGGAGCAAATAATAGCATCAGAAAATTCTTTCAAGGCCAAACAATCGATTTCTTCCAATTCTGATACAAGGCGGAGAACTTTGGTCCAAAGACCAACTCACGCATAGTGAGAGTTTCCAGGTGAAGATAATCCACCTTTTCACTACTCAGTATTTGATATACCAGATACTCAATTAGGCTTAAATGTGCTCAAGTAATCAGATTGAAGGATGCTCAAGGGTCAACACAAAGTTCAAGATTTTCAATTTCATTCAACCAATAAGCAAGTTAATCACAACAGAATGGAGGAGCAATCATTTCAGGTATGTAGAAACAATACCTATCATCAGAATAACGTCACAAAGTCCCATAGACTAATGCATGAATTTCCATTTCCATAGCAAGAGGGTGAATTACCTTAGTTCAGAAGTTAATACCGTAGGCCTTCAAGCACCAAAATCACTAACCTCATGAAGGTTAGTATTTCAAATTTTTGTTTTATTACCTTGGCCTTGAGAATGCATTTTGATCCAAGCCTTCCACCTATTTAACCTGTTCTGAATAAAAAATGCGGGCTTTTCATACCATGTCTTGGGTACTTGCCTTAGCACGTACAAGGACTTTCACCAGCTTGTGCTTGAGTCTATCCTGGAGGTTGTTCAAGTTTAGATATCCCATCTCCTTATGGCAATTGAGAATGTTCTCATCATTTTTCATCCTTGCAAGGTATATCTTTAGCTGATTCAAGCCTGACTACTGATGGCCAGCATCACTTGGACTTGGGGAGTGTAATCTGCATCCAAAGAACAAGAGACTTGATTTGTTAATTTCGATTCAAATTCATTAGCAATAGGATGACAAATTATTTAAACAACCAACATCCTCTAGACAGCTCTAGATGCAATGCATGACTCATGTGAATCTGAACATTAAGCCCATATGATGAATGTGGTTGCTCCCCCTTAGTGTGTGCATGAATGCAATATGTTCAGTAACAATCCAATGCTATATGCAGCCTTTTAAGTAAATGACTCATAGTACCAGGTGGAGAACTTAGATTCGAAGATCACCTCACGCGTAGTGATAGTTTTCAGACAGGGTTAACCTGTCCTTCCACATGTCACCATTTGATATACTATGTAATCATGGATGACGAAGGCAGGGGAATTGCAATGGATTATGACATGAATACACAATGTTCAATTTATGCATGACAGAGTATGAAAGTGTATGCAAACTTAATATATGTAGTGAAATCATGATATGAAGAATCTTCAAGCTCTCCTACAACAAGATGCTATATGACAAGTGATATATGCACCAATATGCAAACAACCATGAGTGGAATGCATGTACGGACATATGCAAGACTACATGACTATATGACTCAAAATGAATCAAAACCTTACACAATCATTGGAGAGAGTAGGAGAGATATCACAAGAATGCTCAGATTCATTTTTTTTTTGATTTTTCTTCCAACCTGACTTATACCACTTGGCCCGTGTGCCTTATCTTCTTGATGAAAATATATTTCATGCTTTACATTCCCAAGGCACACCTGCATAGCAGATTTCTCATTTGACATTCTTAGGTACCTAAATCCTTTTGGGTCCTTGTGGGTTAGCAGCAACATAGGCATGTGGTTTCTAATTTTTGACAACATTTAAATCATCATTTTTCTTTAGAAAATAATCATGCTTAACATTCCCAGATTTGCCAAAGTGATGGGGGGAAGCACGCGGCATCACATTTTTCTTTCTTATTGAATCTACTAGTTTGTGTGGGTGAGCATGATGTGTTGAATGTGAGTTCTTCAACAATAACCAGTAATGTGAAGTTGTATGACCCCTTTTACCACAGTGATTACAATGCATGGAAGGTTTTGTGGTGAAGACTTTCTTTACATTTTTTAAAACAGCTTGGTTGCTACATGCTCTCAAGTCATCATTCTTCATAATGAAGCAATTATGCATAGCATGTCCATATTTTCCACAATAAAAGCATGTGAGTTTCGTTCTAGTTGGTTGTGTGTGTGTGGCAGAATTATGGTTAACATGCATGGAAGTGTTAGCAGCATTTTTAGATTTTTGATGCAAGTTGATTTTCTTTGTGGATGCATATGTGTGTCCAACATGATTTTCCTTTTTCAAATTTTCATTTGATGTGCTGGCTATATTTGAATTGTGCACAAAAGATGTATAAACTTTATTTTCAAACTTCTTTTTGTTTAGAGGATTATAGCCCAGCCCTTCCCTTTGAAAATTCACTTTCATCCACTGGAGATGGAGATTTCTGTAGCCCAACTAAGAGCAGCCGAACTAGGCCCATCAGGACCAAACGAGGCTCAGCTCATCCAAGTGATAGCCCCCTAGGGCCCCCTTAGGCAAAAAGCCCAATAAAGATCACTCGGGAACCCACCCTTCCTCGGCGGCCCTTAAGCTCGGAAGGACCGAGTATCAGAACGGAGGAAGACCCACGCCCGAGTTATCCCTCCATCGGGATAGAGGCGAGCGCTCTGCGCCCACTCCGACCTGATAGCATCCGAGCTATGCCTATCACCCGGACAGGGTTGGCACCTCTTATGCTCCGACCGACTGACAAGTGTTTATCCATGCAACCGTTGAGAGCCCTTTATGAGCAGAAGTTTAGGGGGATAAAGGAGCCATGATCCCTCAAGGCCATAAAGAGCCCACGATGAGAACTTAATGATCCCACGATGAGGACGTAACGATCCCATGATGAGGACGTAACTCCCACCTGAAACTCCTCAGCTTACGGGACTCATCAGGTGAGCTCGCTATATAAACCAGGGACTCCCTCCGGCGGTAGGTAAGGCGAATACAGGCCTAAAACTCCCTGAGCAGGAACCACTTCATCATCTTGGTGTTGGGGGATCTCGTGCACCTCTTTCTACCTCACTCAATACCTTCCACCATTGCTCTACTGACTTAAGCATCGGAGGGTTTTCCCCAAGGAACCATCCCTGGGCCTGCTGATTCGTTTCCCTTTCTCTGCAGTTCATTATTCGGTGATCACCCTCCCAGCTCAGGACAAGCGCAAGATCACGCCCCTTCATCTGACGCCTTCTATGGGAAACGACCAAAGAGCCAGTATGGTGAGAAGAAGTTCAGGGAGGAGGCCTGCCGGCGACAGGGGAAAGGCCACGGTGGCGGCGGGGGAAGGCCCCTCACAAGCCTCCCAAAACCCCCCCTCCGGTGCCAGCACTCCTGCCGATGGACCGCCCCCCCTGCGGCCGGGCTACCGCCCCCTCCTCCTACGGCGGTAGGGCTGCCTCTCAACGACGGCACCGACGCCTTCCAAGCCCTCAACACGAAATTGGACGTCCTCGTGGAACTCATGAGGACCCAGGCGGCCTGGGATGGAAGGTCACGTGCACCTCCGGAGAGCCCTCCCCACGAGAACGTGTCCCAGCACACCACCGGAGGCCGCTTCACCCTCCGACGACAGCAGCTCATCCGCAACAAAGCAGGAGGACCCTCGCAAGCCCCCCCTCCGGAGCAAGAGGCTTCCTCCACGCCGAAGTGGGGCAGGCATGGGGCACGCCGTCCCCTCCCGGAGATCGAAGTCCCCAGGGAGCGCCAGGACAGCCTGCCTTCACGCCCCCTAAGCCCTACGGCGCAGCGACAGCCGGAGCTATCCCTCCGACTACGAGAATTCGAGAGGCGTTTCGCAGAGCAAGAGCACGCCCTGCGAGCCCTGCAGAAGACCTCTCCACTAGAGGATGAGGAGAGATCCCCATTCTCCGACCATATCTTGAAGACAGAGGTATCTCCCAGAGCCTCCATCCCGACCTTCAAGCCCTACGACGGCCAGGGTGACCCGGCCGACCACTTCGATAGCTTCGACGCTCTGATGACCCTTCACGGAGCATCCGACGCCATCAAGTGCCAAGCCTTTGCGACCACCTTGGTCCAAGGCGCCCAAGCATGGTTCCGGGACCTCGCCCTCGGATCCATCCGAGACTTCAAGCAATTCGGGCGAGTATTCAAGGAGAGTTTCACCGGTAGCGGCCCCCCAAGGTCGGTAGCGGGGCTTCTGGCCCTCAAACAGGCGCAAGGGGAGAAACTTTGGGCCTACATTCCACGATTCAAATCGGAAGCCCTGAGGATCCCCCGCCTAGACGTCGCCTCGGCCATAACCACTCTGACCGGGGGCACCCGCGACGAGAACCTCCGCCGTGAGCTTGTCCTCCACCCTCCCTCGACCCTTGCTGCGCTAGTGACTCTGGCATTGCGCCACGCCGAGTGCGAAGAAGTGCTCAGTACATGCCGAGACGCAACTGGCTCGGGTCGGGAGGGGGACAAGAAGCGAGCACCCGTCAAGCTCAGGCCAAGGAAAAAGGCGGAACCGAGATGGGGCACGCAAGGAACCGTCACGGAAGTACGAGTGGTACACTCCCCTAACCGCTCCAGTGTACGAGATTTATGAAGACATCAAAGGCTCAGGCCTCCTTCGCTAACCCGAGCCAATGAAGTCGAAGAATCGCAGTCGCAGCAAGCATTGCTTGTTCCACAGCGATCACGGGCATCATACCGACAATTGCCATCAGCTCCAGGACGAGATCGAGCATCTCGTTCTTCAGGGGCACCTCTCCCGATTCGTGGCCGGGCACCAGGAAGACCGAGGCGCCCCAGAGGAGATCGACAACCCCCCCGGAGGGGTCCACATTAATGTCATCGCCGGAGGAGCTGCATTAGGAGGAGACAGTGGCCGAGGAAGGAAGCGTCATGCTGAGTGGGCGAGCCGAGCCATCGAGCCTCCTAGGGCCCCGCCGAGCGAGCCCCAGGTCATAGTCTTCTCCGACCAAGACCTGGAGGGGCTGAGCACCCCACATGACTACGCCCTAGTGATATCGGCCATAATAAACCATTGTAACGTAGATAGGATTCTGGTTGACAATGGAAGTGCCCCTGATGTATTATCCTACGAATGTTTCCTTAAGATGGGGGAGGATCCGTCTAAACTCCGCCCGATCTGAACCCCCCTATGCGGGTTCAATGGCCAGGCCACTTATCCCGAGGGAGCCCTAAGCCTGCCAGTTACTCTAGGCACCCCACCCAAAACCGTTACGGTCATGGTGGACTTCATAGTGATCAAAGGTATGATAGCATACAACGCAATCTTCGATCGAGGAATCCTCAGTCGAACGAAAGCGGTGCTTTCTACCTATCACCAAAAGATGAAGTTCCCCACCAAAAATGGGTTGGGGGAAGTCCGAGGTAACCAGGCAATGGCCCGAAGGTGCTACAATATCTCGGTTGAAGCCACAAGGCCGGACGAGAAGAATAAGGGCTCCCGGGAAGTCGGGGAAAAATCCGCAACCGTCAAGCCTGGAGGCGAATTGCTAGCGGTTTTTCTAAACGACGACCCGACCCTAGGAGTAAAGATCGGAGCCGACCTAACATCTGAGGTTCAACAGCAATACAAAGAGTTTCTTTCCGCGTACATCCGGGTCTTTGCGTGGTCTGATGATCAACTCCCCGGGATACCGGAAGAGACGGTGGTGCATAAGCTCAACCTCGACCCAACCATGAAGCCCGTGCAACAACGCAGAAGGAAGCATGCGCCAGAGAAGCAGGCGATTATCAAGGAGTAGGTCACCAAGGGACAGAAGACTGGCCTTTTTAGACCGGTCCTGTACCCGACGTGGCTGGCTAACGTCGTCCTTGTGCCGAAAGCTTCAGGAAAGTGGCGGATATGCGTGGACTTCACCACTTGAACAAGGCTACTCCAAAGGACTGCTATCCCTTACCAAGCATCGACCAACTGGTTGATTCAACCTCGGGCAATGAGATACTCAGCTTCCTGGATGCCTATTCAGGTTACCACCAGATCAGAATGCACCCCGAAGACATCGAGAAGACCACCTTTATCACCGACTTCGGCGTACACTGCTACACCCGGATGCCTTTCTGGTTGAAGAACGCTGGAGCCACGTACCAGAGGCTGGTCAACCATATGTTCGAGGGATAGATCGGTCGGAACGTCGAGGCCTATATTGACGACATGCTCGTGAAGACCCCCAAGGCCGAGGACCACTTCGCCGACCTAGCATAAACTTTTGACACCCTCTTGAAGTACAACATGACGCTCAACCCCGCCAAGTGCGCCTTCAGAGTAAGGTCCGAGAAATTCTTGGGCTTCTTAGTCACCCAGCGTGGGATCGAGGCCAACCCCGACAAGGTCCAGGCCATCCTGGACATGCGCCCACCCACCTGCATCAAAGACGTTAAACGCCTTACCGGGCGCATTGCTGCGCTCAGCAGATTCCTATCCCGCACGGCTGAACGATGCCTACCCTTCTTCAAACTGTTGAGGGGGCCCAAAATGGCATCTGCTACATTCGTGTGGGACGAGGAATGCCAAAGGGCGTTCGCTGAGCTTAAGGAGTTCCTAGCTTCGCCCCCAGTGCTTTCCAAGCCCGTCCCAGGTGAAGCCTTGCATCTCTATCTCTCAGCAACTCCATCTACGGTTAGCTCGGTCCTAGTCAGAAATGACTCGGGAATCGAGAGACCAATCTACTACACCAGCAAGGTGCTCAATGAGGTTGAGAAAAGGTACCCCGCAACCGAGAAATTCATGCTAGCGTTGGTTACCTCGGCCAAGCGCCTCCGACCCTATTTCTAAGGGCACTCCATCACCGTGCTGACCGGCGAACCATTGAAGAGGATCCTCGCTCACCCTGAAGCCTCAGGACGCCTCGTCAAGTGGGCCATCATGCTCGGGGCCTATGATATATCGTATCGACCTCGCTCGGCTATCAAAGGCCAGGCGCTCGCTGACTTCATCGCCGAAAGCACCATCCCGACTAAAGAAAGATCTCCGTCCGCACCCGGGCCGACCACGGAACTGTTCGTCGACGGATCTTCCAACTCAGTCGGAAGCGGTGCGGGCATCCTCTTGAAGTCCCCCGAAGGAGCAGAGCTACAGTACGCCCTGAAGTTCAACTTCCAAGCATCCAACAACGCTTCCGAGTATGAGGCCCTCATATCGGGAGCCCACATGGCCCGACGGTTAGGCACTGAGCGAGTCAGGATTCACACCGACTCCCAACTGGTCGCTAGCCAGGTCAACGGCGATTATGAAGCTCGGGAAGCACAGATGATCAAATACCTCCAACTGGTCAAGAATGTGGCACAGCAGTTCGAGAGTTTTGAGGTAGTCCGAATAGCTCGGGAGGAAAACTCCCGAGCGGACGCCCTCTCTCGGCTGGCCTCCTCTCTTGACCCCGAGGGTACTCGATCTGTCCTTCTCAAAGAGATAGAGCGCCCGAGCATCGATTCGGAGCTCCTAGCTATTGACTCGGCCTCCCCAAGCGACTGGCGTGCCCCCTACCTGTCATGGCTTCAAGACTCCCAGGAGCCTCCCGACCCTCGGGAAGCCCAGAGATTGAAATACCAAGCTTGGCGATTCGTCACTCTGGATGGCGCACTCTACCAGAGATCCTTCTCCGGCCCTCTTTTGAAGTGCCTCAGCACCGACGAAGCCAACCGAGCGATCGAAGAAGTTCACGAAGGTCTGTGCGGAGCGCATTTGGGGGGAAGGTCGCTCGCCAGGATCTTGCTACGGCAAGGTTATTGGTGGCCTATCCTACAGCGTGATTGCTCGGCCTACACACAACGTTGTGACTGCTGCCAGCGATTCGACCACTTGGTCCATCAGCCAGCAACGGAGCCTATCACCCTAGCCGAACCTTATCCTTTCGCTCGCTGGGGAATCGACATCCTCGGGCCATTCCCCACGGCCCAGGCCCAGAAGAGGTTCATTATCATCGCCATCAACTACTTCACTAAGTGGGTCGAGGCCGAAGCCACTGGAGGATCACCGAGACAGTCATCTGGAATTTCGTCTGGAAGTCGATCATCTGCCGCTACGACATCCCCCGGGTGATAGTGAGCGATAATGGTCGGCAATTTGATTATCAGTATTTCTGAGACAGATGCGCCGACCTCAACATTCGTAATCACTTCACTTCGGTCGCCCACCCTCAGGCTAACGGGCTGGTCGAAAATGCCAATAAGACTATCTTAAAAGGCATCAAGACTGGGCTCAGTAAAGCCAAGGGCAGCTGCCTCGAGGAATTGCCGAACGTACTTTGGTCGCACAGAACGACTCCCAGAACGACAACTGGTGAGAGTCCTTTTGATGTGACACCACCTATGGACCTATTTTGCAAGCATTCAAGTTTGAGCAGCGGACTCACACTAGCGAGCTCACCCGTATGGCGCACACTAGTGCCCGATGGCGACTAGGCGATGTTGGAGAGGGTCCGAGGTGGGACCTTGAGGCTCCAATGGTTGGCTAGCTTGGGGAGAACCCCAAATGGGCCTAGGATGCCCAAATCATGGGCGGCCAACACACCAAGGGTGTGGGTTAAGTGGATGCTCTCACAACTCACCCGCGGTGGTCACTCAATTTGGGTAGCAATTTAAAATCGGACACTCTCTTACCGCCGACGGAGTAACTATAGCAATACTAAGCTAAGCAAGTCCATTACAGCAATGAGAGATGTTCAGGAGCTCACCTAGCCGGCGTGAAGACGCCGACTCCGGCCGGAGACGGGGGCGAGCGGGGAGGCGAGGGTATGCACCCGCACACCGCGTCGGTGTCGCTTCAACCTGAAATGAAAAGATTACACCACTACACCTCTCGCAGGAGGGGTGATCTTGGGGTGGGGATTAATCTTATTACATCCAATACTACCTCCACGCAGGGAGGGGCCTTCAGCCGGCCAAGCGGGGTGGGGATTTATGTTAAGGAAACCCGATTTGCAGATCCCCGCCGGTTCTGCCAACCTTCAGAATTGTTGGACAGGGGGCCGGTGATGTCACTGCCACAAATTCCACAGAGCTCAGATCTTGACGAAACCTGCGCCAAAAGTTTCCCAACTGACAGAGGATGATGCCTGAATTTTTTGGGAAGCTCTGGACCTCGGGGCTGATCGGACTGGCGACTGGAGCAGGACAGCAACACTCTACTTCGGACTGATGCAGAACTGATGCAGTGGATTGCAGAAGGCACTGCGGTCGCTCCAGAACTTCAAATTGAACGAAACAGGCGGTGACGCGATCGTGGTCGGAGTAGCTTTGAGCAGAAGTTGACGGGGCCACAATCCGAGGTCGGAGATGAGAATGGTGGGCAGATAAATGAAGACAGGTCAAACCTGAGTCCACTGGTGGCAGACTGCACACTCCGACGAAATAATTCAGAACAAATAGCTCGGACAGGCGATTGGCGTCGTTCTTTCTGCTACTGATGGAGGACTAGACGAAGAAGAATTTTGTAGAAGGAAGTGTGCTCGAATTCCTCCAAGGTTGACCGCAGAACAGCTTCCAAGATCGCTCTGGTCTTCAGTCTGGGACAGATTGCGCAGTCGTTGAAGATGACGCTCCTCCAGACAGCTCCGAACTCGGAAGCCGGCGAGACCACCACCGTTGGAAAGTTATCTCGATGACGATTCCACCAATGTAGGCCTTGCCACCTGAATCTTTGAGAGACAGTCGTGGCTGCCTCTGCAAGTCGCTGTAACTCTACTGCCTGAAACAGAGGCTGAATGAGAAGAAGATGAGGGGGTGGGGAAGGGGATGGCCAAGAGAGTAAGAGGTGGAGGGTGAACTTGGCTGGTATGGGGAAGGGGGGCTGCGACTTTGGGTGGTTTGGGAGGTGGGGAGATGGAAGGGCACTGCCTTAGGGAGAGGGAAATTTGAATTTGGGCTTAGGGAAGAGCCCCTTCAACCTTGGGGAGAGGAAAGGGTGCTTAGGAAGTGGTGTTGGGTAGTTGGGGGTTGGGAGGTGGGGTGTGGATTGGATGATGCCACCTTAGGTTGGGGGGGAGTTAAATGGGTGTATGGGGAAGGGGAGAGGTCTTAATGAGGGGTGAATGGGGAGGAGAGAGAAAATTCCGAAAATTGGGGTGGAGGGAGAGAGAGAGAGAGAGAGAGGGGGGGACCCCTTAGAGAGAGAGAGAGTGAGAGAGAGAGAGATCTAGTGGGATTTGGAAGTGGATTTTAATTTTCATTCAATTGTTCATTACTTCAAAATGAGGGGAATGGGGTCCTATATATAGACAACCCACATTTCTACAAAAGTCCCTGACATTTGACTCAATGACAAATAACCGAAGGGATAGGGGTGCCCTTGGGCCAAGCCCAATGAATTGGGCCCACTAGCCTAACAAACCAACCTAATGACACAATACTTAAGAAAATGACTCACTAACCTAGGTACATGACTCAAATAAAGGGAAAATTACATGATATTGACTCAACTAAAATGTGAAGATTACATGACTAGACTCAAAAATACATGACTAACATAATGGCGCTTGTCGACGAATAATCCGAGTCCGGAGAAAATGTGGAGGGGCAAGGGATGCCCTCATCATACCCCCAGGGTGGGGAAAACTCGACCCCGTCGAGTATGGGTCCACCAGGGAAGTAGTACATCGAACTGCGGCTCTGGGTGATCCACGATCTCCATACTCAACCCACGACCATAGTCGGGGAACGGCGCTTCAGCTCAACAAAGTGGCTTTGTCATACCCTCATGCTGGCGATGAGATCTTGCTTGCCTAGTATTACCGCTGTGTGCTCACGTCGGGCTCTCAGGCTATTTGTGATGGCACTCCGAGGGTGTCTCTCACAAGGGTAGGTGTAAGTTCGAGGCACTCACTAGGATCCACCGCGGTGCCCTTAGAGCGTGCTGGATCCGCCACATGAAAAATGGGGAGAATCCCAAAACCCTTTTGAAAGTTCAACCCATAAGCTTGGTTGCCAAAGCCACTCGGAACTTGGCAAGGTCTAAGTCCTCGTGCCCTCAGATTGGAGGTGACCCTAAAGTAGAGCCACTCCAAAGCCATCATCGCCAAGTTGTCAACTTGGAACTCAAAGTGGTGCTTAGGAGTTTGTGCTCGTTTCTTGTGAATCTCACCGCTTGTTGCTTGATACTTGCTTGAATGCATATGCTATGTACTATGATGCGGTGTGAGTTGATAATGTATGGTATGCAAAGGGGGTCCAGGACAACCACATATAGACCTATCATGCATTGATGTTATGAAGACTTTGAAGGATTTGGGAGGACCGGGGCATCCATAGGTGTCCCTCTTGTGAGTGAGTGTGATGAATGTTGGAGGACCCGGACATCCATGAATGCTCCTAACATGCTTGAGATTTATGATGAATGATGGTGGACCATTACAACCAAATATTGACCACTCATGTTTTCTTCTTGACATGTGGGTGATCTGGATGAATGTACCCGACGGACTAATCATGCCAAGCGGTGTGATGTGCCAAGACATATGAATTTCTTTCCCAAAGATGACTTCCTCATGTGGGATGGTGGGGTGGTCTTTGAGCTTCCACTCAAAAGGGTCAAAGGGATCTAGGTAGGTGGATATAGGGTGGGGCACCTTCTTGATCTCTAGGTGGGTGTTGCCTAAGGTCTTGATTCCTATGGTGTAAGTTGGGTCATGGATGAGGTGGGCTTGGCCCAACATGGTGGGTGGGGGTAGGAAAGGGTGGGTGGTGAATAAGGTGAGTGGGTTACATGGAGATCTAGGCTCCCATAGAAAAGGGTTAAAGGAATCATGGTAAGGGTCACCTTGGTAGGGGTACTCTATGCTCTCAAGGTCCTCGAATGGTGAGTCCTCCTCCTCAATAATTGGGCCAAAGTTGCTAATGGGTTGGCCGATCAAAGCACTTGGGATCTCTATGGTTGGGGAGTGGAATAGGATAGGTTCTTCCTCCATGGGAAGAAGGAGGATGATCTCACTAGTAACTTGGCCATTAGTGTAGATGGAAGTGATGGAGCCAATGGTGGGATTTGCTAGGCTAATGGTGTTAGTTTCGGACGGTCTCATGGCTAGCATATTGGTCAAGTGAATTTTTCAATGTAGGTAGTTCACTAAGTCTCCCAAATCTTCCACACAATAGGAAGTTTGATAAGTGACATGTGGTTGAATGGGAATGATTTGGGATTGATATCCCATGGGTAGGTGGCATGGTTGTGAACTAGGAAGGGTGAGATCTTTCTTGAGCCATTGGAGTATGGACTTATCTATGGTGAGGTTGGGTGTCTCTAGAGGAGCTAGGCTAAAGGTGTGTGAGTTGTTTGGCCTTTGGATTTCCTCTATGTTGGGAGGTGGATTTGGATGGGCATCCTTCTCCACTTGGGTGGGTGTGTGGGTTGCAACTTCTATTGCTAATGGAGTAGGGGGATTTATGGTGGGTGGTTGGTGATAGCTAGCGTATGACACACCCGGGGTGATGAACAAACATGGACTTGGGTTGGGATAGGAAGGGGAAGTAGAGGAGGCCTAGGTTGGGGAAAGATTGGTGTAGGAAGTGCGAGGTGGGTTCGGTGAGGGGTTTTGGGTTTGGGGGTGGTGGCCATTATGGGCCTCGGTGGAGGGGTGGACACGGGGTCCAATTGGGATTGTGGACATATGGTTGTGGTGGGAGTTTGTAGGTAGGGTGCTGGTGTGGTGGTTGGGGTGGGATTGGTGGGAAGTGATGTGGAATGGGGAATTAGGGTCATGGGTTGGCTAGGTGGGGATGAAGGAGTTGGAGTGCTCCTTAGGTCTTGGTGATTTGAGTATGAGGGGGAAACATATCTAGCCCTAAGTTGCTCCTTCATGTCCTTCCATGTGGTGATGGGTGCTTCCCTTCTAAGTATTCTTAGCCCGACAATTTGCATCCAATAAGTTTGAGCTTGTTTGGTTAGTTGCATTTTGGCGACCCAAGCCATTTTATCCTCGGACATGGGATACCAAGTGAAGTATTGGTCCAATGCCGCTTCCCAATCTAAATATTCTCTAAGAGAGGTTCCATCAAAGGTGGGAAGTGGGAAAGGGGCCATCCTATCGTCCGTCCTTGGGGCGGGCCTATTTTCTCCAAGTTGGTTGAGTCGGCCCGATATGTTATCAAGCCGCTCATTAGCATAGGTCAAGGCTTTCATGAAGTAGTTGACATGGCCCGGGAAGTTATGGGTGTTAGTGGTAGGCATCTCTTGGTGGCTTGGACTTATGGAGTGGGCCGATTGGTAAGGTCGATATGAGGTGGCCATATTAGGGGACAAGAGCGATGCACTTGAAGACTCTAAATGCATAGACATGCCCTAGGACCAACTTGATAGAGACAAGTTGTGAACTTTCTCTGATACCACTTGATGTGACACCACCTATGGACCTATTTTACAAGCATTCAAGTTTGAGTAGCGGACTCACACTAGCGAGCTCACCCGTATGGCGCACACTAGTGCCCGATGGCGACTAGGCGATGTTGGAGAGGGTCCAAGGCGGGACCTTGAGGCTCCAATGGTTGGCTAGCTTGGGGAGAACCCCAAATGGGCCTAGGATGCCCAAATCATGGGCGGCCAACACACCAAGGGTGTGGGTTAAGTGGATGCTCTCACAACTCACCCGCGGTGGTCACTCAATTTGGGTAGCAATTTAAAATCGGACACTCTCTTACCGCCGACGGAGTAACTATAGCAATACTAAGCTAAGCAAGTCCATTACAGCAATGAGAGATGTTCAAGAGCTCACCTAGCCGACGTGAAGACGCCGACTCCGGCCGGAGACGGGGGCGAGCGGGGAGGCGAGGGTATGCACCCGCACGCCGCGTCGGTGTCGCTTCAACCTGAAATGAAAAGATTACACCACTACACCTCTCGCAGGAGGGGTGATCTTGGGGTGGGGATTAATCTTATTACATCCAATACTACCTCCACGCAGGGAGGGGCCTTCAGCCGGCCAAGCGGGGTGGGGATTTATGTTAAGGAAACCCAATTTGCAGATCCCCGCCGGTTCTGCCAACCTTCAGAATTGTTGAACAGGGGGCCGGTGATGTCACTGCCACAAATTCCACAGAGCTCAGATCTTGACGAAACTTGCGCCAAACGTTTCCCAACTGACAGAGGATGATGCCTGAATTTTTTGGGAAGCTCTGGACCTCGGGGCTGATCGGACCGGCGACTGCAGCAGGACAGTAACACTCTGCTTTGGACTGATGCAGAACTGATGCAGTGGATTGCAGAAGGCGCTGCGGTCGCTCCCGAACTTCAAATTGAACAAAACGGGCGGTGACGCGATCTTGGTCGGAGTAGCTTTGAGCAGAAGTTGACGGGGCCACAATCCGAGGTCGGAGATGAGAATGGTGGGCAGATAAATGAAGACAGGTCAAACCTGAGTCCACTGGTGGCAGACTGCACACTCCGACAAAATAATTCAGAACAAATAGCTCGGGCAGGCGATTGGCATCGTTCTTTCTGCTACTGATGGAGGACTAGACGAAGAAGAATTTTGTAGAAGGAAGTGTGCTTGAATTCCTCCAAGGTTGACCGCAGAACAGCTTCCAAGATCGCTCTGGTCTTCAGTCTGGGACAGATTGCGCAGTCGTTGAAGATGATGCTCCTCCGGACAGCTCCGAACTCGGAAGCCAGCGAGACCACCACCGTTGGAAAGCTATCTCGATGACGATTCTAGCAATGTAGGCCATGCCACCTGAATCTTTGAGAGACGGTCGTGGCTGCCTCTGCAAGTCACTGCAACTCTGCTGCCTGAAACAGAGGCTGAATGAGAAGAAGATGAGGGGGTGGGGAAGGGGATGGCCAAGAGAGTAAGAGGTGGAGGGTGAACTTGGCTGGTATGGGGAAGGGGGGCTGCGACTTTGGGTGGTTTGGGAGGTGGGGAGATGGAAGGGCACTGCCCTAGGGAGAGGGAAATTTGAATTTGGGCTTAGGGAAGAGCCCCTTCAACCTTGGGGAGAGGAAGGGGTGCTTAGGAAGTGGTGTTGGGTAGTTGGGGGTTGGGAGGTGGGGTGTGGATTGGATGATGCCACCTTAGGTTGGGGGGGAGTTAAATGGGTGTATGGAGAAGGGGAGAGGTCTTAATGAGGGGTGAATGGGGAGGAGAGAGAAAATTCCGAAAATTGGGGTGGAGGGAGAGAGAGAGAGAGGGGGGGACCCCTTAGAGAGAGAGAGTGAGAGAGAGATCTAGTGGGATTTGGAAGTGGATTTCAATTTTCATTCAATTGTTCATTACTTCAAAATGAGGGGAATGGGGTCCTATATATAGGCAACCCACATTTCTACAAAAGTCCCTGACATTTGACTCAATGACAAATAACCGAAGGGATAGGGGTGCCCTTGGGCCAAGCCCAATGAATTGGGCCCACTAGCCTAACAAACCAACCTAATGACACAATACTTAAGAAAATGACTCACTAACCTAGGTACATGACTCAAATAAAGGGAAAATTACATGATATTGACTCAACTAAAATGTGAAGATTACATGACTAGACTCAAAAATACATGACTAACATAATGGCGCTCGTCGACGAACAATCCGAGTCCGGAGAAAATGTGAAGGGGCAAGGGATGCCCTCATCACCTTTTCAACTAGTGTATGGCACCGAGGCCGTGATCCCGTTGGAGATCGGCAACCCCTCCCTCCCAGTCATCTGCTCCTCGTCCGAGGTAAACAACAAGAAACTGCTCGAAAATCTCGACTTAGCAGATGAAGTCCAAGAGATTGCCAGCATCAGAGCAACGGAATATGGGTGCCGCCTCACTCGATACTACAACGCCAAAGTCCGAGACAGACACTTCCAGCCGGGAGACTTCATCCTCAGGAAAGCCGAAGCCTCTCGACCACTTGAGGCAGCAGGCAAGTTATCCCCTAATTGGGAAGGCCCCTACCGAGTGGTCGAGATGCTCGGAAAAGGAGCATACCGTCTATCCACGATGGAAGGAGAGCTCATTTCTCAGACCTGGAATGCAACTACATTATGCAAGTTCTACTTCTGAGTATTGAGTATTGTGCAAACGACATGAGATAAAATGAAAGGCTCCTTTCTTTTATTCAAACAACCCGCTTGTACATCAGGAAGGCCGAAGCCAATAGAATACATGTCAAGAAAGCAAAAAATCCATCTGGCGCCGTCATGCGAGCCCATCGCTCGGCTGACTCGGATGACCTTCCTGCGTCCAACCACTGACTCTGCCTCATGTAGAAACTAGCTCGGATAAAGGATAGTTGACCCCATTAGCTCGGGCAGCCCGAGACAAAGGTGACAGAGGGATTAAGAAAGAGAAGGCTACCTTCCAAGTTGAACTTGGAAGAGAAGGGGGAGAGGGAATGCATATGAAAGCATCTTCCGCGCCAACCTACCATGATGTGGCACAGCCCAAGGATGACTAAGCATGTAATGAACAACCTAGGACCTAGATCCACAAGCATACAAGCACTCCAATAATTCTCACAATAGCGTCTCACTCACACGGCACACGCGGTCACCCGGCGGGGCCGGGGGATGATGGCAAGGGTCCGAGGCAGGACCCAATGAGTCTAATGGACTTATTTGGCTTAGGCTGACCCCAAAGAGTCTAGGATTCCCAACTTAGTGGGCAGCTGGCCCGCAGGGCGGGGTTTGGGGTGGCACTCTCTCCCGGTCCGCGGTGGCACCAACAAATGAACATACAAGTACGGGCCCTCTTCTCACCGTCCGATGAGCAATCAAAGCAATACTAAACTCACAGAAGTAAGGCTATCAAGGTTAGTATCAGAGGCTCACCTGATCGGTGTGAAGACACCAATCCCGCTCGGAGACGTGGGCGCGCCGGGAGGCGAGGGTATACACTCGATCCCCGCAGCGATGTAGCTTGACCTGAAAGTGCAAAGAGTACAACACTACGTCTCTCGCAGGAGGGGTGATCTTGGGGTGGGGATTAAGCTTATTACATCCAAAACTACCTCCACGCAGGGACGGGCCTTCAGCCGGCCAAGCGGGGTGGGGAATTAAGCAAAAGAAACCCGACTTGCCGAATTCCGCCGGTTCTGCCAACCTGCAGGTTCACAGGACAGTGGGGCGGTGATGATGTTGCCAAAAATTTCACAGAGATCGGATCTTGATGAGACTTGCGCCAAAAGTTCCCCAATGGGCTGAGGATGGTGTCTGAATTTTTACAGAAGCTCTGGAACTCGGGGCTGATCGGGCCGGCGACTGGAACAGGTCAACAACTTCTGCCTCTGGCTGGTGCAGAACTGATACAGCAGGTTGCAGATGGCACTGCAGACGCTCCTGAACTCCAAATGAGACGAGCCTGGCAGTGACGCGATCGCGGTCGGAGTAGCTTCGAGCAGGAGTTGACGGGGCCCCAATCGGAGGTCGGAGAGGAGAATGGTGGCCAGATATGTGAGGACAGGTCAAACCTGGACCTGTAGGTGGCAGACTGCATACTCCGGCGAAGAAAATGGTAACTGATAGCTCCGGTGGCCGAATGAGGTCCTTCTTCTTGGAGATGGAATCTAACTGGACGTAGTTCCTGCCCTACGAAAATGGCGCCCAAACCTATCCCGAGCTGGTTGTGGTGGCTCCAGCTTTCAGCTTCAGGTCTTCTGACAGGGACAACAGACGCAGTCGGACGAGATCTGCTCTCACGATCAGCTCCGACCTCGGAAGCCGGCGAGACCACCACCGTTGGAAAGCTAGCTCGCAGACTATTCCAGCAATATAGGCCTTGCCACCCGAATCTTTGAGGGACGGTCGTGGCTGCTTCTTCAAGTCACTGCAACTCTGCTGCCTGAAACAGAGACAGAATGAGGAGAAGAAGAAGGTGTGGGGAAGGGGATGGCCAAGAGAGCAAGTGGTGGGAGGAGTGTCTAATGGCTATGGGAGGGTGATGTGGGGTGTTTAGGGGTTGTGAAGGCTAGGGAGAAGGTGGTGGGGAGGGCGAATTGGGGCTGGAGGGGGAGCTGTAGCTGCTAGAGGTGGTGGTGGGAAGGAGGGTGGCACAAGAGAGAGGGTGAGTGAGAGAGGAGGTGGGGGGGCGAACTTGGCTATAGGGAGGAGGGGAATTTCGACCTAGGGTGATTATGGAGGTGGGGAGATGGAAGGGCACAGCCCTAGGGAGAGGGAAATTCAAATTTGGACTTAGGGAAGAGCCCCTTCAACCTTGGGGAGAGGAAGGGTGCTTAGGAAGTGGTGATGGGTAGGGGGTAGTTGGGTGGTGGGGCTTGGAGTGGTGGAACTTCCTTGGGACAAGGTGAGGATTAAAGAGGGGTTGTGGGAAGTTGTGGGGAGTTAATGGAGGTAGGTGGGGGTTGGAAGTGGTTGGGAGGAGGGAGGAGAGAGGAGAAGTTCGCCCCTTTCCTTGGGGAGAGAGAAGGAGAGATAGAGAGAGAGATAATGAGAGAGTAAGAGAAGAGAAAGAGATGTGGGAAATATTGCTATTCAAATGGATTCATCCAAAGTTAAGTACATGAGGAGAGATGGGCCTATATATAGGCAACCATTCTTTACATGACCAAAATGGCCCTGACATTAAGACAAAAGACTCAACAAGTCCTAGACTCACCCCATTAGGCCCATACTACGGTACTAAGGCCCAATTACACAAAATAAGAGAAATAGACTAGACACCATGACTCAATAAAAGAAATTACATAAGATAAGACTCAATAAAATGAAAATACATAAGATGTGATCGTGGAAAAGAAAGATAACATGTAGAGATCACAGCTATCCCATATCAAAAGTGTGCAGGCAACCCGAGCTAGAGGGAGGGTCTTGAGATGCCCTCATCATACCAACTCTTTGGAAGAAAGAGGGTGCAGGCACCCTCCGAAGAGTGAAAGAAAGGAGGAGTAGAACAGAAGAGGGAAAAAGAGGCAGCCAGAAAGAAAAAGAAACCAGCAGAGCTGGGCGAGGAGGCAGGGGAACGCCCAGAAGGGATGAAGCTTCGTTGGCTTCCTCCTCCCCTCCATGAAGCGAGCAGGAAGGGGCGGGCGGAAGGAATGTCTGATGCCCCCATCCGTCCTCCATCTCGCCCCCCTGCAAATGCCAACAGAACTGATAAAGGGAAGACGACGTGCCTCTACACGTCGAACCCTTTTCAATTCTGTTCGATGATCGTCGAACCCTCTTCAAATCCGAAGCAGCGAGAACTCTCTGCCCCCCATCATCGGCAGCCTCATCTTCCGGAGCGTCTTCCAAGCTACAGATGCGACGGCGCAATGCCACGTGAAGAAGGAACGAGGAAAGACTGTCAGGGAAAACCCTAAGCGGTGGAGAGGAAGGGACGCCCTTCAGACCTTTTATAGGGGAAGGGAGGCTACTTGCCTTAAATGATTTCCCTCCTCGAAAACATGTCAGAAGGATTTCTCCCTACGAACGGTCACCTCAAACTTCTCGTTTTCCGCCCCAACGGGACACACGAAGCAGCTAGGTATTTAAAGCGTGAGAAAATAGAAAGACGCCCTGTCAGACGCTCACCCAACCATCAGGCGAGATCCACGCAAAAAATATCGGTTCTTTCCAACCACTGCAGATACGCTGAACAAGATACGGCAATGGCAATACGGAACAGATAAGTCTCCATCACAACGCTACTGCCTTATTTATTTCTACACAAAAAAGGAAGTTCTTTCCTCCAAAAAGGAAAAAGGCATACAAAAAAGGAAGCGAAGCAAATACATCAAGCCTCCGGCCCACCTTGAAGCTCGGAAATAGAGGGCTCGAGCGGTCTGCCCCCAGCATCCTTGGTGACGGTCGACCCTAGCACTGACCCCACCGGTGTGGGAACTGTCTCGGTTGCGTGCCCTCCCGAGGCATCCGGAGTTGGCGACTCCTCGAATGATGAGCCCCCCTCTTCATCCTACGCCGAAGCAGAGGAACTGAAGGATGATAAGTCTAAGTCATACCACTGCCCGGATGGGAAGTCAACTACCCCAGACGCCTGCTCCTCGGTGTAATAGACGGCCCGGTCGTAGCCCTGCTTGAATCCCTTTTGGATGCCCCGGCGAAGCCCTAGCTCATAGTAGGGGAGGGCAGCCTCCTTGAGGTCGACCCGGTAGTCCTCTGAGCTCTTGTACTGCTCGAGAGCCTCCGCCCCGGTCGATCCCACCCTACCTGCGAGCTCAGCCTCCCTCCACTCTGCCTCGGCTGACTTCCGCTCGGCTTCAGCCGTCCGCTCTGCGGCCTCTGCCGCCTGCTTCTCCACCTCGGCCCGATCAGCCTCGGCCTCCCGCCGAAGACGCTCGGCTTCCTCCGCTCGGTCCACTAGCTCAGCACGCTCGGTCTCCCACCGACCGTCCAGCTCAACGCGTGCTAGACGCTCCTCTTTAAGAAGCCGGTTCTTCCTCTCGAGCGATTCACGAGCCTTGGCTAGCTGCTCGGCTAATGCCCGGGTCTCCACATTGGCTCGACCGTACCAGCTCACTGATCGAGGAAAGCTCCAGCCGAAGCTCGTCGCACTCCTCGACGAGCCGAGCCAACCTCCTGTCTGACCCACCGAGGGTCCAGGCCAGGTTCGCTCGCTCCCACTTCGACCGAGCGTACGCTTCTGCCAGAACAGCCCCCATCTGGGCCAGGGCCAGGCCCCCCTCCATAACCCCGGTGAGAGCCGTGGACGGGGAGTGCTGCCTACCTCCCCCCTCACCTTCATGGATATACCGCGGCATACCTGGTGCAGGGGGACCGAGATACCCAGCCACTCCAAGGCCGTCGGAACGGAGAACCCCCCATCGTCCGGCGCCCCACCGTGTGACTCAGATCGAGCCCCGGCCTCGGTTGCCCCTCGCGCCCCGGCCGGATTTTCCTGCGACCTCTCAATCTGGACCGGCTCGGCACTTGCATCACCACCTGAAGCACCAGCCTCGGCCGCGACTACATCATCCCCAACTTCGATCATGGCCCCCTCGGCTCTGGCCGAGGGGAGAGCCGGGTCGGCCTCGCTGCCAGTTGCAGGAGCATCCTCGGCCCCCTCGGTCCCGGCCAAAGGAGGAATCGAGCCCGCAGGGGCAGCCCCGACCTCCTCGGACCCCTCTAGCTCGGCTGGTGGGAGAGCCCGCCCGGTAGGGTCGGCCCCATCATGCCCGGTGGAGGGGTGAGCCGTGGTAGGGTCGCCTCCGACTGGGGGTACGACCCCGGCCTTCTTGGCCCGTTTCCTGGCCCTCGCAGCGGCCCAGATCATACCCTCCACAGGGTCCTTGCACTTGGGTCCCCGCGGTCTGGAGGATTCACCCTGGGCCGCTCCCTTGCCCTTATCTTTGGTTCGGGAGCGACCCACGGGAGCAGCCGGTTCATCAGCAGCCGAGTCATCTCCAAGCTCGATCACCTCTGCGGCCTCCTTCAGAGGCTCCCGCCTGGTGTCTGCACGAAGAAGAAGACGTGTTCAGGAAAAGAAAGATGACCCCCACATCCGAAGGAGAATCTAAGTTGTGGCACCTGAGCCCGATGGATGCAGCCGCGTGAGAAGACACCGCTCGATATTCTCCGACATCACCAGTTCTTCGGTGGACTGGCGGTGCTTCAGCAAGATGGCTGCATACTTCTCCACATGAGGAGGGAACTCGTCCTGTCTAGGAGGGATGTTGGGATGGAAATTGGGGATTACTAGGCACCTCCAGGTTTCCTCCACTGAACAAATCCCCACCCAGAAGAATTGGGTCTTCCACCCCTTATGCGAAGAATCCTTCACCGCCAAAGAGATACACTCCTATTCCGCCTCGCCTGGATGAAATAGAAGCCCTTTCCAACCGAAGGATGTGCTTTCAACTCAAAAAAATAGTGGAAGAGGTCCATGGAAGGAGGAACTCCACACTGCCGGCAGAGAATGCGAAAGGCGGAAAGGAGGAGATAAGAGTTGGCTACCAACTAAATGGGCGCCAACCGAAAAAAATCAAGAAGCTGAAGAATGAAAGGTTCGAAAGGAAGGCGGAATCCACCCTTCCACGATAGAAGAAACATACAGATGTGGCCTGTACGAGAGTCCAGGCTCATCTCGTATGGAGTAGCAGCGGCAAAACTGAACTTGTGGGGCAGGCGATACTGGTGCTCCAACCTCCTCACATCCGCCTCCCCCAGTTCGCTATAGTTTGGGACCGGCGCCCTTGCCACCGGCTCGTCCTCCCACTCCTCAACCTCCGAGCGTTGGTCCGCCATGGAATCGGGAGAAGACTTTGAGGAAAGGTGATCTCGAGACCCTGAAGATTCCGGGGGAGGAGGAAGCTGCCGGACTGTCTCCGTCGTTATCTCCGCCAACTCCTCAAACGCCGCTGCAAGCCTCTGTTCCTCTATCGTGTCCTCACGGCGCATCGAAGAGCCCCAAAAGTAAGAACGAAGGAGAGCCAAAACCCTAAAGACGGAGAGAGTCTGTAATGACAACAAGCGCCCAAAGCCTATAAACCCACGCGGGAGGCGGCGCGTCGATCCGACCTCCGAGAAAGGGGGCCCCTTCAGTTCAAATCCGTTAGGATCATCATTAATACGGGCCCAGGTGACCACGACACGTGGCTTCCTAACATCGTCAGATCTCCACCCATCTGAGCCACGCTGGTCCGAAACCCCAAATAGCTACTCTTCCGAGCTTACTAAAGCTCGGGAGTAGGAGGGGGACAAGTGGAGAGGGGGATTTCTGTAGCCCAACTAAGAGCAGCCGAACTAGGCCCATCAGGACTAAAGGAGGCTCAGCTCATCCAAGTGATAACCCCCTAGGGCCCACTTAGGTAAAAAGCTCAATAAAGATCACTCGGGAACCCACCCTTCCTTGGCGGCCCTTAGGCTCGGAAGGACCGAGTATCAGAACGGAGGAAGACCCACGCCTGAGTTATCCCTCTATCAGGATAGAGGCGAGCGCTCTGCGCCCACTCCGACATGACAGCATCTGAGCTATGCCTATCGCCCAGATAGGGCTGGCACCTCTTATGCTCGGACCGACTGACAAGTGTTTATCCATGCAGCCGTTGAGAGCCCTTTATGAGCAGGAGTTTAGGGGGATAAAGGAGCCATGATCCCTCAAGGCCATGAAGAGCCCACGATGAGGACGTAACGATCCCACGATGAGGACGTAACGATCCCATGATGAGGACGTAACTCTCACCTGAAACTCCTCAGCTTACGGGACTCATCAGGTGAGCTCGCTATATAAACCAGGGACTCCCTCCGGCGACAGGTAAGGCGAATACAGGCCTAAAACTCCCTGAGCAGGAACCACTTCACCATCTTGGTGTTGGGGGATATCGTGCACCTCTTTCTACCCCCCTCAATACCTTCCACCATTGCTCTACTGACTTAAGCATCGGAGGGTTTTCCCTAAGGAACCATCCCTGGGCCTCCTAATTCGTTTCCCTTTCTCTGCAGTTCATTATTCGGTGATCACCCTCCCAGCTCAGGACAAGTGCGAGATCACGCCCCTTCATCCCCAATAATTTATTCAAGTTTTCTTGACCATTTACAAATCCAGACAGCGAATCATTCAAGTCAAGAATTTTAGATTGAAGAGATGCAATGTGCAATTCATAGGAAACCATGTTATTTTCACAGGAGTTGACCTGTTCATATAAAGTAGCATTGATGGTTTGATGACTTTCAATTTCTTGCAACAAAGCATGCACTTTTTCAGATTCATCAATATTCACACATTTCCCTTTTTCAAAAGTAGGCAATCTTTCAGAAATGGTTCTATTCAATTCCTTCAGTTTCCCATTTTCTATTTCAAGATTTTTATCATGAGCAAACTCATTTTGACCATTGTTCATACGACTTACTCTCTCTCTCAGCTCTTTGTTTTCATTTCACAAAGAAGAAATTTGATTTTTGTGAATTTTAATGTTGAACACATGATCATCAATCAATTCCTTCAAGTGTGAGCATTCTTTACAGGGAGAGTCACATTTACTTTGTCCAACATTCTTTTTCAATTTTTTATTTTCAGACTTAACCTTCTCGTATTTATTAGCAAGCTCATCATATGCAATCAAGAACTCCTCATAGCTGAATTCATCTTCATTATCAGAATCAAATTTACCTTTGAGCTTGATTCAACTTGCTAATCACTCCCTTGATCACTCGTGCCTGCCACAAGACATTGGTCTTCATGCTCTTCCCGGACTTTAGTTAAGCCAACCAAGATATCCTTCACGTATCTGCAATGGGAGACAAAAGGGAAATGGTTAGAATCAACTGCAGCAATAAGTAATTTTAGAACCAAACAATTTTGATCATGTTTAAGCTTGGAATGTGCGGTCCAGACAGATTTATCTTTAGGCAACTCATAAGGACCATGTGAGATAAGCTTCCATAGCTTAGGGTCGTATGAATTGACTAGACTAAACATTCTTCCTAACCACAAATCAAAATTGCAACCATTAAACACCGGTGGAGAATTCAAAGTGTACATAATGGTAGTCATTGATCTGGATCACTCTAGATTGTTAGATCTATAAAATTAGAGCCTTTGCCCTGATACCAATTGAAGTCCTACGATCAATGACACCCAAGAGGGGGGTGAATTGGGTGTTTACCAATTTTACGAAAACTTTTGGCCTATTCAAAATATGTGATACAATGTTAACCAAGAGGTTCAAAATTATTTGTTCACAAATTAGATTTATCAAACTTAATTAGATGATGATATAGATTATGCAAGATATACGAGAATAAATCTGGAATCATAATTATACTAACACTCATGTAGAATGGAGGTAGAAGAAAAGGACCAAACCACATAATACAAAAACATAATGCACAGTGATTTTTAAGGTGGTTCGGATGCAACGACGGCAATCCTACGTCCACCGCTCACCAAACTCGATGAGACTTCACTCGGGGATAAATCCCCAAACGGAGACGACACTCCAAACACACATGCAGGACGACACCTGCCCACACACACGGGGACGCGCCCCAACACACACACACACACGGAGACGAGGTCTCCAACACGATCCAACAAGCGGATCACCAACACAAACACCCACTGCCACAAGTGCAGCAATCCACGCACACGAGATAGAACGGATCTAAAAGATCCACACACACACAAGCACAGATCTAGGAAGATCCACGCACACACACGAATCAAATACGACACACACACACACGACCATGAATCCAACAACGATCTACACACACACGAGTTTGCAGTTTATAAGAAACATAAATTTGAAACTCAAAGCACAAGACATCAAAACAAATAAACCACAGTTTAGAATGCTCCTGATTTAGACTCCCCCTGGGTGTATGATGCAGATCTTGTGTTGATTCCTTCTTTGCTTGAATGGCTTCAAACTAAGCTTGAATGGACCTTGGGAAGCTTTATCTTTTCACGTTGAGCACCCTCTTCTTGAATATGTGCTTGCTTGCTTGCTTCTTTTCTTCTTTCTCCTTGGATAGCCTTTCCTTGATCTTCCTTGAATGCTTGCTTGCCTCTTCACTTGAATGGAAGTATATTGGCTTCAGATTTACCTTCAATGTGTTGAGGAAGGATGGAAATTTTGCTACACAAAGTACTGTTCACGGAGCTACAGTACCCTCTCCTTTCACCTTGGACAACCTCCACCTTGATCTCCCTTGAAGCCCTCTTGGTTGGTTAGGGTTATGACTCTAATAGGATGTTTTATAACCCTTGGAAGGTCTATGGACAAGCCCTAGACCAGATCAATAAATTCTAGAGAGTTTGGTGGCTTTGGGATTAAACAATATCAAGAGGAAGGGCTTTCCTTGAAGTGAGAAAAAGTCAACAATGTTGGGCAGCTCGGGACTGGCGGTCGACCTGCAGGGGTTGGCGGTCGACCGCCACTGAGAAACTTGCAGGAGGCCGGTCCCTTGGTTTTTCGATAGACCGTGATTGGAGGGGAGGTTGACCGCCACTGTGACAGACTGTGGAAGGTTGCATTCTGTTATTTCAGGTCGACCGGAGTCATGTCGGAGGTCGACCGGACTATCAAAAACCTGAAAAATGAAGAGTTTAGCCCAGAGAATCATATCCACAAGATCGAGGCATGGATGAGGTGTATTAAGGAGAGGTATATGAGATACACATGGTGAGATCGATGCTAAGACAAGGTAAGAATCTCACCAATAGTGCTTGACAGTAAATGACATATACCACCTGTTGGATTGTAGAGGAGCAAGGTGCTTATCCACACGTTTGGTTCACCATGTGACTGCCATGAGTTTAATCCTACAAGCAAGATAGTCATGGTTAATACCATGCTTGCTTACATTAAAGAGGTTATGAAACCTCTTGCCTCTTGTAAAATAAACATATGCAAACCAAGGATCAAGACCATGTAACCGTTGCCATTTGACATCTCAGCCATACATAGATAACCGGAGCATGAACAATCAACCACAAGTTTAGTTACCATCACTTAATCACACATTAAGTTTAGTTATCATCAAAACCATAACTTAACAATCACAACAATCATCAGAATCATAACTCAACACGTCATTGACAGGCACCGCCTTCCAGTGGTACTCCAGGCTTAAACCCAATTCTGTAGCAGATTGGGTAGATATGCAGATGAAGTTCGTCGACCGTTTCCAAATGGTCGAACGCAAAATCTCCCTGGCGGAGCTCTGTGCCCTTCGCCGGAAGAAAGGTAAAATAGCGTTGGACTTCATCAAGCGATGGGGGGACATTAGCATGCGCTGCGATAACCCTCCGACACCCGAAGACGTGTTCACCATCTGCGGTAGGGGTCTCTCGACGAAAGTTAGAGAAAAGCTCCTGGGCTCCAATATAAAGGGCTTCGACCAGTTGAATACAGTGGTGGCGGAGATTGCGATGTTCTTAGCTGACCACCTGGTACAAGCCCCTGCAAAAGGCAAATCCTCCAAAGACCGTCTGGCTAGCGGCAAGGAGGTAAATGTTATGGACTTCTCCCCGACAAATGGAGAAAAAAGAGAAGGAAAATATAAAGGTAATGGCAAGAAGCCTGATGGCAAAGCAAGCGCGTGTCGGTTGGCAGAGAACATGCAGATGCCTTATTCCTTCAGGAAAGAGCATACTAAAATGCTCTTTGATATCTGCATAAAAGAGCAACTCATCACCCTATCGGATCCACGGAAGCCCTCAGAGGTGGACAAAATAGATGATCTTACCTATTGTGTGTATCACCGAAGGTTGGGTCATACTATCGGGGACTGCTATGTCTTCAAGAATATAGCAGAAGAGCTCATTCAAAAGGGCTTGGTAAATATGCTGGGCCATGCGATCGACCCACCACAGTCTCATGCTTGGAGTCGATCGAACCGGTCGGCTAATGTGGTCTATATGGTCGCCATGGCCTCAAGCTCCAATGCTTCCGAGACTGGGCACTCAAGTCAACAGCCCAATGGCGGTCCCAGAGCCGCTCATCCTTCACTCCCAGAATGTCCAGCACTGCGGAGAACTATTCAAAAAATCCGAGGAGAAATCTGACAGTTGCAATCTGAACAAAGGCGTCTGCTGCAGTTCCTGGAGAGCATTGATCAGCAGTTGGCCACTTTTCCCTACGGCCCATTCGCCAGGGGGTTAGCTCTAGCCCACATACGGGAGGCGGGTGTATCACCCACTGGCCGGGCTCCGCTCAGGGACTGGCTGCTCTCTGAAGAGTTTTCAGATTCATTTGAAGACGAGGAGGACTCACTGGAAGGCGACGAGGCTTCACCTCAAGGTGAGCAACCAGAAAAGCTATACTCCTTCCCTTGCGAGAAGACTCTAAACATCTTCTTCGCATGCCAGCTGATGCGCTCGACAGTCGTCGTTTAAAAATGCCGTGCCACACAAATTTATAACCGCACTCACTCACTCGAATGATGTTGAAAATACGAGTACAGTGGTGAATACGGGTCGATCCCACGGGGAGAGAATAGTTGATTTTAGCTCAAGTTGGAAATACCCTTATGTTTGGAAAAGTAAATTTTGTCTTTGGAGTGCGATTATCACTAAGGAAATTGAAATTGCAACTTTAAATAACAAGATAAAAGTAAAGGAATAATTAGCCAATTGAAGAACGCCGTCGTTTCCTTGCCGAGCCTTTGATGAAGATCATTCCGCCTTGGAAGTCGACGTCGTGAGATGATTTGAAGAAGATCACCGCTTTGGGTGTGTATGAGGGACTTACGAAGAGATGTAGATAGAAACAAACACAACTTGAAAATACAACAGAATTTTGTTGAAATAAGGGTTTGGAAGAAAAAGAATAACACACAATCTAGATGGAATTTGAAGAAATAGAAAACATGAAAGTTGTAGAGAATTGAAACATAAAGAACTTTTATGAAGAACACAAAAACAGAAAATGAGAGGAAGACAATGAAAAACTAGAAAAATCAAACTCTAATGCTGCTAGTGAACAGTAACTGACAGAAAAATAGAACCGTAAAGAATTAATTCTAGAGCTAAAACTAAGAAGAATTTGACAAAGTGCAAGAAGAACAAAAGTTAGATCTACCAGAGAGTAACAACTTTCATGAAAAACTCAGAGTTATTTGAGGAATAGAAAGACTTCAAAATGAAGAAATGGCAGAAGGTATCACCACAGATGAACAGTAATTATGTAAAATAGCACTTAAGAAAATTGATATTAACTCTATGAATTAGGAAGAATTTGAAGAAATGATAAACAAAGAAGTTGAAGAACACTTGAAAACGAATAACTTTTGTGAAGACAAGAATTTGAAATGGAAATCACAACAACAAGTAATTGGACCAAGAATAGACTGAATGCTCAAACCAAACTTTCATTAAAACAAATTCAACTTTCAACTTTTGCGTCAAATGAACTTACAAATAACACCTTATGAAACCAAACTAAGGCCAACATGAAATAACTTCAAGAACATAAAGAACTCTTAGCAATCTACTCCTAACATCTCTTCCTTGGCTTCCTAACTCTAACAACTTAACAACTCACTCCCCCACACTTACAAATGAAGGCCCTTTATATAGGGCAACACATAACACCCCTTTACATGTGAACACTTGGCCAATGTGAACAACCCAAATGGCTGCTATTTTGACCCAAAATATGGGCTGACATGTGCTGCACACGTTTTGTAATTTTCTGGAATTTTTTCTGCAATTTTCTGGGCTTTTTATTGGCCTTTTTCTCTCCCATTCTCTCTCTTTCTCTCTCCTGGTGGTTCGTGCGCCGCAAGCGTGCCGCTTTTCCTCTTTCTAGCGCGTTGCGCGTGCGTGGGCCCTCCGTGCGCCGTCCGCTCCGCAGACCGCCGCGTGTCGCCGCGGGGCGCGTTGCGCCCGCGTGCGTTTGACCACCATCGCGGCTGAGCCGCGTTTGACCCGAGCCCGCGCCCTGCCTGCTGCGTGTCCCCGCCGGGCTGCCGACCACGAGCCCCCCTCCTCCTTCGCCCGCCGACCTCGTCGCCCGTGCCAATGGCGCGGGCGGGGCGAAGGCGGGAAAGGGGGAGGGGCGGTTTAAACATTTTTTTGTTTTTTTTATAATATATATATATCTATATCTATATATATATCTAGTATATAGTTATAAAATTCTAAAAAATATCAAATAATTTTATTTTTTTTTCTAATTTTTTTTCTTATCATTTTGAACAAGTTTCTGGGCTTTTGGCCCAGTTGAACATATATATTATTATTCTTTTTTTTCTTTTTCTTGGAGCTTTCCTCGAACTGCGTGCCTACATAAATACATAAAAATTATCATAAAAATTTATTTAATTTCAGAAAAGTAAACGTTTGATACAAAATCAATAATAATTGTGAGAAGTGTATATTGATCATAATTTAAGCTCATAAATATGTGAATAATGATGAATTAACAAGGAAAAATACACACTTATCACACCCCCCAACTTACTCATTGCTAGTCCCTTAGCAATGCACATAATGAAAAATTTCGGACTAACAAGAGTTTAAAGATATTCATGCTTCATTTCCAGATCATCTTTCTTAGAATTAACTAAAGATCAGGAATCTGGAGTAATTACTACAGACTAGCCTTATATCGGAAATTCAGGTACATGATCAAGAATTCTAATCAAAATTCAGTAGCACTTGTGCGTGTGGAATACTAAATTCACAATAGAGACAATTGCGTCCCCCATTTGCTATTCAGAACAAATGCCTTTCAATTCTGCACTTCTTAATCAGAGCTTTAAGCACACTAGCTTTTTGTCTGCCTTATTGCTTTTGTCCCATTTGGGATCACTATATATATATATATCTTTTTCTTTTCTACTTTCTTTTTCCCCTTTTTTTTCTTTACACACATGATGCTGCACTACCCTTCACTGTTTTACGCGAAGCTCAATACGTCTTAGGTGAAGTAGGCCCGGTTCCACAGATCCAAGTTCCCTTTTCCTTTTGACGCGAACCTCAACACGTCTTAGGTGAAGTAGGCCCGGTTACTCAGAATCGGAGCATTTCTCATGGTGCTTTATTTTTTTCTCATACTTTTCTATGGCAGAAAGCTTCTAACATATTTCTTCTTCAGAAAATGCAGAATATCAGACAGTTTGTCTCAAATAACAGAAGGCTTGTCCTTCTTGTTTCATTAGCGTGCAACGTGATTTTATTTTTCTTTGAAAGTGCATATGAACTTTGAAAGAGATTCTTTAAATCAGTTTTCCATGGCTAGAGTAAATAAATTATCCATCATCCGAGTCTTTAGTCATTTCCATTCTAGAATTACTTTTCATGAGACATGAATCAAGAAACATCAACTCGGGGGATGTATTGTTGCAATATAAAGGCAAGAGGTCGGCAAAAAGTTGGAAAAGTCATGAAAATTTGAAAATTTTGAAAATTTTTGTTTTTGTGATTCCCTCACCCCCCAACTTAAATGACATTGTCCTCAATGGCATAAGCATGAGAAAGATCAGAGAACAATGAAACAGAGAATATAGTTGAGATGGAAGGATACAACCTAGTGGCGGGGTAAAATGACGAGGGCGTCGGTGCAGCTTGGCCTGACAACTGAAAAATAAATATACTAAAACAAGAAATCATATCAGAAGCCAGGAATTAACACAAGGAGTGGGACCCAATGTTCATTTATTTCAAAAGGAATCGACCCATGATGGCAACGTGAGTTACGGAGCCAGATTTCTCGCAGAAATGTCCCCTCAATGTGTGTGTTATGCGAAAGGTGGCCACAACGGGACAATAAACATAACGAATCTTTGGACCAACAAGAGAGAGAAAGTCAATAAAGCACGTCTCCGACTTGACCACTCCACATAGTAGAGTGGGTGCGAGATTAACGGGAGGAGGACGTGTCGCAAAGGCTATGGCTAGATGTGATGGTGAGAGATGTAGATCCCTTACTTTCCAATCCTATAAATACCCCCCCCCTTCCCACTCGACTGGAGAACATCGAAGTTGTGAGAGTAGAGTCGAGTGAAAAGGTTGCAAAGGGGAGTAGTGAGTGTTGCTCAAGGTTCAGAATGGAGGGTGAATCGAGCTTCAGAGCTGAAGGGGAGTCGTCTCGCTCCTCGAAGAGGAGTAGATCGGGCAGTAGTGCCAGGAGATTCTCTGAAGTTGAAGGACTTGTGAGTGAAAGGACTCTACCACAACTTGTAAGTGATTTCTTTCATTCCTTTCTTCTTCTCTGTTCTTTCTTTGGAAAGCTTCCCATTTCTCATTTCTGGCGTATGTGCAGAGTGTGATGAAGTCACACATCTCGTGGGAGCTGGTCGTGGCTGCATATCGAGGGCTCCCGGATTTCCAGAAAGCGAGGTTGGACGTGATGGGATTCGGGCCCTTTCTCAGAATTGAGCCACTCAAGATCGACCTTGCTCTGATCCAAGCTCTACGTGAAAGATGGGACCCGGTAAGTAGGGCATTCCTGATGCCGTGGGGGCATATGGTACCCAGCTTGGAAGATGTGGTCCGAATCACGGGCCTCAAAGTGGATGGGGAAGCAGTGACTGGTGTCACCTACGCGGATTACCGTGAAGGTGCCCATAACTTGTTGGGGATGGACTTAGATAATCGGAAGAACAGGTCAGTAGCCAGGGCATCGATCATGGAAGCTTTAGGGCTTACTGACATGCGTCCGCGTGATGATGAGTCCATAGAAGAATTTATGGAAAGGGCAGAAAGAAGTGCCCGTGCTATGTATTGTATGGATACCAACAATTGGGAGCGGACCAATATGGATCTGAGGAGGTTCCTCCTCTTTCTATTAGGCAAGTTGTTGCTGGGGTCCAAGGGAGACAGTATCCACTGTCATTTCCTAGAACTGCTTGTAGACTTGGAAAGAGTAGGACAATACGCCTGGGGAGCTGCTGTGCTGGCACATCTGTTTACAAGTCTGTCGCAAAGGACAGATAAAGAGATGACACTAAATGGGTTTACGCCTTTAATCCAGGTAATGAAAATTTTTGTTTTGTTTTTATTTTCTGCCTTTTGTTTTTGTTTTCATCAATGACACATGATAGTGTAGCTGTGGAGCTACTATTACCTTCCAATGGGGAGGGCTCGACACTGTCGACCACTGACGGTCCCTCTAGCGAGACGGTGGCAACCCATCATGAGCACTGCACCTTTACCCTACCAACTGATGGTGTTCAGGCGAGAGTTGCAAGAGTTCCCTGCAACGATGGTAGGATAATTGTTTTTTATTTTTTTTTTTCATTTATTTCATTTTTTTTAACTGAGAAGATACGTGCAACCCATTAAAGGTGAACTGGAGGCCTTTCATGAACATGGTCGATGTTGACCAGCCTTGGGTAGTTGGAAGCCGCGCCCGATTCGGACGGGACCTCTGGCTCCATTGCTTAAATGAAATCGAGCCCCTCAGACTGCGATTAGCTATGCGGACCCTAGGGCTGGCTCAAGAATGGGTAGATATGACCATGTCACCTAGCGTCGGAAGGCAGACGCGTGGACCAGCCACCTGTGTTGATTGGAGAGTGCGCTTCCCCGAACAATATGAAGATTGGCAACGGGGAGGCACACTCGTGGAATCTCAAGCACAAGATAGCGATGATTACCTACGCCTCTACAGAGCAATGTATGCAGAAAGGCTCCAGCCTGGAGGGCTTGTAGAGGTAAGGAAACCATGCTTGTATCTTCTACATTTTGTTGTTTTTAAATTTTTTTGTTCTTTGTTTGTGAACTCAAAAGCCATAACTGTAGGATGTTCGTGATACTATAATAACGAACTTATGAGCTCGTCTGGCGGACACGGAGCAAGAGCTGAGTGATACCAGAGCGGCGCTAGGTTCATCAGTAAGTATTTCAGTACATATTCTGAGTAGGCTTTGAGATTCGGGACGCTAACCACTTAATGTTACCACATGTGCAGCGTGCTCAGCTTGATGCAGTTTCTTCGGTGATGGGAGTAGATGGTGTTTCTTCCAGTCTATGGATTCCCACATCCGAGCTGGATCAACTCCACGAGCAACTTGCTCATGCCACACAACGGGCTGCAGAGGCAGAAGGGATGCTTTCTGTACAGGTGAGGATTTCACCATTTAACATCCCTTATTCAAGTATTGCCCTATGCCTGAGATGATATGTGTGGCAGGAGAAAGAAACACAAGAAACACTTGCGCATGTCACTCAGAAGGAGGCTAGAATAACTGAGCTGGAAGAAGAACTACAGCGTCGTCCAGATGAGGATTCTTCAAGGGACGCTGTGGAGTTGCGGATCACACTTCAGTTAGAAAGAGAAGATAGAGAGAGAGAACGGGCTGAGAGAGAAAGGGACAGAGACAGAGATAAAGCTAAGAGATTGGCCGAGAAGGAGGAAAAGAGGGCCCTGGAGGCCCAAGTTTTTGAATTAAGGACCAGTCTCGGCCTTGCCGAGCAATGGCTGAAGGAAGGTGAAGAACGCTATCGAAGAGCACGAGAGCGTGGCTTTCGTGTCAGTAGCTTCTTTGCTGCCCCCTCAGATCGGCGTCCATAGTGCGGTAGTAATACCGCTGCTCTCGACTTGGGAATACCCCCTAGAGAATCTTGCCCCAGAGAGCGACAAGACAAGGAATGTGAAGAAAGAAGGTGGATTCTGATGTAATCTCTTTGTTTGCTTTTGTGTGTAATAAAATACTGTTTGCTTGGCTCTCCGTTGTCCTTATCTCTCGAAGCCCTCAACACATCTAAATTCCCACAACCAAAAATTTATTACCACACAAAAATCACTTAGGTTGCCTCCTAAGAAGCGCTAACTTTTATGTCGTCAGCCAGACACCATGTAGCTCATTAGCTCATTAACCAACAAGTTGATTTTAAAATGAGCCACCAAAGAATTTGATCCTTGCCAAAATTTTCTTTATCATGCCCTACAGAAAATGAATGTGACTGGTGAGCGCAAGGGCAAAGCATGTATCTAGGTGGAGGCATCACAAACGGACCACCCCAATCAGAGAATAGAGGAGGAACATTGGGAAAAATCATGTCATCAATTATGAAATGTTCTTCCTTAGAGGCTATGGAATCATCATGTAGAGCAAGAGTAGACCAGTCGGTTGGAAGAACTTCAAAAGAATCACCGTGGTCAAGAATTGGCATAAGCTCTATCCTCTCCTCTAGATTGAAAGTATCATGCGGCATACTCGAATCATTCAATTCCTCATTTACCCCAACTTCATTATTCAGATCCATCTTCACTTCTTCTTCCTTCCCATCTTCAAAGATAATTTCATCAAAGTCATGTCCCATCTCCACTTCTTCTCCATTCCCATCTTCAAAGAGAAGTTCATCATGGTCGGGGAGAGACTTGTGATGAGGTTCAATATATTCATCCTCTCCCCCTAACTGAAGATCATCCACCTCTCTTGCATTTCCCTCATGTTGACAAGCAAGCACTGGCTCCTCAAATTCCTTTGTAGGAGGGGGAATATGATCATTCATCAGTTCATCACCGTCATGAATTTTATTGTCATCAAATTCTTTAATCTCCTCAAATTGTCTAGGTTCCTCATTCAAATCGTTTTGACAAGATCTCCTCTCCATAATTCCTTCATCTTCTAAATTAAGATTAATCAAAGGGTAATGCTCTTGGGGAATCATAGAGTGATCATAGTCAGTGGGAAGGACTTGATGAGGATTGGGTCCAGAGGAATCAAAGAATTGCTCTCCCTCCATGGTTTTGACTTCCTCAGTAAGCCTATTGATGTGCTGTTGGAGGGATTGACTATGGAGAAGTAACTGAATGAATTGATCATCAGAGGCATTAGGTGTGGGTGGAAGAGATGAATAGTACTGATTTGTCTGTTGGGCTGGGTCATAATGATCATCAGAGGTTTTGACCCAAATATGATTTTCATCATTCCCTTCTTCTCCCCCCGACGACGCAAGATCATCATAATCCTCTTCACAAATGGAATGGGGTTTAGGCTCCTCAGGCTGCTCTTCTGTTACGTCCTCCGCATAAGACTCTTCCATGATTCCCTCAAAATCAACAGTGATATGAGTGGTAGATTGTGGGATCATAGGTTGAGCATATAGACTTTTATCAGTATAACATCCAAGAAGTTGGTCCTCAAGACTTGTAGAGTTGGTAGGCATTGGATCCACTTCCGTTTCTATGATGTTTTCAGCAATCCTACTCACTTGGGCCTCAAAGTTTTGCAGTTGTTCCTGAAAGGCTTGTTGTTGAGTCTGGAAGAGCCGTGTCAATTTATCCAACATCTCCTCCTTATGTAAATCTGTGTATAGAGGAGATAGATAAGTGGTCTGAGAATCAGATTGTGATGGATAGTAATGTGAAGGGCACTCAGTCTGAAAATCAGGAGAGTATATTGGTTGCCCTCCATAATAGGGTTGATCATAAGAATGGACTTGATTGTAAGGATCATTGAAATATGAATCCCAATTTATAAAGTGTGGATTTGAAGGATGTTGAATGGGGTCTTGGTATGGTTCCCAAGAAGAAAATTGTGGATTTTCCCATTGATTATTTGGGTTTGTGTAGGAGACAGAGGTGGAAAAATCCGATGACCATTGATATGGCTCTTGGGTGAAAGATGAATTGTGAACCCCATTGTGGAAGAGTGAAGGAGTTTGTTGATAAGGGGTAAATGGAGAGTTGGAATTCACATAGCCCGCATAATTAAACATCAAAGAATCTATTATTGGGCCTGAACAAAATTAGATGTGGAAATGAAAAAGACCCAAGAAAGAGTGATGATTTTTCAATGAAATTTTTTTATGTTTTGATTTTATTGTTTTTTTTATGCAAAGATAAACAAGTTAGCACACAAATGACCCTAATGACCTAGATGTGCCCTAGACCTATAAATAGGGTTTCACAAAGTGATTAAAATGAACTTAAATTCACCCTCAGTATGTCCACCGGCCAGGTAAGGGGTGGGGAAGTGGGAGGTTCCCCCTACTTTCGTAGGGACCTTATTATACAAAACCACAATCCCGCTTAAGGCGTTTGCCATCCGACCGTCTTGCCTTAGACACCAATTTTCATAAGAGGATAAACCTAAATATCACAGGAATCACAGTGTGATCCTAGGGCCAACGTCTACTGGCTTTTATTTATGGCCTAGGTAATGCAGAGATGCAAGGAAATTGTGGTTTTCGGGCTAAGGGAGGGTGATGAAATCCCCACCTTATCTTGTTAGGGGTGTTGCCCTTAAAGTATTTTGAAATGAAATGCACACCACAATTTCAAACAAGGGGTTCTTTATGCAAAAATGAATGCCAGACTGGGATCAGTAGAACGTACCTTGCCCCTCGCGATCTTCAAAATGCAATGCAGAAATTAAACAAAGACAAATTCTAAGCTAAATGATGCATGACCCAGAGCATGAAAGTGTAGTTTCTACTCTTGCAATGAGGTCTTTTATTTGGTACAAATGAAGATTTTTTGTTTTGTTTTTTGTTTTTAGTTAATGAACCTAACTAACCAGCATGAAAAAATTTCTTTTGTTTTGATTGTTTTTTATTTTTATAGAGTTTTCAAGAAATTTTCAGATTTTTGTAAAAAAATTTTCAGAAAGTGGAAAGATAGAACCTGTTTCGTGATTTCAGCCCTTTAGCAATGCTGCCGAGCTATTTAACGACGTTTCATATCCTTGGAATTTCAGATTCGATCTTCCTCTTTCTTTGATTTTCAAATTTTTTCGTTTTCCTGCACAAGTAAAGAAAGCAAAAATCAATATACAAATATACAAAGTAAACACAAGAGTATCCAACTATGAAAAGTATCTCCGTCCCCGGCAGCGGCGCCAAAAATTTGATGCGCTCGACAGTCGTCGTTTAAAAATGCCGTGCCACACAAATTTATAACCGCACTCACTCACTCGAATGATGTTGAAAATACGAGTACAGTGGTGAATACGGGTCGATCCCACGGGGAGAGAATAGTTGATTTTAGCTCAAGTTGGAAATACCCTTATGTTTGGAAAAGTAAATTTTGTCTTTGGAGTGCGATTATCACTAAGGAAATTGAAATTGCAACTTTAAATAACAAGATAAAAGTAAAGGAATAATTAGCCAATTGAAGAACGCCGTCGTTTCCTTGCCGAGCCTTTGATGAAGATCACTCCGCCTTGGAAGTCGACGTCGTGAGATGATTTGAAGAAGATCACCGCTTTGGGTGTGTATGAGGGACTTACGAAGAGATGTAGATAGAAACAAACACAACTTGAAAATACAACAGAATTTTGTTGAAATAAGGGTTTGGAAGAAAAAGAATAACACACAATCTAGATGGAATTTGAAGAAATAGAAAACATGAAAGTTGTAGAGAATTGAAACATAAAGAACTTTTATGAAAAACACAAAAACAGAAAATGAGAGGAAGACAATGAAAAACTAGAAAAATCAAACTCTAATGCTGCTAGTGAACAGTAACTGACAGAAAAACAGAACCGTAAAGAATTAATTCTAGAGCTAAAACTAAGAAGAATTTGACAAAGTGCAAGAAGAACAAAAGTTAGATCTACCAGAGAGTAACAACTTTCATGAAAAACTCAGAGTTATTTGAGGAATAGAAAGACTTCAAAATGAAGAAATGGCAGAAGGTATCATCACGGATGAACAGTAATTATGTAAAATAGCACTTAAGAAAATTGATATTAACTCTATGAATTAGGAAGAATTTGAAGAAATGATAAACAAAGAAGTTGAAGAACACTTGAAAACGAATAACTTTTGTGAAGACAAGAATTTGAAATGGAAATCACAACAACAAGTAATTGGACCAAGAATAGACTGAATGCTCAAACCAAACTTTCATTAAAACAAATTCAACTTTCAACTTTTGCGTCAAATGAACTTACAAATAACACCTTATGAAACCAAACTAAGGCCAACATGAAATAACTTCAAGAACATAAAGAACTCTTAGCAATCTACTCCTAACATCTCTTCCTTGGCTTCCTAACTCTAACAACTTAACAACTCACTCCCCCACACTTACAAATGAAGGCCCTTTATATAGGGCAACACATAACACCCCTTTACATGTGAACACTTGGCCAATGTGAACAACCCAAATGGCTGCTATTTTGACCCAAAATATGGGCTGACATGTGCTGCACACGTTTTGTAATTTTCTGGAATTTTTTCTGCAATTTTCTGGGCTTTTTATTGGCCTTTTTCTCTCCCATTCTCTCTCTTTCTCTCTCCTGGTGGTTCGTGCGCCGCAAGCGTGCCGCTTTTCCTCTTTCTAGCGCGTTGCGCGTGCGTGGGCCCTCCGTGCGCCGTCCGCTCCGCAGACCGCCGCGTGTCGCCGCGGGGCGCGTTGCGCCCGCGTGCGTTTGACCACCATCGCGGCTGAGCCGCGTTTGACCCGAGCCCACGCCCTGCCTGCTGCGTGTCCCCGCCGGGCTGCCGACCACGAGCCCCCCTCCTCCTTCGCCCGCCGACCTCGTCGCCCGTGCCAATGGCGCGGGCGGGGCGAAGGCGGGAAAGGGGGAGGGGCGGTTTAAACATTTTTTTGTTTTTTTTATAATATATATATATATATATCTATATATATATCTAGTATATAGTTATAAAATTCTAAAAAATATCAAATAATTTTATTTTTTTTTCTAATTTTTTTTCTTATCATTTTGAACAAGTTTCTGGGCTTTTGGCCCAGTTGAACATATATATTATTATTCTTTTTTTTCTTTTTCTTGGAGCTTTCCTCGAACTGCGTGCCTACATAAATACATAAAAATTATCATAAAAATTTATTTAATTTCAGAAAAGTAAACGTTTGATACAAAATCAATAATAATTGTGAGAAGTGTATATTGATCATAATTTAAGCTCATAAATATGTGAATAATGATGAATTAACAAGGAAAAATACACACTTATCACCAGCGGGCTAGACTGATTAGCCCGTCACCCATGGAGCAGACACCAGGTGCTGCGTTTCATCAGGGCTATTGCCCCTACCATGAGGTGATAGGCCATATCATCCATAACTGTGAACCATTCAAGGACCTCGCTGAGGACTTAATCAGGCGGGGAAAGATTAATATGGGTGAATTGTTGGTCAATCCACCATAGCCGCATGTACGGAAGAGTCTTCATTTCTCCGTCAATGTCATACATGCTGCAACAGCTTTCCAGCTCCCCGAGCCGCAGGAAGAGGGAGTCAGTTCCCAAGGAGCCAGTTCCCAGCCAACTAAATACACAGTCTGGTATTCGGGGTAGCGACCTTCCCATCAGTGTTGTTTCCCCAAGGAAAACACTGAGAATATTTTTGATAAGCTTCTAGAAGATGGTCGGCTGCTGACATATGAGCCGTCATCTTACTACAATGAGATGGCCAAGAGCCACCCCCACTACTGCAAATATCATGCCAGGGTTTCTCACCCCACCCGGCAATGCCCAGAAGTGCAAGACTGCATTGAAGTCCTCATCCAGAGATGGGATATCGATGCTCAAGGGAGCTCTATGACAATGCGGCGTCTTAAAGAGGCCGTCAAGAAGACTCTCCAATAAGCTCGGCAAGAGGCTGAGATTTTCTCTAAATTAGCTTGACCGAGTGAGCCTGCGGAGGGCGGTAAACCTCAACAAGACCTTAAAGGCAAGGCTAGGTGCGAGGGGCCTAAGCCCCCGAGCTCAAAAGGTCAAGCCACGGGAGAGGGTTCCAAGCCCCGCCCTAGGCCGAGTTAACCCGGCGTCGTCAAAAAGGAAAATTGTAGTGCCCCAAAATTTATATAAATAATTTCTAGATTATTTTAAGACTTTTCTATAATTTATTAAGAATTTATAAAGCTTAAATTGATTATAAGGCCCAATTATGTTAAAATATTAATCCAACTTTGATAAATAAAACCCAAAAGGTTTAAGGACCAAACCCATTAAGTTTGGCCCATATTATAGAAGGTTATTTAGCTTATTCATGAATTTTAAGGATAAATACTCATTTATTAGATAATTATATAGATAAAATAATTAAAGAGTTTGAATTAAGTTGAATTCTGTAAACGGTGGATGTAGCGGTCTATCGTGCGACCGCCACAAGCATGTAACGCGCCAAGCTTAGACCGTTACGCTCTGTCAGTTCCGTGAAAGGAAGAAAGAGTAAAAAGATTAGATTTTTGCTAGTCTATCACTTTGGGATCGAGATGGGAGGACTAGTAAACGTATTAAGGACTCTCAGAAGTCGATCTAAGTCTTAACAAGGACTCTAGAATCGATCTAATCCACAAACCCTAGCAAAACCCTATAAATAGACCCTAGTTTTGACCTGCGTGACCCATACATTGGCTCGCGTGGAACTAAGGTAAGGAGATAGTATTTCAAGTAAATTCTTTAGAACTTTTTATTCCTTATACATATGACTAATCTTCCTCAAAATTCCGTGCTAGGAGATCAACAACACAAGAAGTTTGAAGCTTCCAAAGTTGCCGGTTCGACCATAGCAACCCAGGAATCTGAGCGAAAGTCAGCTGAAAATCAAGAGATTAGAGCACCAAAATGAGGTAATTAGCCTAAGTATCTTTAGAACTTTCTGTTCCCCTTAGTTTCACCTTCTTACCCTCAAAATTTCACATCCTTAGGTCAAGAGATTGAGAAGTTAGAGCGACGTGAAGTTGCTGAAAACTCATTGGAAGAAAAGAACTAGGGCGTGTCTTGAAGTCCTAAATTGAAAGTTGAAAGCCCAATAAAGAGGTAGGTCATCTCATGAATGGCAAGAATATTATGTTAGGGATAAAAGCCCTCTGCTTTTGATTGACTCCATGCATCATAGACTTTGAATTTCATGTTTTAGTAAGTCTATACATACATGCATGTCTTTAGCCTTAAATGAAGATAAAAGATATTCTCTTGTTTATTCACTGCAACCTATGCATCTAGATGGACTATAGTTCGTTTTATCATGACTAGATTAGTTAAGTCTTTTCAAAGCATGACATGTTCAAGACGCTAACGGCCTTTAGTTAGACCGTCAGAGGGACGAAACGGCCTTACGATAAGCCGTCATTCTCCATGTTATACTTAAGCTACTCTGTTATCTCTGACGGACCATAACCGGAGCATTACAACACTCTAACGGTTCCACGATAAACCGTGAAAGCCATGTGACACGCCCATGCTCGACCGTCAGATTAACTGTGTTCTGTCAACCCGAGACAGAATTAAAAATAGTCAAATTTACTTATGAATAAACCTAGTTATCTAAGTTTTGACCTATTTTTCATAAATTGATTCATGTATGTTTAAAGCACTTTGAGTTATTTTAAAGTACATGTTAATTTCATTGCTAAAACCCTATAGTTTTGTATTAAAACATGAATTTCATTGATGTATTGACGGAGTTTTATCATGGTTTCATATTGTTACACATTCTTTATGACTATAGAGTCAATTCTCAAAGTACATGGTATATATTCCGGTATATGATCATTAGTTCACACTTTTACACTATAGGAACATATTCTTGAACTTGAGGATCTCTCTATTGGATATTCCTTCCAATGGATTAGGAAATCTTGTTTCAAGGCCTCCGTAATTCTTCGCGAGCCTGGGATTCTCACTAGGACGCCGAGTTGGTTGTACCTTTAAAGCCCAATTGATTAGAAAGCACTATCGATGTTTTCTGATTTTGACTGTGTAACGGCCTAATACTAGACCGTCAGGCTTATCTAACGGTCCAGTATACAACCGTCGCATTCACTGAGTCCAACTATTCTTTCTAGATTCAATCTATTGTAACGGCTCAATTATAGACCGTCACGATCATGTAATGGCCCATTAATTGACCGTCACAGTTCTTGAGTACTTTAGCCCGAGGTTTGACCCAAGGGTTGATATTCTAAAGTTCCTAGATATATTATTGATGGTCTAGGACTTGTCATATTGTTCAAGATACTTAAGCTTAAATTATGAAAGTTAAGAAATGAGCCGTTATACTACCGATTTATTTTCATGGCATAACCTAGTTGTAATATGTTCATTGAAATTCTTTAATTCAAATAGAAGCATTCTTATGATGGATTACTTTATCTTGAACCTATCGTTGAAATTGTACAATCTTGGCCATATTGTTTACATGCGTGGAAGTAGCTTGATTTATACTTGAAGATGCGGACCGAGCACTGATTGTGTTCAAGGGCTCTATGCTAGTCCCCTCGACTGATTGTCGAAAACATAGTATTATAACCCATGAGATATGATATTACCGGCGTCGCATTGCACTGGGAATACTTTCTCGATAAATAAGTGAAGATCCACGGCTCGTGAAGTGAAAATCCACAACACGTACATGACTTTCTAGCTTGTTACATGTTATTCCATAGAAATTCACGAAGTACTTGCTACTAAGTGAAGAGTACATTCTTGATTGATACATGACTTTCTAGTACATTCTTGTTCATGAAAGGCCATATCATATTCTTGTTACATTCATACTTGCTCATTCTATCTTACATGATCATCGTGTTACTTTGGTTTAATTGCATGATTGATCGCATTCGCATGATTTTACCTTATTTCTTTAGAGCTAAAATGCTAATTACTTTAATATTGTTAATCATGTTAATGCAAAGATACCTACTGGGCAAGTGTGCTCATTATCTATTTTTCAATCTTTTCAGGAGATGGAAGTGACACGAATTTGGATTCGAGTTATACAAGTAGCGGGTCCGAGAGCGAGTAAAAGTCATATCAAACTGAGAGTGAAGACTTAGGAAAGTCAATGATGTTTAGATCGAATCTTGTAATTTCCTTTTTCCTCAAGTCTAGTGGATTATTGAAGGATGAAAGCTATTGTATTTGGATATTTTGATTATTAATGAAATAAAGTTGGAATTTGATTAAACTATTGTGCAATTGCATTCTTATGTGTGATTGTCTGGCGCTCTGATCATTCTTACTCGCAAGAGGCTTACCATGCTGGCTGTTTGCGTTTCTCGAGCTAGTCTTCCACTGTAATAAAAGGCTGAGGGCGTGACAGTTAAGTTGGTATCAGAGCCCAAGTCTCAGGACTTAGGGAAAACAGTCATGTCATAGGATAAGTCCAAGGCTTAAGGACCCCTACCAATGAACTAAGGATGAAAAGTCCTCACTCATGTGAGAGTTGGGTAGAACCCGGGATAAGATAGTTTTAAGATTTTATCTCTTTCTAACTCCATGAGAATTAACAATTTGTTATTTCTCTCAGGTACCTCATTATTGCAATGGCACATCGCGTAGATTGGGATGGCATGCAACAAACCGCTGCCGGCCTTACTCAGGCATTACAAACTATGGCACAGACAGGCGCAGGGGCAAGGGCTGGTGACTTGCATCGCAATTTTTGGATCTTGAACCCTTCGCGGTTCTACGGTTCTTCTAATTCGGATGAGGCAGAAAATTGGATAGATGAGACGAATCGCATTTTTGATGTTATTCAATGCACGGACCAAGAGAAAGTGTGTCTCACAACTTTCCAACTCAATAAAGATGCACGCACATGGTGGAAGTCAGTACCTACACCTCCGGCTGATGCACCTTATACATGGGACGGTTTTCTCACTCTATTCCGTGCTAAGTACTTTTTTGAACATGTCAAAGAAAGAAAGGCTACGGAGTTCGTCTATCTTCGTCAAGGAATGATGACAGTCGCAGAGTATGAACTTCAATTCTCCAGGCTAGCACCTTATGCACCGCATAATCAATATCGATTTATTGAAGGCCAAACGGTTTATGGACGGGTTACGACCCGGTTTCATTCAGTAGCTCGGGACCCAAAACATCCGTACCTATGCGGAGATGGTTCAGCGGGCGTATTTATGCGAAAGGACCTTAGAGAAGGTCAAGAAATTGAAAGGAAAAGGAGAAGAGTCTAGCCGACGATCTGATCGGCGTTATAAGAAGGAGAAGTTCAGCATCATGGAACCTTATAAAAGCCGTGATAGTAAGAAAAGATCCAGGAGCGGGAACGGTGGAAGTTCCCAGAAGAACAAGAAAGTCAAAGAGGAGAAGGAGCAAGTCATGGCGGCTTACACATTTTGTGAAAAGTTTGGCCATTCGGCTAAAGAATGTTGGAAGCGCCTTGGTGCGTGTCTACGTTGTGGAAGCAAGGAGCATCGTATGCCAGATTGCCCCCTTATGAAGGATCAACCGTCTGGTGGAGGACGTAAGAGGCAAGCTCACCTCAATGCCGTTCTAGAAGAAGAAGAAGCACCCAAGGATGGTGGACTTATGGAAGGTACCATTCAAATTTGTTCCCATCCTGCATTTGTGCTATTCGATACTGATGCCTCTCATTCTTTTATTTCCACTACTTTTACGAAAATATTACCAATTGCATCAGTTCCCTTACCTTCAGATCTTGCTATTATTACACCTTTAGGTTCTGGGACAAAGCTTACCGAATATTATCCTGATAGTGAGGTAATATTGGAAAATCACCATCTCCCCGTAAATTTAGTATGCCTTGACATGAAAGGTTATGATGCCATTTTAGGGGTAGATTGGCTTATAGAGCATGATGCTGATATTAATTGCCAAAATAGGATTATATCCTTTCGAAAACCTGGCCTTCCAAGATTTTATTTCCTTGGCATCAAGTATAGGAAACATCCCACTATCATATCTTCTCTCTACACTTGCAAACTTATCTCGCGAGGATGTGAAGCTTTTCTTGCTTCTATCATTGTTACCGAGTCCAAGGAAATCATCATAGCAGACATCCCTATTGTAAATGAGTTCCCAGATGTGTTCCCATCCGAATTACCTAGTTTACCACCCGAGAGGGAAGTAAACTTCACCATTGAACTCATTCCAAAAGCAGCACATATTTCTATAGCCCCTTACAGGATGTCCCCCACGAAACTCAAGGAATTAAAATGGCAGTTGCAGGAATTATTAGATAAGGGTTTCATCAGACCTAGCACATCCCCCTGGGGTGCACCGGTTCTTTTTGTCAAGAAGAAGGATGGCTCTCTCAGGCTATGCATAGACTACCGGCGACTGAATCAACTCATAATCAAAAACAAGTATTGTTGCCACGTATTGATGAGCTCTTCGATCAGCTTTCAAGAACAGAGTATTTCTCCAAGATTGACCTCAGATCAGGTTATCATCAGCTTAGAATTAAAGAAGAAGACATTTATAAATCAGCTTTTCGAAGTTGTTATGGCCACTATGAATTCGTGGTAATGCCGTTCGGGTTAACAAATACCCTAGCAACATTTATGCAACTCATGAACAATGTTTTCCAGCCATATCTGGACCAGTTCATCGTTGCCTTCATTGATGACATCCTGGTATATTCTAAGACAAAAGAGGAGCATGAAGAACATCTGAGGATAGCTTTGCAAACACTTAGAGAACATAAACTCTATGCCAAGCTTAACAAGTGTGAATTCTGGCTCAAGGAAGTTCCATTCCTAGGCCACATTATTTCAAAAGAAGGTATCACTGTGGATCCTTCTAAAGTAGAAGCTGTCAGAAACTGGAGCCGGCCAATGACTGTATCAGAAGTAAGGAGCTTTTTGGGTCTAACTGGTTATTATAGAAGATTCATTAAGGACTTCTCAAAAGTTGCAATTCCTTTAACTAGACTTACAAGAAAAGAAAATCCTTTTGTCTGGTCAAAGGAATGTGAAAAGAGTTTTCAAACTCTTAAGAACCATCTTATTACAGCTCCTATTCTATCACTACCGGTGGAAGGTGGTTGATTTGAAGTATATACGGATGCGTCTGGCATTGGCTTAGGGTGCGTCCTCATGCAGAATGGAAAGGTAATCTATTATTCTTCAAGACAGTTGAAACGTCACGAGAAAAATTATCCCGTGCATGATTTAGAACTAGCAGCTGTCATTTTTACCTTAAAAATTTGGCGTCATTATCTCTATGGAGAGAAATTCACGGTCTACTCGGATCATAAAAGCTTGAAATACTTATTCTCTCAAAAAGAGTTAAATATGAGACAGAGGAGATGGTTAGAATATCTCAAAGATTTTGAGTTTGCTATTCAATATCATCATGGCAAGGCTAATGCTGTAGCAGATGCACTCAACAGAAAACCAATGGGAAAGTTATCAAGTCTCATGATTAGTATGACTAATCTTATTCCTTAATTCGCTCAGTTGAACTTAGATATTGACGTGAAGGAAGAAGATTGTTTCGTCGCTAATATTCAAGCTCAACCTACATTAATAGAAGATCTGGTCAAGCTGCAAAATGATGATCCCGTGTTACTGGAGATTAAAGCCAACATAGAACAAATGCCAGATTTTTCTATTTCCAATGACGAAAGATTGCTATTTAAGGGCCGAATATGTGTACCAGATCATGAGGATACGAAGAAATTGATTCTAGATGAAGCACATAAATCCAAGTACACTATTCATCCAGGAGGTACAAAAATGTATCAAGATCTCAAAAGAAATTTCTGGTGGCCCAATATAAAGAGGGAAATAGCTGATTTCGTGTCTCGCTGTCTCACTTGTCAACAAGTAAAGGCAGAGCATTTTAGACCCGTAGGTAAATTACATCCCTTAGATATTCCAGTATGGAAATGAGAAAGTATAGGAATGGATTTCATTATGGGTTTACCAAAGACAAGAGGTGGACACGACGGCATATGGGTAATCATAGACCGATTGACAAAATCGGCACACTTTCTACCGATCAAAAGTTGATGGTCTGTGGATGTTTTAGTAGCATTATACATAAAATAAATTGTCAAGCTACATGGTGTCCCTGTCACTATCATATCTGATAGAGATCTTAGATTCACATCATAATTTTAGAAGGGTCTACAACATTCACTAGGGACCAGACTGAACTTTAGCACGGCATTCCATCCACAAACTGATGGACAGACTGAAAGAACAAATCAAGTGGTGGAAGATATGCTCAGGGCTTGTGCTATTGACCTCGGAGGAAGTTGGCATGATCACTTGCCTCTGGTGGAATTTGCATATAACAACAGTTATCAGGCCAGCATACAGATGGCACCTTTTGAAGCTTTATATGGAAAAAGCTGTAGATCACCGATATGTTGGAATGAAATAGGGGAAAGGCAAATTCTAGGCCCTGACATTATCAAGGATTCTTCAGAGAAAATTAAGCTCATTCAAGAAAGATTGCAGATTGCTCAAGATAGGCAGAAATCTTATGCTGATAATCGAAGGCGCGACTTGGAGTTTCAAGTAGGAGATCATATGTATCTGAAGGTTTCTCCGGGTCGTGGTATTTGAAGATTTGACATCAAGGGTAAGCTAACTCCAAGATTCATTGGCCCATTTAAAATTCTCGAAAGGGTCGGTGAAGTGGCTTATACATTAGCCTTACCTTCATAATTAGCAGGAGTTCATGACGTGTTTCACGTCTCTATGCTGAAAAAGTATGTATATGATCCTTACCATATTATCACTTACGATAATTTGGAGATTCAGAAGGATATGACGTACGAACAAACACCAACAAAGATTCTGGAACGGGAAGTGCGTCAACTAAGGAATAAAACTATTCCTATGATCAAAATTCAATAGAAGAAATCATGGCCATTCAAAGCAACTTGGGAAACAGAAGAAGCTATGCGGAAAAGATTTCCAGAATTATTCAACTATAAGTACACTCTCCATATAATCCATGTGTTGAATTTGGGGACCAAATTCTTCTAAGTGAGGGAGGGTGTAGTGCCCCAAAATTTATATAAATAATTTCTGGATTATTTTAAGAATTTTCTAGAATTTATTAGGAATTTATAAAGCTTAAATTGATTATAAGGCCCAATTATGTTAAAATATTAATCCAACTTTGATAAATAAAACCCAAAAGGTTTAAGGACTAAACCCATTAAGTTTGGCCCATATTCTAGAAGGTTATTTAGCTTATTCATGAATTTTAAGGATAAATACTCATTTATTAGATAATTATATAGATAAAACAATTAAAGAGTTTGAATTAAGTTGAATTCTGCAAACGGTGAATGTAGCGGTCTATCGTGTGACCGCCATAAGCATGTAAGTGCCAAGCTTAGACCGTTACGCTCTGTCAATTCCGTGAAAGGAAGAAAGAGTAAAAAGATTGGATTTTTGCTAGTCTATCACTTTGGGATCGAGATGGGAGGACTAGTAAACATATTAAGGACTCTCAGAAGTCGATCTAAGCCTTAGCAAGGACTCTAGAATCGATCTAATCCATAAACCCTAGCAAAACCCTATAAATAGACCCTAGTTTTGATCTACGCGACCCTTACATTGGCTCGCGTGGAACTAAGGTAAGGAGATAGTATTTCAAGTAAGTTCGTTAGAACTTTTTATTCCTTATACATAGGACTAATCTTCCTCAAAATTTCGTGCTAGGAGATCAACTACACAGGAAGTTTGAAGCTTCCAAAGTTGCTGGTTTGACCATAGCAACCCAAGAATCAGAGCAAAAGTCTGCTGAAGATCAGGAGATTAGAGCACCAAAACGAGGTAATTAGCCTAAGTGTCTTTAGAACTTTTTGTTCCCCTTAGTTTCACCTTCTTAACCTCAAAATTTCACATCCTTAGGTCAAGAGATTGAGAAGTTAGAGCGACGTGAAGTTGCTGAAAACTCATTGGAAGAAAAGAACTAGGGCGTGTCTTGCAGTCCCAAATTGAAAGTTGAAGGCCCAGTAAAGAGGTAGGTCATCTCATGAATGGCAAGAATATCATGTTAGGGATAAAAGCCCTCTGGTTTTGATTGACTCCATGCATCATAGATTTTGAATTTCATGTTTTAGTAAGTCTATACATACATGCATGTCTTTAGCCTTAAATGAAGATAAAAGATATTCTCTTGTTTATTCACTACAACCTATGCATCTAGATGGACTATACTTCGTTTTATCATGACTAGATTAGTTAAGTCTTTTTAAAGCATGACATGTTTCAAGGCATAGTCTTTTATCTTTTTACTTTCCTGTCAACAGGACTCTAACGGCCTTTAGTTAGACCGTCAGAGGGACGTAACAGCCTTACGATAAGCCGTCACACTCCCTGTTATACTTAAGCTACTCTGTTATCTCTGATGGACCATAACCGGAGTATTACAACACTCTAACGATTCCACGATAAACCGTGACAGCCATGTGACGCGCCCATGCTCGACCATCAGATTAACTGTGTTCTGTCAACCCGAGATAGAATTAAAAACAGTCAAATTTACTTATGAATAAGCCTAGTTATCTAAGTTTTGACCTATTTTTCATAAATTGATTCATGTATGTTTATAGCACTTTGAGTTATTTTAAAGTACATGTTAATTTCATTGCTAAAACCCTATAGTTTTGTATTAAAACATGAATTTTATTGATGTATTGACGGAGTTTTATCATGGCTTCACATTGTTACACATTCTTTATGACTATAGAGTCAATTCTCTAAGTATATGGCATATATTCCGGTATATGACCATTAGTTTACACTTTTACACTATAGGAACATATTCTTGAACTTGAGGACCTCTCTATTTGATATTCCTTCTAATGGACTAGGAAATCCTGTTTCAAGGCCTCCGTAATTCTCCGCGAGCCTGGGATTCCTTCTAGGACGCCGAGTTGGTTGTGCCTTTAAAGCCCAATTGATTAGAAAGCACTATCGATGTTTTCTGGTTTTGATTGTGTAACGGCCTAATACTAGACCGTCAGGCTCATCTAACGATCTAGTATATAATCGTCACATTCACTGAGTCCAACTATTCTTTCTGGATTCAATCTATTGTAACGGCCCAATTATAGACCGTCACGATCATGTAACGGCCCATTAATTGACCGTCACAGTTCTTGAGTACTTTAACCCGAGGTTTGACCCAAGGGTTGATATTCCAAACTTCCTAGATATATTATTGATGGTCTAGGACTTGTCATATTGTTCAAGATACTTAATCTTAAATTATGAAAGTTAAGAAATGAGCCATTATGCTGCCAATTTATTTTCATGGCATAACCTAGTTTTAATATGTTCATTGAAATTCTTTAATTCAAATAGAAGCATTCTTATGATGGATTACTTTATCTTGAACCTATCGTTGAAATTGTACAATCTTGGCCATATTGTTTACATGCGTGGAAGTAGCTTGATTTATGCTTGAAGATGCGGATCGAGCACTGATTATGTTCAAGGGCTTTATGTTAGTCCCCTCGACTGATTGTCGGAAACATACTATTACAAACCATGGGGTATGATGCTACTGGCGTCGCATTGCGCTGGGAGTACTTTCTTGATAAATAAGTGAAGATCCACGGCTCGTGAAGTGAAAATCCACAACACGTACATGACTTTCTAGCTTGTTACATGTTATTCCACAGAAATTCATGAAGTACTTGCTACTAAGTGAAGAGTACATTCTTGATTGATACATGACTTTCTAGTACATTCTTGTTCATGAGAGGCCATATCATATTCTTGTTACATTCATACTTGCTCATTCTATCTTACATGATCATCGTGTTACTTTGGTTTAATCGCATGATTGATCGCATTCGCATGATTTTACCTTATTTCTTTAGAGCTAAAAGGCTAATTACTTAAATATTGCTAATCATGTTGATGCGAAGATACCTACTGGGCAAGTGTGCTCATTACCTATTTTTTAATCTTTTCAGGAGATGGAAGTGACACGAATTCGGATTCGTGTTATACAAGTAGCGGGTCCGAGAGCGAGTAAAAGTCATATCAAACTGAGAGTGAAGACTTAGGAAAGTCAATGATGTTTAGATCAAGTCTTGTAATTTCCTTTTTCCTTAAGTCTAGTGGATTATTAAAGGTTGAAAGCTATTGTATTTGAATATTTTGATTATTAATGAAATAAAGTTGGAATTTGATTAAACTATTGTGCAATTGCATTCTTATGTGTGATTGTCTGGTGCTCTGATCGTTCTTGCTCGCAAGAGACTTACCATGCCGGCTGTTCGCATTCCTCGAGCTAGTCTTCCGCTGTAATAAAAGGCTTGGGGCGTGACAAAAATCCTCCGCCAGATGGCAAAGGCAAGGAGAAGGTGAGGGAGCCTCCAGCCAAAGCTCCTGTCAAGCCAGCGAGGCCGCCAATTGCAGAAAGCCCTCAACATCTTGAGCCCGCAAAAGAACCTGTCAAAACAAAGATGGCAGAGTCGCAATGCCCCCAAGGGCCCCACTCCAAATTGGCAGAGTTCCAGGAGCTGCCGCCTGAAATAATTGCTCAGGTAATCAATGCCAGGTTCAGCCGGAGGAGGCCAACTGGACTAAGGTCACTCCCAGAAAGAGGCGTGGCACTAAAGCTCCTAAGGAGCCAACCCGGAGCAAAAAGTAAAATTCTAGGGGCAAACAGGCCCCACCTCCAAAGCAAACTCCTCTCTCTTCTCAAGAGGCGGCACGCCAAAATAAGCAAGAGAAGAACCGTAGGAATAATCTGAAGAGGAGGTTGAAGAAACAAGCTGAGCAAGCGGCAGCTATGGAGGCTCCTAAGGAGCCAACTCCTTTACAAAGACTTCAAAAGCTCACAGATGAGCTAGAGGAATACACTCCCCCTCGTCCCACCAGGGTTGTCACTCTAGACAAATATATTCCCTGGGACAAGTTTGGGCGTAAAGCCGGACTTTTGCAATGGCTCCGAGATATGGCTCACCGTCTTGAAGAATGTGAAGATGTCCCAATCCCGGAAGAGCTCTCCTTATTCTACAAGGACGGGGAGCTCACTATCGAGATGCTCGAGGAAATGCTACAAGAGCTCTCCTACAACATGGTGGCGATTCCGCCGCCCGACAATATTAACTCTCCTACGATTGATGACACAGGGGGCAAGGCTCCTATGGAACATATAGATGTCGCTCAGCAAGAAGTGGCCGAGGACGAGGATGAGGACGTGGATGTGAAGGTCTCCTGACTCTCGACCGGGTCATAATATTCAGAGGGGAGAAGCTGGGTCCTGTCCTAGAAACCCAAGTTCGGGGAATCCCTTTTATCCTCAGCCCCTCAGAGGTTTCAGGCCCTATCTCAGTGGCCGAATCGGGTGGCGTCTCTTTTATAATCGCCTCTTCTGATGAAGAAGAGGAGTCAGCCAAGTCGCCAGTGCACGAGGAGAGTCAGACCGGGCTGGCCCCTCCAACAGGGTCGAGTCCGCAAGCCCACCATGTCCTTCCAATGAAGTCCAACATGATGAGCCTTTGCCACCCCCGGAGGAGTCTTTGTGATGAGGACATCACCATCAATTTCATTTGATCGAGGACCCCGATGCTCGCCAACTATGCTACATCTCGTTTGCCACTTTATTTCGAGTCATATGATGTAATTTTCATTTTCTTATCAAGTACTCTTCCTTTTATTTGAGTCCAATACCTAGGTTAGGTAGCTATTTACCTAAGTCTTAAGTCATTATGTGTGTTATTGGGCCCAATTATATGGGCTAGGCCCAGGGGCGCCCCCTTCCCCTTGCTTTAGTGTTAGTAGTCCAAAAGTCAGGGACTTAAGTTAAATTGTGGGATTCCTATAAATAGGACCCCAATCCCTCATTTGGAGGCTAATGAATTGTTGAATGAAAAATTTGAGTTGAATATTGAAACCCCTGTGCTCTCTCTCTCTCTCTCACTCTACCTCTCTAGCTCTCTCTCTATTTCTCTCTCTCTCTCTCTCTCTAAAGGGGGCGAACCCCATTCTCTCTCCTTCTCTCTCCAAATTTCAAAATTCACTCTCTCTCCTCCCTATTCACCTCTAATTAAGACCCCTCCCCCTTCCCCATACCTCTCATTTAATCCCCCTCCAACCCCTAGGTGGAATCCCCTTCTCCTAGGCACCTCTCCCTCCTCCCAAGCAATCTTTCCCCTTCCCCATACAACCTTTCATTTTCCCAAGGGAGAATCCCATCTCCCAAGCACCCATTCACATCCCCAAGACACCCCTTCCCATTCCCTAGACCAGAATTAAACCCTCCATTAACCACACATTCAAACCAAAGGAGAGATCTCTCCTCCCTCTCTCATTCCCAACCCAAATTCGCAGCTCCCCCTTCCTCCACTTGCTAGAACACCTCCCAGCCCCCTTTCTGCCCCTCCCACACCTTGTATCACCCCCTAACAGACCCCCACATAGTCAGGTGCCATCCCCACACCCATCCACCCCATTTCCACACCATTTACTCCGTCTCCCATCACCTTTCACCACCCTATCCATCTCAATTCGCAGGCAGCAGTTGGAGCTCAACTTGCAGAGGCTGCTCCGGAGTCGTCCAACATCCTCTGGAGGTACACCATACATCGCCGGAAAGTTCTGCGAGTATTCTTCACAAGCGAGGTAGAATCGTCTCATTCCGACTTCGCTACAATTCGTGGTGCCTGTTCTCGTCCAACTGCGCAACAAGGACCAGAACCTGGACCTGAGCTGCAGTGCAGAAGCTCCCACGGCCACATCCTTCAACTTCTGGAGGCGCCACTTTTCCGAGAGCTGCATCCATGAGTCATCCACCACCACCAACAAGCGGCATCCCGTTCGGCATCAGGAAGTGTTCTTTCCAATTTTTCTCCCGTGGGTGCGCAGACAGTCCATTTGGGTCCTGCCCCGACACTGCCTCACTCAACGGACTCCTCCTCACCACCCTGACATCCTCTGGTGCTGTTCTCAGTTTCTGCTCGAAGAATACTCATCCACGGACGTCCTCGACTTGGTCTTGCCTCATTCAGACTTCGGGAGTGATCGTGGTACCTTCTACAAGCAGCTGCAACAATCTGGGCCAGCCTGAACTTGAACTCTGAGCACCTATTCCGGGGTCCACTCTGACCAGAGGCGACGCGGGAACCACCCACAAAAATTCACAGGCATACCTGGGTCTGTCAGCGTCTTTCCAGCGCCAGTCTCGTCAAGTTCTGAGACCGGAGGAGCGCACAGAGGCTGCTACACCGATCCCCTATCCTGCTGCTCAAGACACGGGTAGATTCGGTCGGGTGATCCGTCGGCGCGATTCGAGCGAATCTCCCCTCCCCGCCTGGCTGGCTTAACGCCCCTCCCTGCGTGGAGGTAGTGTTTGCATTGTACTACTGAAATCCCCACCCCAAGTCCACCCTCCTATGTGAGGCGTAGTGGTTGTATAATTTAAACAGGGATCAAGCTTCATCGGCGCAGTGTGCGGGGAACCCACACTTCCCCGCTCGCCCTCGTCTCCAGCCGGGATCGGCATCTTCACGCCGATCAGGTGAGCTCCTTGTTGCACTCCTCCTGGTCAGCACTTCTTGCTTAACTAGTATTGCTTCTTAGTGCCGTCGGTCGGTGAGTGAGTGCCCGATCTCAAAATATCATCAGTTTGAGTGCCACCGCGGAGCGAGTTATGAGAGAGCCACTACATCCCATGCCCTTGGGGTGCTGGCCGCCCACAGAATTGGGGCATCCCAGGCCTTTAGGGGTTCAATCTCAAGCGAGCCAAACCCTGGAACAGCGAGGTCCCATCCCGGACCCTCTCCACCATCGTCGAGTTGCCTACGGGCACGAGTGTGCGCTACACGGGTGAGTCCGCTTGAGTGGGTTCGCCGATCGGTTCGATTGCTTGCAAATCTAGGTCCAAGGTGCATTGATCAAGTGGCTGCCACCCCCAAGGGGTTTGTGTCACATCAGTTGGTATTAGAGCCAGGTTCTAGACTTGTCTCTACTAAGTCTTGTCCTAGGGCCATTGCATTCATCAGCCGTTCATCATGACCACTTCCTACTTAGCCTATTCTCCATCCTTAGACCCATTAGCGGCTTTTGTGTTTGATGGATCTGACCCTAGTATATAACTAGAATGGGAGAGCTCCATAGACCGACATTTTGCGAGGTTCACTCTATCAGGGCCGATACAAGTCAACTATGCCAAAAGTTTGCTTTGGCGCCAAGCTAGGAATGAATGGCAAAACATTGTAGGCTTAAGGGAAGTTGGAAGGCAAGAGCCCATCAACTCTTGGGTTGAGATGAGAAATGAGCTTAGGAAGATTTATGCCCATCTAGACCCTCTTATCACCATAGAGGAAGCCCAAGCTACCACCAATAAGGAAGAAGAGCCTCAATCTTCCCCCACCCCTCATGGTCTGGATCCTCAAAAGCCTTGCACCATCACACATGGCACCCTCACCATAGATGAGTCCATACTCCAATGGCTCAAGCAAAGTCCCACCCTCCCTAGCTCAACACCATTGGGATATCAATCCCAAATTATTCCCACCCGGCCTCCCCATGTCACTCTCCAAACCTTCTACTTTGTGGGAGACTTGGGAGACCTAGTGGATTGCCTATATTGGCAAGTCCACTTGACCGGCTTGCTTGCCATGGGACCATCGGAGCCTAGCACCATTAACTTTTCCCACCCCACCATTGGCTCCATCACCTCCATTTGCATGAGTGGGCATTGCACTATTGAGATCCTCTTATTTCTCCCCTTGGAGGAAGAACCCACTCTGGTCTACTCCCCACCCTTTGAGATCCCTAATGCCTTAAACGGTCAACACACTAGAGATCTTGGACCAATTACTTTGGAGGAGGATGACTCACCATCATTTAAAGACCTTGAGGACATAGAATATCTCTTCCTTGGCAACCCATTCCATGACCCCTTTGATCCCTCCCAATGGAAGCCAATGAACCCATGGGACCTAGTCGCCTTACCCACCACCCTCCTTTTCCTAGCCTCACCCACCATGTTGAACCTAAACCACCCATTCCAAAACTTAGTCCTCGCTATGAGAGCCATGACCAAGGGTGACATCCACCCAGGAAATGAGGAATTGACCCATCCCAAGATGTTCACTTTCTGGGACCCCTTCGAACACCATGAGTGGAGACCCCCAAATCAACCCCCACCAAAAGATGGGACCATCTTGATAGGAATGCATGTGCCACAACATTTTACCCCATCTGGTAGGGCTAGTCGTCTCATTTATGTCACATACACACTAGGTCCAGTGCATGACAGGTTCACATTTGGATATGTAGGTCCACCCCCATTCATCATCCATCTTATGCATGATAGGAGTCTACATGGAAGTCCAGGTCCTCCGGCATTCATTGCACCCATACCTGATAGAGCCACATTTGGATGTGCTGGTCCTCCCACATTCGTCATAGCTCTTGTGCATGCATGGAGCATACATGGATGTCCGGGTCCCTCGGTAATTACCACCACCATGCATGATAGGTCCACTTATGGTTGCCCCGGCCCCCCTGAGTCCATGAAAGTCTTCATCACATCTATGCATGATAGGTCTATCTACGGTTGCCTCGGTCCACCTTTGCATACTATCCTCTTTCACACCCACTCACCGCATTATGATACACGGCATGAGCATACACGCAAGGAATTCTTGACGAGCGGTGAGGTTCACAAAGAGCGGACAAGAGCTCGCGAGCGCCACTTGGAATTCCAAGTAGGCAATCTGGTGATGATGACATTGGAGTGGCTCTACCCTAGGGTCACCTCCAATTCGAGGGCACGAGGACTTGGACCTTCCCCAGTTCCGAGTGACTTTGGCAACCGGGCTAACGGGTTGGACTTACTAATGGGTTTTTGGGATTCACCCCATTTTCCACGTGGCGGATCCGGCACCCTATATGGGCACCGCGGTGGATCCTAGTGAGTGCCTCGAGCCTTTATCTTTCTTTGAGAGGGACACCCTCGGAGAGCCACCAAAAATTAGCCTAAGAATCCGACGTGTGCACAAGGAGGCAATACTGGGCAAGCAGGGTTCCCTCGTCAGCAAGAGGGTGCGCCTGAGCCACCTCGAGAGGATGAAGGACCGTCCCCTGGTTGCAGACGCAGGGTTGAGTTTTGGAGGTTGAGGTTCACTCTGAGCCGCTGGAGAGGACCACTTCCCCGGTGGGCCCATACTCGACGGAGTCGAGTTTTCCGCACCCCGGGAGTATGATGAGGACATCACCATCAATTTCATTTGATCGAGGACCCCGATGCTCGCCAACTATGCTACATCTCGTTTGCCACTTTATTTCGAGTCATATGATGTAATTTTCATTTTCTTATCATGTACTTTTCCTTTTATTTGAGTCCAATACCTAGGTTAGGTAGCTATTTACCTAAGTCTTAAGTCATTATGTGTGTTATTGGGCCCAATTATATGGGCTAGGCCCAGGGGCGCCCCCTTCCCCTTGCTTTAGTGTTAGTAGTCCAAAAGTCAGGGACTTAAGTTAAATTGTGGGATTCCTATAAATAGGACCCCAATCCCTCATTTGGAGGCTAATGAATTGTTGAATGAAAAATTTGAGTTGAATATTGAAACCCCTGTGCTCTCTCTCTCTCTCACTCTACCTCTCTAGCTCTCTCTCTATTTCTCTCTCTCTCTCTCTCTAAAGGGGGCGAACCCCATTCTCTCTCCTCCTCTCTTCAAATTTCGAAATTCACTCTCTCTCCTCCCTATTCACCTCTAATTAAGACCCCTCCCCCTTCCCCATACCTCTCATTTAATCCCCCTCCAACCCCTAGGTGGAATCCCCTTCTCCTAGGCACCTCTCCCTCCTCCCAAGCAATCTTTCCCCTTCCCCATACAACCTTTCATTTTCCCAAGGGAGAATCCCATCTCCCAAACACCCATTCACATCCCCAAGACACCCCTTCCCATTCCCTAGACCAGAATTAAACCCTCCATTAACCACACATTCAAACCAAAGGAGAGATCTCTCCTCCCTCTCTCATTCCCAACCCAAATTCGCAGCTCCCCCTTCCTCCACTTGCTAGACCACCTCCCAGCCCCCTTTCTGCCCCTCCCACACCTTGTATCACCCCCTAACAGACCCCCACATAGTCAGGTGCCATCCCCACACCCATCCACCCCATTTCCACCCCATCTACTCCGTCTCCCATCACCTTTCACCACCCTATCCATCTCAATTCGCAGGCAGCAGTTGGAGCTCAACTTGCAGAGGCTGCTCCGGAGTCGTCCGACGTCCTCTGGAGGTACACCATACATCACCGGAAAGGTCTGTGAGTCTTCTTCGTAAGCGAGGTGGAATCGTCTCATTCCGACTTTGCTACAGTTCGTGGTGCCTGTTCTCGTCCAACTGCGCAACAAGGACTAGAACCTGGACCTGAGCTGCAGTGCAGAAGCTCCCACGGCCACATCCTTCAACTTCTGGAGGCGCCACTTTGCCGAGAGCTGCATCCACGAGTCATCCACCACCACCAACAAGCAGCATCCCGTTCGGCATCAGGAAGTGTTCTTTCCAATTTTTCTCCCGCGGGTGCGCAGACAGTCCATTTGGGTCCTGCCCCGACACTGCCTCACTCAACAGACTCCTCCTCACCACCCCGACATCCTCTGGTGCTGTTCTCGGTTTCTACTCGAAGAATACTCATCCACGGACGTCCTTGACTTGGTCTCGCCTCATTCAGACTTCGGGAGTGATCGTGGTACCTTCTACAAGCAGCTGCAACAATCTGGGCCAGACTGAACCTGAACTCTGAGCACCTATTCCGGGGTCCACTCTGACCAGAGGCGATGCGGGAACCGCCCAAAAAAATTCACAGGCGTACCTGGGTCTGTCAGCGTCGTTCCAGTGCCAGTCTCGTCAAGTTCTGAGTCTGGAGGAGCGCACAGAGGCTGCTACACCGATCCCCTATCCTGCTGCTCAAGACACAGGCAGATTCGGTCGGGTGATCCGTCGGCGCGATTCGAGCGAATCTCCCCTCCCCGCCTGGCTGGCTTAACGCCCCTCCCTACGTGGAGGTAGTGTTTGAATTGTACTACTGAAATCCCCACCCCAAGTCCACCCTCCTATGTGAGGCGTAGTGGTTGTATAATTTAAACAGGGATCAAGCTTCATCGGCGCAGTGTGCGGGGAACCCACACTTCCCCGCTCGCCCTCGTCTCTGGCCGGGATCGGCGTCTTCACGCCGATCAGGTGAGCTCCTGGTTGCACTCCTCTTGGTCAACACTTCTTGCTTAACTAGTATTGCTTCTTAGTGCCGTCGGTCGGTGAGTGAGTGCCCGATCTCAAAATATCATCAATTTGAGTGCCACCGCGGAGCGAGTTGTGAGAGAGCCACTACATCCCACGCCCTTGGCGTGCTGGCCGCCCACAGAATTGGGGCATCCCAGGCCTTTAGGGGTTCAATCTCAAGCGAGCCAAACCTTGGAACAGCGAGGTCCCATCTCGGACCCTCTCCACCATCGTCGAGTTGCCTACGGGCACGAGTGTGCGCTACACGGGTGAGTCCGCTTGAGTGGGTTCGCCGATCGGTTCGATTGCTTGCAAATCTAGGTCCAAGGTGCATTGGTCAAGTGGCGGCCACCCCCAAGGGGTTTGTGTCACATCACTTTGTCTTCGCTATTCCAAGAAGATGCGGAAGGCAAGCATGAGGAGCAGCGCCCTTCTAAATGGGAGAAGCCTCGCCAGGCGCCGAAGACTCTGGCGGAGATCATCCCGCCATTTGACAAGACCCGTGCCAGGGCAGACCGTAAAATCATCCATCATATGAAGCGGTTCCCAACCAATGTCACCATTTGGGAAGCTATTGCCTGGAGCAAAGACCTCAGGGAGGCTCTTGTCAAGATACTCCAAGACCTGGAGGCCTATGAAGCCCATGTTACAGAGTTGCAGGCCCAGGCATATGAGGCATTTATAGCCAACATCTCCTTCACGGACAAAGACATGTTGTTGTCCTCTCCATGCCACAATCACCCCTTATATAGGAGGGGGATGATCAATGGGTGATGCGGGACGAGATCACGGACACGACAAGCTCGTGATTGCCCCTTAACGAGGGAAGCGTCGGATGTGCGCGGTTGAGAAACCGGCAATGAGCTAGGGGTGATCGGCTCTCTTTTGTGCCCGGATCGGGTCACGGGACGGTCGCGTACTCTCTCGCAGCAGCGGTAATGAACATATACAGCGAGGTAGATATCCCTACACATGCTCTCTAGCAGTGGCATAAAGCAATATATATGAAGTAAGCAAAATGCCGAGAAGGGAGCAAAAACGATACCTCCACGCGCACGACGTGGGGAAGACGGACCCGGCCGAAACTCGTACTCCCGGGACAATTAATACACCATATTGTAGCAAATGAATTACTGCCCACTCCACGCAGGGAGGCAAAGGGTTACACAAACGGGCCCGGGAGGACCGAATTCGGGTTGACGGGCGGCTTCTCGCGTCTCTTCGGCAGCACCCGAACTTGTGACTGTGGGGCCCACGTGCTGTCCGGAGGGGCAGTGTGGGACCCGGTGGTACCTCTGTAGTGGGGACACTTAGGGAAGCGCTCTCCGGGCTGGCGGCATGCTGGTTCGCTGGCCGGAGGCCGGGCGGCTCCGTTCGGCACCGGTCGGAATAACCGGCCACGGATCTGCAGCTTCTAGTTTTCAGCGCGCGTCCCGGCGAGAATGGGCGCTGCGATCATCACCGATGTCAGATAGACACGAGACTAGTGCTGTTGGAAAGCTAACTTCAAATCCTTCAACCTAGGCCTCAAGATCTGGGATGGATCTGCACGGATCTGGGCTTTAATGAATTTACAACTTCCTATTGTACAGTAGCCGAACACTCAGATCTGCAAGGCTGTTCTCTGAGAACTGCCGTTGACCGATATGAAGACCTCGGATTCAGACTTCGACTTGTTCATGAAAGTAGTAGTAAATCAAGTGAGGAAACAAGGACTATTTTTGGATCTGGATTTGGAGATGGTGGTGATTTGTTCTGATTTTGAAAGTGGATGGTGGTCAGATCTGAGATCTGACTGAAAACACTGTAGCAGAGATAGAACACGAATTTCTAAAAGTAGATAGAAGGTTGATAAAAAATTAAGAAAATTTATGGATGTAGGGGGTGATGGACAGAACTCCCAGTAAAATGGGGAGGGTTTGGACAAATCAAAAAGATGGCCGGAGGTGGGAAACACAGGGCTGCTGTCACTGTAGACAGAGATAAAACAGAACTAGGAATGAAAGATGCACGAAAATGAGAAAATACTAAACGATGGAATTTGGACATGAAAATTTAGGTGGAGCTTGGGATACAAGGGAGGAACATACCATAAAAATTGTACCTTGAGATCTTCACGTGGTGGAGAGCAGATATTCGGACAAGAAGCCTCTATCTAGGATGGACAGAACACCGAAGGCGGCTCCGCGGCGGCGTGATGGCGGCACGAACGGCGGCGGCGGCGGCACCGATGATCACCGGAGGTGGGGGGAAGGAGATATCACTCTAGAATGGGGGTTGGGGATGAAAAAACCAGGGGGAGAGAGAGGAGAGGTCGAAATTCTCCAAGAGAGGGGTTCTTGCACAATGATTTTTTCACTTTCATTAATATTCAAATGGAAAATACAAGTATTTATATGCCTCCAATCTAATCCAATCTCTACCATTGGATCTAGGGATGGGGAATGAATGGCCTGGATTAAATGTGACCAACACACACAAAAAAAATAAAATAACCCAAGTGTGAGACAAGCTTGACATGGTAGGTAGCCTACCTTAGACTTTTTACTCCCTTTGTCTACCCATGTGGCATTTGACATTCAACCCTTCTAGATGGCCACCTAGGATGGTTGACCAGCCCCACATAGGTGACATGGACCAATGGGAAAGGGCTGAGGGCCCCCTTGCTGGTCCTACTGTATAATTGCATAAAAACCCACACAATCCATGGGAATGACGTATTGGCTTATAAAGCCGTACAATTGCGCATATACTTTCCCAAGGATATAACACAAACTAAAAGGACATAAATGTAAAAGTAAATGTACATGCTCGGTGTCGATTGCCATCAACTCTCCCCGGGTGGGAGGAACTCGACCCCGTCGAGTAGGGGTATGGATGCTTGAGTACTCCGACGGATCCGTCACCGTGCCAAGTAACGCGGGTACGCTCCACTCCAAGTGATCGTCACCTGCTCATTCCATATATACTCGATATGCGTAAGCTGCCATGGGCTAGTGGTGGACACTCCGGGTGGGGCACTCTCAAAGGGGGAGGTGGTGGCTCGAAGACTCACTAGGAATCACCGCTGAGTCCCTGTAGGTGACTAGATCCGGGTGTAGATATAGAACCGATCCCATACTCATCGAATGAGTCCACTCGCGTCTTACTCATAAGAGAACGACAACGAGCTTGCACAAGACACATGCAGATAAATAAACGACACACAAACCATGCAAACAAACCACACAAAGAAGAGATAATACCGACTCATATATGACCCTAGACATACCTAATGTTAGTCCGACCCGTACATGGGTGACGGCGGACCAGGACACCCGAATGTGTGCCATGCATGCATCTGACGTAACCGGTGGTTGACATCATGCGAAAATCCTAGACCTCCTAAGGTGGGCCATGCATGCATATGGGATGTGGATGTGGGAGGGCCAAGAGTATCTCCCCTAGATGATGGTGTATCTTGTAAGGGTACGGGCTTGGTGGGTATAGACGACCCGGCCCGTGGGGAAGGGGTGTGGTAGCGGACTCCCTCGAAGAAGTGAAGTGAATGTGGAGGGTCTAAGGATCCACTAGGGAGTGGGTCAAAGGGATCAAAGAAGGTATGACCCCTTATGGTGGGTTCCCACAAGTCACAGTCCAACGTGTAGAAGTTTTGAAGGTGTGGATAGTCACCTTCTTGAATTGTGACGGGTGGGACGGGGATCATAGGCAAGAAGTATGATTCCTCCCTCGGACAAAAGGGTATGAATTCGGGCTCGTCCGGTAGAGGGAGAAGTAGAAGAACCTCCGTGGTGACACAACCCACGGTGCACTCGGAGGTAATGGACCTGAAGGCCGGATGGGTGAAGCTAAGACTAGCGGGTTGGTCAAAGCCTCGGGCCAAAAGATGCGTCAACTCCCATTGTGAATCTAATCCCATGACAAGATCATCCAACGTATCAACATGGTGACGAGATCGAAGTGTGGTATGGAATGAGTTGACCGGTACTATAGGTAGGATGGGGTCCATGGATGGAAAGGGAGGTGGGACCAAGCCATCCTTGAGCCAACTAAAAAGTGGCTCGGCGATGTATAGCGTACCCGTTAGAAATACGGGTGGCTCGGGCCTTGGTGGCTCAAAATGAGATGGTTCCGAATCACGTTCGGATGTAGAGGATGGTGGCATTGGAGCTCTCGAGGGTGAAGAAGCTCTTATCCTTTCCAACAAATCCGAAATAATTTTCTCGAATTCCTCAAAGGAGCGGGTTGGAGTAGGGACCTGGGGGTGGACTCGCTCCTCGTCCCTCGACCTAGGTGTGGTCCTAGGCTCGGCTATAAGCGGGGCTTCCACTTGGTTGGAGGTACTTGAGTGGGTTGGGATGGAGGTGCTAAGGGGAGGCTGGTTGGAGGTGACTGGGCGGGCCACTAGATTGGGGTCGCCTTGGTGGGCTTGGATGGCGGTGAAGGGGTGGGATTGGGTAGAGGTGTGGCCCACTTGATTGTGGGTGAGTTGGTGGGGTTGGTGAGTGGTATGACCTCCGTGGTTGGAGGTAGGTGGGCGGGGAACGTAGGCCCTCCTAAGCGCTCTCTTCATTTCCCACCATGACTCGATGGGCCTTAGATTCCTATCCTCCCTCCAATATTTGATGTTCCTCCAAGTTGTGGCGGCTTCACCAAAAAGTCACCTTTTGGCAACATCGACTTGCATGGGCCCGTAAATAATGTACACCTCGAAGTAATCGTCCATAATGGCTTCCCATTCTAGGTAGACACTCGGGTCATCGGACCCGTAGAAGTCCCGGGTTTTGGGCCTCGTGGGGTGGTTCGGGTGTTCCTTCCATTTGAGATAGTATCTCCACCATCCGGGTGTTTGGGAATCCATGGGGATTAGGGACTAGTGGGTGGGCATGTCGACACTAGTAGATGAACCACCTAGACAATGGACTACAACCCTAAACATGACGACCAAGACTCGGTACGTGGCGGAGATAACTGATCCGAAGATCACTCGCGCAAGTGTGCAGCCTTCTCGATAGGCGTAGCCTAACGTTCGGACAACACCTTTTGATATACCGAGTAAAGTGATGCAAATGCAAAAAGACACTTTTTTTTTGGTTTAAAATAATGATGATCCTAAACACGACTTAGATAATGACTAATGACTAGACCTAAATGACACTTTTTTTATTGACACCCTAGACTCAACCTCGCTCTGATACCAAATTGATGCGGGATGAGACCACGGACACGACAAGCTCATGATTGCCCCTTAACGAGGGAAGCGTCGGATGTGCGCGGTTGAGAAACCGGCAATGAGCTAGGGTGATCGGCTCTCTTTTGTGCCCGGATCGGGTCACGGGACGGTCACGTACTCTCTCGCAGCAGCGGTAATGAACATATAAAGCGAGGTAGATATCCCTACACATGCTCTCTAGTAGCGGCATAAACCAATATATATGAAGTAAGCAAAATACCGAGAAGGGAGCGAAAACGATACCTCCACGCGCCCGGCGTGGGGAAGACGGACCCGGCCGAAACTCGTACTCCCGGGACAATTAATACACCATATTACAGCAAATGAATTACTGCCCACTCCACACAGGGAGGTAAAGGGCTACACAAACGGGCCCGGGAGGACTGAATTCGGGTTGACGGGCGGCTTCTCGCGTCTCTTCGGCAGCACCCGAACTTGTGACTGTGGGGCCCACGTACTGTCCGGAGGGTCTGTGTGGGACCCGGTGGTACCGCTGTAGTGGGGACACTTAGGGAAGCGCTCCCCGGGCTGGCGGCATGCTGGTTCACCGGCCGGAGGCCAGGCGGCTCCGATCGACACCGGTCGGAATAACCGGCCATGGATCTGCAGCTTCTGGTTTTCAGCGCGCGTCCCGGCGAGAATGGGCGTTACGATCAGCCCTGATGTCAGATCGACACGAGACTAGCGCCGTTGGAAAGCTAACTTCAAATCCTTCAATCTAGGCCTAGAGATCTGGCCTGGATCTGCACGGATCTGGGCTTTAATGAATTTACAACTTCCTATTGTACAGTAGCCGAACACTCAGATCTGCAGGGTTATTCTCTGAGAACTGCCGTTGACCGATATGAAGACCTCGGATTCAGACTTCGACTTGTTCATGAAAGTAGTAGTAAATCAAGTGAGGAAATCGGGACTATTTTTAGATCTGGATTTGGAGGTGGTGGTGATTTGTTCTGATTTTGGAAGTAGATGGTGGTCGGATCTGGGATCTGACTAAAAATACTGTAGCAGAGATAGAACACGAATTTCTAAAAATAGATAGAAGGCTGATAAAAAATTAAGGAAATTTTTGGATGTAGGGGTGATGGACAGAACTCCCAGTAAAATTGGGAGGGTTTGGACAAATCAAGAAGATGGCCGGAGGTGGGAAACACAGGGCTGCTGTCACTGTAGACAGAGATAAAACAGAACTAGGAATGAAAGATGCACGAAAATGGGAAAATACTAAACGATGGAATTTGGACGTGAAAATTTAGGTGGAGCTTGGGATACAAGGGAAGAACACACCATAAAAATTGCAGCTTGAGATATTCACGTGGTGGAGAGTAGATATTCAGACAAGAAGCCTCTATCCAGGATGGACAGAACACCGAAGGCAGCTCCGCGGCGTGATGGTGGCACGAACGGCGGCGGCGGTGGCACCGATGATCACCGAAGGTGGGGGGAAGGAGATATCACTCTAGAATGGGGGTTGGAGATGAAGAAACCAGGGGGAGAGAGAGGAGAGGTCGAAATTCTCCAATAGAGGGGTTCTTGCACAATGATTTTTTCACTTTCATTAATATTCAAATGGAAAATACAAGTATTTATATGCCTCCAATCTAATCCAATCTCTACCATTGGATCTAGGGATGGGGAATGAATGGCCTAGATTAAATGTGACCAACACAAAAAAAAAAAAAAAAATAACCCAAGTGGGAGACAAGCTTGACATGGTAGGTAGCCTACCTTAGACTTTTTACTCCCTTTGTCTACCCATGTGGCATTTGACATTCAACCCTTCTAGATGGCCACCTAGGATGGTTGACCAGCCCCACATAGGTGACATGGACCAATGGGAAAGGGCTGAGGGCCCCCTTGCTGGTCCTACTGTATAATTGCATAAAAACCCACACAATCTATGGGAATGACGCATTGGCTTATAAAGCCGTACAATTGCGCATATACTTTCCCAAGGATATAACACAAACTAAAAGGACATAAATGCAAAAGTAAATGTACATGCTCGGCGTCGATTCCCATCAATGGGCATGACGTGAATCACATCGTAGTTGACGCCGGAGCAGTCGTCAACATCATGCCTTTGAAGACTTTCAAGTCTTTATACTTGGAACCTTATTTACAAAAGGTGAGCGCGGTCCAAATTTCAGGATTCAATCAGAAGTCCGAAGAGGCGCTTGGTTGGGTTGAAGTCAAGCTTGCTTTGGGCGATTTTGTCACCCAAGTGACATTTTATATCATCAACGCCGACACATCCTACAAGGTGCTACTTGAAAGACCCTGGCTCCATGAGAATTGGGTCGTTCCTTCAACTTTACACCAGTGCATTAAATATGCCAGGGAAGGGGCGCAACATACGGTCTTTGCAGATCAGACCCCGTTCCACCCCAATGAGTGCCATCTGGCCGATGCTTCACTATATTTTGGAAAGCCCACTTTAGCAATCCCCTAGCCTATAAAAGATAAAGGGAAGCAAAAAGTAGACCATGAAGTTGAGGAAGGGCACTTGTTTACTATCAATCAAGATATGGTAAAGCTGCATAGGCTAAGCCTCTATGCCACCTCCAAGCCGACTCAACCGGAGAGGTGAAGTGTTGATTTTGAGGCCAACCTCATCAGCCAGGTCATTGACCGAAGCATCTCCTTACCACCCAAGTGCCTTCAACTCATCCCAACGAGAAGAGTATGAAGTGGAGCAGCTGAAGACCTTCACAATCTCCTATCAGCGGAAAAGAAGGAGCAATACGGGCAAAAAAAAGGGACAAGCCGATCATCTTTTACAAAGGTGACTTAGTCCCATCGGGCCCTCCTGAAGATGACTTTGGCTGGGATACTCCCGCCAATGTGGCGCCAGAGCCAGTCCAGGAGATGGATGATATGCCCAAATACATCAAGGAGATGTGCAGAAAGCAGCACATCCCGCAAACTCTGGACCCTGCGCGAGCGGCGTACTTTTGTTAGTTATGGAACCCTCCACAGGTCCGTGGACAACCTCCCTACTCCCGCAGAGACACGCGGGGACTCGGGTATGACCAGGAGATGGACTTCGAGGTCTATTATGTAGTCAATGCCATAGGGCTACTGCCTCTCCCTAATAGGCAAGCAGAAGTTGAGACCGAGATCGGCGACTCTATAAGGGAGTCCGGTGAGTCATCAATGACACCATCTCCTTCATCGGAAGTCAACAATGACCAACCTTCAGAGGGAAGAGCAGCTCGGCCTGCTAACCATCGGCAAGATGAAGTAAGTCATTCGACTTCAAGCTAGGAGCAAGAGAGCTTCGAAGAATTTAAAGTCGGTGAAGCAAACATTGATGGTGAGGGAGACTTCGTCGACCTCCAACCAGCTCCACCGGAGCTTGAAGACGGTGGTCAAGCAACTGTGGACGAGTTGATCGACATCAATCTCGGAAGCAAAGATGACCATCGTCCCACCTTCATAAGTGCTCTCCTCAACGAGGAAGAAAGGCAGTCGTATCGGCAACTTTTAGAAGAGTTCAGGGATTGTTTCGCCTGGAAGTACAAAGAAGTGCCTGGGCTCGATCCTTCTGTAGATGAACACGAGCTAGCAATACTTTCAACAATTAAGCCAGTCAAGCAAGCTCAAAGGCGTATGTGCCACGAGCTGGAGCTGAAGGTCAATGCTGAGGTTGACAAAATGTTGGGCGTGGACTTCAAAGAGCCTTGCATGTACCCTGTGTGGCTCGCCAACATCGTCCCCGTCAAGAAGAAGAATGGCCAAGTCCGAGTCTGCATCGACTTCAGAAATTTGAACAAAGCATGCCTGAAGGACGACTTCCCTGTCCCAATTACTGAGACAATGGTTGATATGACCACTGGTCACGAAGCCTTGTCCTTCATGGACGGATCGTCAGGCTATAATCAAATCCACATGGCCGTCAAAGATAAAGACCACACGGCTTTCCGGTCTCCTAAGGGGATCTTCAGTTATAAAAGGATGTCATTTGTCCTCAAGAATGCCGGTGCAACTTATCAAAGGGCAATGACCAAGATCTTCGACGAGATACTACATGACCTCATCGAATGCTACGTCGATGACTTGGTTGTCAAGACAAAAAGGTGAGAAGATCACTTGGTCAACCTGCGTCGAGTCTTCGAAAGGCTTCGACAGTATCAACTCAAGATGAATCCGATGAAGTATGCCTTCGGCGTCTCCAGCGGGAAGTTCCTCGACTTCATCGTCATATATCGGGGCATAGAAATCGACCCCGACAAAATCAAGGCTATAAGAGAACTACCTGCGCCTAAGAATTTGACAGAGCTCAGATCCCTTCAAGGAAGACTGGCCTATATTAGGTGATTCATCTCCAACCTTTCTGGAAAATGCCTATCTTTCGGCAAATTGATGAAGAAAGGAGCACCCTTCATATGGGACGAAGACTGTCAGAAGGCCTTAGAGTAAATCAAGGAGTATCTACTGACTCCTCTAGTCCTAGGGGCACATGTCAGAGGGGAGCCCCTTATTCTCTACATTGCTGCCATGGGGACCTCTTTAGGGGCGCTTCTAGACCAAATCAATGAAGAGGGCAAGGAGCAGCCGCTGTATTACCTCAGCCGGAAGTTGATCGGACCTGAGCATTGGTACGTGCCCATGGAAAAGGTGTGCCTGGCTCTGGTGTTTACCGTCAAGAAGCTAAGGCACTACCTGCTAGCTCATCGGATGGAACTCATCTCAAAATGTGATCCGCTCAAATTTTTGCTTAGTTAACCTATCCTTTCCGGCATGCTCGGCAAGTGGGTGCTTATCCGCATAGAGTTCGACATCACCTTCATCCCACGCAAGGCGATCAAGGGACAAGGAATGGCGGAGTTCTTAGCAGCACACCCTGTGCCAAAAGATTCACTGCTCAACTTCGAGCTGCCCGACTAAGAGGTGTTAGTGCCTTCTCAAGAAACTGGGGAGCATTCTGAAAGAGTCCCACCACTGATGGAGCCGGGTGTCCTCACCCTCGACCTCCCACACTGGTAGTTGTATTTTGATGGTGCCTCTCGGACAATCAAAAGGGCCGGCGGCCTTACAGACTATGTCTCGGGCGCGGGGGTAGTCTTTGTATCTCCACAAGGCGGCATCCTCCACAACTCTTACGCTCTCATGAAGTCATTGACTAATAATGAGGCAAAGTATGAAGCATTAATTATTGAGCTTCAATTGGCACTAGAGATGGACATCAGGTGCATCAAAGTGTACGGGGATTCTCAGCTCGTCATTCGACAAGTACTGGGCATCTATGACGTCCGGAAGAAGGAGCTTATTCCCTACCATGCAGCCGTCATGAGGCTCAGAGAAAAGTTCTACCTATTTGAAATAGGCCATGTCCCCAGAGGCAGCAACTCCCAGGCTGATGCTCTTACAAAGTTGACAGCGGCCTTAAAACTCCCGCCTGAGGGAGAATTGAATATCACTGTCAGACATCGAAGGCTCATGCCAAGTGTGCTCGATGAAAAATCTGGCCTCACTGTCTACGAGGTTGACAACATTCAAGAGGAGAATGCTCCCGAAGAAGAAGATTAGCGTGAGCCAATTATAAAGATAAAGAACGACCGGCTTCCTCCTGATCACGCTCAGAGGGTGCAACTACTACGCAGAGCGACATCCTATCAGCTGATTGACGGCCTGCTTTTCTGGCTCATCCATGGAAAGGATCGATCACTCCTCCTACAGTGCCTTTCATCCAAGGAAGCAAAAATCGTCATGCATGAGGTCCATTCCGAGCTGTACGGGGCCCACCAAGCAGGAGCCAAGATGAAGAATAGCATCAAGCTAAAGGGCTCTATTGGCCCACCATGTACGAAGATTGCAACCAATATGCTCGTACATGTTACCAATGCCAAGCATTCGGGCCAGTGCCTTGGAGGTCGCCCAATCCGCTCCATCCAACAGCCCCTACATGGCCATTTGCGGAGTGGGGCATGGACATTGTGGGACCATTCCCGCCATCATCTCAAGGGCACAAGTTCATACTGGCTACCATTGATTACTTCTCCAGATGGACAGAAGCCATCCCACTACGGGAAGTTACAGGAGAGATAGTTACCCGCTTTGTGAGGCACTACATCATATATAGATTCGGCACCCCTAGCAGGATTATATCCGAGAATGGGACGCCATTCAAGAACATGACTATTTATGCTTTGGCAGCCAAATTCCATATTGACTGGAGGATGTCATCAATCTACAATTCCCAAGCCAACGGGTTAGCCGAAGCCTTCAACAAGACCCTTTGTGAGCTACTGTCCAAGATAGTAGGTGGCTGCAAACGGGATTGGGATGAGAAGGTCCACGAAGCCCTATAGACCTATCGGACTATTTATAAAATCCCTACGGGTTGTTCCCCATTCTCCTTGGTCTATGGAGCTGAAGCGGTGGTCCCAGTGGAGATCGAGCTGGCGTCCTATCGCATGGCTGTGCACGCCGGATTGCCAGGCCAAGACCAGTCTGAAATAGAAAGGAGGCTTGAGGAGCTCTCCAACCTTGAAGGTGAAAGACTCAAAGCTTACAAGCACTTACAAGTGTATCAAGCCCGCATGACACATGCCTATGATAAGCTGGTCAAGCAAAGGGCGTTCAAGAAAGGCGACCTCGTCATGATTAAGGAAAGGGAGGTCCTTGTCGGAAGATCCAGCGGCAAACTCCAGCCCAATTGGCGAGGACCTTATGTCATTCAGAAGGTCTATGAAGGAGGGGCCTATACAGTCGTCGACCACAAGGGGGATAATCCCTTCCCTCCTCTCAATGGCAAGCACATGAAGCTCTACCATGCGCCACCGCAAGAGTTTCTACGGCAGTCTTCACATGACATTACCTCTCCTCGGTGAATGTTCAAAAAAAAAATTGGGGTTAAAAATATTGATACCCCGGCGGACTTAGTCACCCTTCAATGGTTGGCTAAGGGCAAAAAGGCCATAGACCCGGTCGAGGTGAAAACTTGAAAGGGCACCTCAGGTAAAAATGGGCAACCCCTCGATGTGAAAACCCGTGAGGGCGCATCAAAAAAAGCTAAAGGGGGCCAGCCTCGGCAAAAATCCGAAAGGGCTGTGAGGTTGGTAATGTGAAAAAAAAAGATCCTTTTTCAACATGCTTTGTGGATGGTTCTAAGTCAGCAAATCCACCCTTTGATGGTCGAGGCATTATACTGATGCTTTGGCCGTATCTTCTACGTCGTCTTGCGACACTGTTGCGCGGGTTTTTATGCCGATTAATCGGGTTGAAGGAAGGGATACAGTGGGGAAGGAAAATACGGGAGTTTGATATATCTCGGGTATCCTCCTTACGGTTGCATGCCTCTCACGGCGGTATCGGGCACTCTCCTTTCACGGAAAGTCAGAAAGGGTCGAATGGCACGGAAATGTCAGGATAAGAGCTAACCAGACAGGGTGCGGGCGTGCCAGTCGATTTCTCGACAATCACTTATGGAACCAAGGTTTGACCGGAGAAGCACCACCAGGGCGCGACACATGGGCTCGGGCGATCGGGCGACACGTGGAGAGAAGGGGTTCCATGGGTGCGAGTGCGTAGGCAATTGCGGGAATCGTGTACAAGACGTCTTTCCCCACCGGCCGCAAGCAACCGGTGTTTATTTACATCGGATTGAATCTGAATACCTTCGTTCCATGCTGAAGAAAAGTCTGTATATGTGTCTGAAGCCGTGCAAGGAGGGCTGGGGGGCATTCAGTAGCTAGGGGTGCATGTTGGACCGAGGGGTGTTTACTAGGGGTTAGGGTTTTAGGCACGGATGCCGAGTGGCGTAGATAGAAGGCTGAAGGCCGAGACGTAGGTGCGGGAGCACTCGTCTAATCGGCGGTGTTGTGCTGAGACGTATATTTCTTTACAGGACAGTCGTAATGGCCAAAGTACAACTGGCGCATGCCACGGGACAATTCTGACATGTGGGTCGGTCCCCGGGACGATGCGTGATGAATGAACACATCTGCGTTTATAGAGAGCTCCTCCCGTGGCGTGGGCCATAGCCGTGGTGCCGAACGGGGGCCTATGACTAGATAACTGAGGAGATACATCGATCCGATGTCGGGGCGAGGGTCGGTCGCGACTCGGATTGAGCGGTTGGACATGGCCTCGTAACTGCGGGTAAGCATGACATCATGGCATGCATGTGGTTGCGACCGACGGGCGTGCGAAGGGAAATCCCGGCATGAGGGGACTTCCGCTCGTATCACGACGTCTTACATATGGTGGGTGTTGACTCGTGTGTGACGGCTACATACAGCGTGAGGGGAGTGCGAACGACATACCCCCGGCGTAGTAGACCGCCGAACAAGTCACCCACACACAATTCTCCTTAGCTCGCTGCTCGGAGCCGCGCTCGAAGTCTTGTGCTTGCCGAGTGCCGGACGATCTTGTGTATCTCTCTGGATGCCTTGTATTCGATGCCCCACCCCTTGAGTTCCTAAGGGGTATTTATAGGGGAAGCTGGAGGGTCACAAAGGGTTTACGCGGACCAGCTAAGGGAGGTGAGCTGGTCCGCGTAAACCCAAGTGAATAGTGTCACTGGGTTACACGGGACTGAGAGAGAGAGGGGGAAATGAGGTTTACACGGACCAGCCAGGGGGCCCTGGCTGGTCCACCTAAACCCCCAAGGGTTTAGGTGGGCTGACTTTTTTTTTAAGTAATTTTTTTTTGAATTGCTTGGGGGTTTAGGCGGGTTCGCAAGGAGAGAGAGGGGGGGCTGGTCCCCACGCTATAAAATCCCATTTTTTTTGCCTTTTTCTTCTTTAATTTGGCTAAGGAATAAAAGGACAAGTGGGTGAAGGATACGTGGCGGCTTGTGGAGACTTGTGCGCGTTGACTTGAGGACGAGCCCGTCGTGCTGTCGCTTTGCGCTTCCACGTCTGCATGTCACCTTCTCAGACTGGTACGACACACGAATCGCATCGTAGGACCGTAATTGGATGAACCGG